>OZ010798.1:23751463-24351463 GCA_963932465.1 Maratus speciosus | reverse complement strand
TGTTTCATTGTTGCCGTTTCGCAGCCATTTGACCTATTTTGTTGAGCGTGGATGGTTGCTCATTTAATCCATTGTTTCAAATCGTATGCAATCGTATGAGTTACAGAGGATATTTGACGATGGGTCACTTGTAGCGGGGTAACAGAAAACTGCTTTAAAACAAATGTATTAATTTATAAGTAAATTCTAAAGATATTAACCCTTTATCTACTGAATTATGAATTCATGAAAAATTTATCTCATAAAGCGTTTTTCGTGAAGTGTTTTACTCAGAGTGTTCTGTAACACGATCTAATTGAGAGAATGACGCCAAATCTTGTAAGAAGATTAAACAAGACGGGAGAAAAGTATTCAGCGAAAAAATAGTACCAAAAATCATCGCTAGGGGAATGAATATGTGGCACTATGTAACAGAAAAGAGATATTTAAAAAATGCAGAATCAATACTAAAATCGTTAAATGTGCTAAATAAAAGGTAATTTTATTTCAGTATTGATTCTGCATTTTTAAAACTCACTTTTCTGTTACACAGCACCACATATTTCCCTAGCGGTGACTTTTAGAACTAAATTTTTTTAGCGGAATCCTTCGTCCACCGTCTTGTTACAAAATTTTGCATCATTCATTCATCATTTATTCGCGGCGTCATTTGGCATTCTCTCAAATAGATCACGCTAGAGAACGCTCTAAGTACTGTCAGTTTAATTATGGCCACCTTGTAGTTAACAATTTCTTCTCTTTTTTATTTTCTTTAAAAATTTACTTACTCTCGATATATTTGAAAAACTTACACAGAAAAAAACGTAAACAATGAGGTATTTCTTACAAAAAACATAAAATTATGGTTTGTAAGATTCACAAAAACTGAGTCGCGTCAGATTTTTTAACTGACAGGCTTCGCCCGCTACGCTGGTCGATTTCTTCAAACAAACTTTGAATCAAGGTCAAATTTTTCCGATATGTTTCTTTTAAAGAAATGGACCAGCTTAGCGGCCGAAGCCTACTAAACAACAAGGGTTTAAAACACAAGGTCAGTGTTTTAAACTCGTATGGACATACGTACCTTTAACTGGAACGTTCGCATTACTGAAAACGATACGAAAGTTATTCCGGTATTATATTTTCTAATGTATTAGAAAAAATTTAGTTTATAATAATTATAAATATTCACAATTAATTCTAAGGATATTAAGATATATTCTAACGATACTAAGGATCAACTCTTTTAGTTGATCGTTTAGAGTAGGACTTTCTAAACAACGATAGAACGATATGCAATATACTAAAATAATCCCTGAAAAATTATCTAACGGATACTGCAAATCTCATCAAAAGTCGTCCCCTAGATAGTTTCATAAACCTGATCTGCTGATTATAGAACTTATCCCCATAATTCTAGAACAAAGCAGCATAGAACGATATTATATATACTAAAATCTTCCCTGAAAAATCATCTAACTAACAGTGCATATGATTAATAGAAATCCATTCAGTAGAATCTTTTGAAAAAGTTAATCTTTCATAATCGGGTTCATCTGATTATAGAACTTCCCCCCATAATTCTATAAGTAAGCAGCATAGAACGATATGTTATACACTAAAGCTTATCTAATAACAGTGCAAGTTCCATTCAGCAGAACCAAGTTATAAGCAGCTGGAACAAAATTCACATTTGCCTTTTATACATACGAGGTGGAACCCGTCGAATTTTGACGAAAGAAAATGTTTACAAAGGAACTGTTGCATCAAATTTATAATACATCGACAACAATAATTACAATAAAAAATCCATCTTACACTTGTTAGTTTAATTCTCCAAAGACATATTTTAACCTAAGATTAACAAAATACTATTTTCATAAACTTCAGCTGTTAAAATTATTGAAATATTAAACTTTATTCATATACGTAATAAGTAACGTATAATCAAGATAAGTAATTTTGTTTAAGTTATAAATTTACGCTTCGTATTACGGAATGAAAAATAGGCAAAAATGATTTCACCTTAACATAATCATAGAATTCTCCCCCCCCCCCCCCCTTTAAATCTAAACCGAATCAAGTCATTTTCCACGTATCGCATCCATATTAACTATTTAAAAATATTTTAAAGCGCAATAGGCTATTAATAAATATATTTTCAAGCTTGAAGTCACGTTTGTCAACTATTACAACTTTCCATGTTAAAATTCCCACTCGTGATTTGAGGTCTTAGTATAATCTCTATACCTGCGCTTAAAAATTCCAGAAATCTATAACATTTAGACGTATTCAAGGGGAAATATCTGGTTTTATCAAATAAAATTATCGTTTTCTTTTAAATATGAAGTCATTTTCAGTCGTTGAAATATTTTGCTTATTGTCTCACACTCAATATCAGTGAAATAAAAAAAAAATAGTGAACTATAACAGCATCATCTGGGAAATTGTGTCTTTTTTAAAGCGTAACGTCATTTTCTGTTCAAATTTTTAATAAAGATATTTTTAATTGTAATGAGAAAATGGCATTAGTAAGAATATAATTAATAAAGATAACTAAACCACTTTTAATAAAAATGAAGTACTTCAGTTGCCACAATTAGAAAATTGGTATTAAAAACTATAAAAAAATTAATATCTCAAAAATAAATTGAGATACAGCTTTCAAACAAATTGCATTTAAAAGTGCATTTTTTTTCTGCATACGACGGTGTAAACATTTAAAATGTGGGATGTTTAGAAGTTTAAAATTTTGCAGTAGCGAAAATTGCAAAACCGAAATTTCATTTCAAATTTCAAAATGTTGCCATTCGCAGAATGACGCATGCGTTACGCACAGATATGTTTGTCCTTTATAATATAGATAAGTAGATTTACTTCTTAAATTTCATAACATAATTTACTAAATAAAAGTAAAGTTTAGAAATTTTTTTATCTGTTGTAATATCATACTTTGGGGAAGAATTGTTTCAAATAAATAAATGTTGGAATTGAAAATACCGCAGACAACTTTTTTTTCTTTATTCCTGAAATTTTAAATTTCAATAGTCTGTTTTAAATTTAATGAAAGATCGATAAAATATAAAGAATTGAAATCGAAAGAAGTGAGAGTACTTTCCCTTTTATATTCTTCTAAATATGCATATTGTTTTAAATAAAATCGAATACAATATCCTTCAGGAGAAATAACGTTGAACCATCGAAATATTTATCTCGTAAAAATAAAGTTGTGAAATATGAGACTAACAGAAAGTAAATAGCATCTAAATTTCATAATGGAATTTAGAGAAAAAAGGAAATTTCTTCACAATCGAAGAATTCATGAAAAATTTATTGAAGTTTCACGCTTTATGCAATTTTTTTTTAGTTAAATGTCATGACTGTACCTAATATGACAATCTTTTTTTTTCTCTCTCCGTAAATGCTGAATAAATATCGTTTTAATAAACTGTTTTAAGCTAAGCGAAAAACAAGTAAAAGACTGGACTGAAAAATGAATATGTTTTTTTTTTCTTTTTTAGAGTTCATATATGTTCAAACAAATAACTATATAGTTATTGGAAAAGATATGTTATGTTGAATAAATATGTTTCATTTTTAAAAATTTCCAAAGTAGTTGAAAAGTGTTTACTAATTCGGTTAGTTTGTCTGTCTCTCTGTCTTGTCTGTCTGCCATCAAACTCTGGTGAATGTGCCATAAAAATTTACAGACATCCCCCGACTTAAGTATTATGCGACTTATGTACAGTGGCGGTCAAAAGTTTCCGGCCAGTTAGTTTCTTTGATTTGTTTGACAGAATGTTTCAGCAAAGAAGAAGCACAATTGCTCCAAAAGTTAGGAATAAGCAAATTACTTCTGACCACGTGATCATTTTGATTGGATACTGAAGATACTTGATGCAAAGGGGAGGAATTCGAAATTCGTGTGTGCAAAAGTATCCGGCCATTCGTCATCCGTTAGTTTTAGCTATAGGTAAAGTGATGTTTTTGCCGTGATTGTTAATTAATCAACGTGAATAACGTATTTAAAATTCAAATATGAAAAGTTGAACAATTTATTGTTCCTAAGCGAGTGATTTGTTTGTCGCTAGAGGGCCTCTCGTGAAATTGCGACAAAGTTGTCGATCGGAAAATTTGCTGAGAACGATATTTAAGGGTGTATTCCGATCCAAACTGCTTATTTTCCGATTCATTTTAAAATTCATTTTTGCTCTCAAACGCATCAAACTAGGAAATTCTCTTATTTAGAAAATATATAATGTGCCGTGCTTCTTAATTTTTCGATAAATGCAGAAAATACTGTAAAAAACGCTGTCAAAGTTGGCATTTTGAACCGAATTTTCCGAAGCGGGCGATCTGGGAATGAAAAAAATGGTCATAGTGAGAAAATAATTGTTTAAAAATCAAATTCTAATTAATTGAGCTGAAAATGAAATCACACAGCATGTTAAACATGTCTTCAGAAATCACCCCAGCAAGTTTCATGTTTTTACTTTTAAAAATGAGTCTGAAAATGTCTCAGAAAATTTCGAGCTGTTGAGGGTGGAAAAATATTTTTTCGAATACACCCTTAAAAAAATATAAAGATGCTTCATGGCCTTCGGAACTTGCCACGGTCCGGGGGAAGCCGGATAACGACTATTCTTGTGGGCAGAATTATCAGGAGAAGAGCAGTTGATGACCCGCATAAAACTGCCGCTGCAATTCCTGAGACCTACGATGTTAAAATGTTGCTGAAATAAGTCGGTCTACCGTGTCAAGACGATTACGTGACATAGGACTTTGTGGAACAGTCGATGTTAAAAAACCTTTCATAAGTAAAAAAAATCAGAGGGCCCGACTGGAGTTTGACAAGGAAAGACTCGTCAAGTGAAAACTGGAAAAAAGTACTATTTTCCAATGAATCGACGTTCAATCTTTTTGGGAGTGATAACACACACTACAACCGACGACCTAAAACCAAAAGATAAGATTCGAAATATGTTATTCCTACAATGAAGCATGGCGGAGGACACGTTATGCTGTGGGGAGCATTTTCTGGAAAATGTGCCTGTTCGTTATTTGAAATCCGCGGCAAGATGAATAATGCAATGCATAAGGATATCTTGCAAGATCATTTGCTAACTAACTGGAGGAAAAATTGTGGTCGCAACTATTTGTTTCATCATGATAACGACCAAAAGCAAACATGCAAGCTCGTCAAGCAGTGGTTTTCGCACAAAAAAATCCGCTTTTGAAACGGACAATCAAATCACCCGATCTAAATCCAATAGAAAATCTTTGAAACTAACTTGTAAACGTGTGAGGAATTATAAATATTCCAATTCAGCAGCATTTTCACAGAAATTGCAAGAACCGTGGAAAAAACTTAACATTGACGATCTACAACTCTTCATTGCATCGATGCTACGTTGCTGAGCCGCAGTACTTATTGCTAAATGTATGAATACGAAATACTAATTGTAAATATAGTTGATCACTGTTATTTTCTGTTATAACACCATTTTTTTCTAAACTTGTCAAGGTGGCCGGAAACTTTTGATAATATGTGTTTTCTTTTGTATTTAATTTTGTCAATTAAATTTATTAATATTTATTTTGCATTTCATAAATAAGTTCTTAAGTGTTATGTCAGTAAAGTGTATAAGTATCACTTTGAGATTCCTCTTAAAATGAGTATACTTGCAAATTAACCAAAAATTTTATGCTTGCCGGAAACTTTTGGCCGCCACTGTAAATTCGCAGTTACGTAATAAATCTCGAAAATTACATTTGTGTACATACTAATGCGTTTGATATGCAGTTGCATACTTTAGATATTTATTTTATAAATAAAATATATAAATATAAACCACAACCGTAATATAGTTTAAATATTAGTTATATTTTTATTGATATATACAGTCAAATCTATAACAAAACAACTTAATCTTTATTTTTAGTTATTCATAGTAGTCATCCTAATTCTAATTCATAATAAATACAGTTTGTGCTTATCAATAATTATTTTTTATTGCGAGTGCTATTCATTTGTCTTGCCATCAGAAATTCACGAAGAATGGGTTAAATTACTCTTCTTTAATTATTTCTTATTTTTATAGTCGTTTGATGCAAATTCAAAATTGTTATAAATCAATTTATCAATGTTAGATTTGTAAACTCCGTATTCCACAAGATATTTGAAAAGTGTTTTTAAGTTTGTTTTTTATTTTGTTCACACTTTTATAGTTTATATACGAGTAAATACTGTCGCATGATGCTTTATTTATGAAATAATTGGGTGTAAATAATATATGTTTGCATATATACATATCCCAGCAAAGAGGAAATTGCTGGCCAGCAGCAAGATAGGAGCTGGCAATGATGGAGAAGTGCTGGCTGATGGTCTACCACTGCATGAACACTGCTGGACAGCTTCAGTCAACTTTGCTGTTGGAAATCATCAGATAAAATTCTGGTGGGCATCCATTTTATCTCATGCGCTGGCCCACCACTACATGGAAGTGCACGAACTTTTGCAGTATTATTGCTGGGAACCGTTACGCTAAGTGGAGTTGCGAATATCGAAGACATTGAGTATTTGAACACAAATCTGAAATGAATATCTTAACACAATTTAAGCTGTGAAGCTAATTTTTTTTTAAAACTGTAAATAACATAGCACCACTGACACCAACAAAATAAATAAGTAAATGTATAAATAAATAAATTCCTTATTTCAACGCACTTTTTTTTCTCCTTAAATCTGGTTTTACTAAGTTACAAAGGATTTCGGTTTTTATAATTTACACAGTTCAGAATCAATAATAAAAAAAAGCGTATAAAATACATAGAATTTCTACAGAATAGAATAATTTCTTTACTAGTTTAATGATTGGGAACGTAAATCACAGAAGAAACAAACTTGAAATAGTGTAATGAGAGCGTGAAAGCTACGAGCAGTCGTAGCGTACGTTGAAAGCGCTTGCTCAGGTCCGATCACGAAAACCAAACAGCATCGAGCGCGGTTAGTACTTGGGAGGGTGACCACGTAGAAACCGCTGAAAGTTCAAATATTTCTATAGACATTTCTATTATAAACACTTCTACAGATATTTCTATATCACTTGGTCAAACTAGCTTATAGAAAAAAGAGCCATAATTATATAATACTTTGTTTTTTTTATAGAATTCTATAAGAATTTTTTGTAAGGGAAAGTGCTGGGCCAGCAAAGGAATAGCAGTGGGATAGGTGCTAGCATTGCAGGAAAAGTGCCGGATTGAAGTAATGTGATGGTATACCAATACTGGCCTGCTGTTGGCAATCACTGATGGGCCAGCTGCATTCGGCTCGGACACTTTTCGACAGGTTTAAGTAATGGCACCCTTACACTTTACCGCTGATGGCGCTGCTGGCTGCCATCTTTTTTCCAGCTGATGGCCCACTGTTTCTTTCTTTACTGGGATATATATATATAATAAATATTGCAGTTCCTTACAATATTTTACCTAAGGAACTTACAAATTCGACTTACGTAAAATTCAAGTTAAGTAAAACTTTACGGAACGCATTACTTACGTAAGTCGGGGGATACCTGTATATGCTATTGATATGTAATATGGAATTTTCGGTATTGAAAATCAAGTGTGTAGCATTTATAGCTCGTTTACAGCTACACATCAAAAAAGAACTTTGGTGCATTATGGTCTGTAGGCAAAATAGTTTCCGATGCATTTTAATGGTGCTAATTAATCTTTTCTCTTACAAATCTACGGCCGAAACAGTCGTTGAATTTCACAATCAATTTGATTAGTTTCTGTATTTTAAGGGGACCGGGTAAGCTCTATCTCGACCATGTTTAAATGCAACAACTTTATGTACCTTTTTCTCAGAAATGGTGAAAGATAGAGGTCTAGATTTTTTAGAGTAGTTTGAAAACCATGCTTTACGTATTTTAACAGACCACTTCCTTTATAAGTGAAACTGAAAATTAATTATTAATTATTTATTGAAAGACATTTTTAAATTAGCATTTTTGGTAAGATTTCAATGCCTAAAATAAATAATGCTCAACAAATTATTAAATCCCTGTGTTAAAGTATGCACTATAACATAATATAAGTATTTAGAAAAATCTGAGCTCTTTAGTTTAATAGATATTGAAAAAAAGGAACACAAACTTGAAAAATCGAAGTTTTGAGAAAAAGTCGATTAAAGCTGTGACGCAGTGTTGCCGGTGGACTACTTTTTTAAAATTCTGATTCCTTGATTGGCACCACTTTTTTTGAAATAGTAAAATTCGCCTTTTTTAATAACTTATTAATTAAGGCGAAAACAACAATGGAAATTTTACCACTTCAGAAAACTTGTGCCAATCACGAAATTTGAATTTAAAAAATGTAGCCCACTGCTCTGAAGAGCTTTTAGAAAGAATGATAAAATCCAACACTTTTTTTTTTATAAATATATATAAACATGTGTAATACATCGTTGAAAGGATAAAAGTTTAAACTATTTAATGATATAAAAAAGTCAAAATCGACTTTTTGGTAGAATTTCGCTTATCAGGTTCCCTTAAGTTAAACAATAATTGATTACACCATAAGGTTTATAAAAGACAAATTTAAATCCCTATATATTTCCAAATTCGCATACAATATTAAAGAAAACCTTTTTGTTATAAAACTGTTTTCTCGACGCCTTTGTTATTTCTGGAATAATTTACGAAAGCAATATACTTTCTTGAACACCCTAAGTTCAGAATTCAAATTTCTTTTCAAATGAATTTTATGAATATCACGACTTCGAAAATTCAGATTAAGAAAACCCAGATAAATAAATAAACTAGAAAACAGGAATTCTGCTTTTACAGAATTTAGTGTCACCCCCGATGAAAAAAATATATGTACATATAAATTGTACAAAACATATTTCAATTTTAAGACTTAAAGCACACGCTTTTATTTTATGTAAAATGACATCATTCGCATCCGCTTAAGAATTCCACGTTTCCGATCCACTCTTAAACATCTACAGTAAAGTATGCATAGGATGCCACTCTCGCGAAATAATACACAAATGCCGCAAAAAATGCCGTCATTAAAGAAACTAAAAAAAAAACACAAAAAAACACAAAAAAAACACGGCTATCTAATGATTCATAAGCCTTCATTTGTTTGTAACACTAGGGGGCTCGGCCCCCTACGAGCTACGCTCGCCAACCCCCGTCCAGACACCGTAGACTCTAAATGCACTCTAATGTGATCGGCTTTAAAAAGATTTCGAAAGATTGAATTATAATTTAAAAAACAGTGGCGATCTCCCTATAAACGGATCATTTCTCTTTGATTGGGGAAATTTGAACGCCAAATCCGCTGCGGTACTACTTGATTATCCCGTCGACTAATTTCGCCAAATTATATAAATCGCCAAACCACTCGCCAAATTATACAAATTGATATAATTTTTATTTTAAATAACGAAAGAACAAATAAATTAGTACAACATTAATAAAAATACAAATAAAACGTCGAAATAAAAATAACTTGATGACGTAGACACGTGTAACAACATTTCAAAATAAGCTAATATAAAAGGAATTAAGTAAACAGAATCTTTGTCTCCAGGTATTTTTTAACAAAGCGAAAAGAAAGTTTTTTTAAATGAGACATTTTAAATTAATCGTTTTTAATCTGACGTAATTTTGACCAAACTATTCTTTCTCTTTTTAATATTCACGTGAAAATACTTGTGTTAGAAATGAAATATTATTTGCGCTTTCCTAAGAAAAATAGTTGAAAAGTGTCCGCTCAAAATATTAAATAAATGTCTAGCGCAATTTCTAAATTTAAACCGTTTTGCAATATTATTTTGTGTTCGTTTTATGTAATAACTGTAATGTGACGTAAATATGACGTAATTTCTCCTATTTAAGACTTCTAACGCATGTTAATAAATTTATTATTTTACAAATTCCTTTCTCTCTTAAAATTCAAATTATAATTATTATAGTGTAATTATAGTTTTATGACGTAATTTTTAATAAGTTCCTGCTTTTTGTACATAATTATTTAATTCTAATTCCAATGTTTTTTTCTGTTTATAATAGTCACGTGTAAATAAACTTTTAATTTATTACACGTATATATATATTTTTTTTTTTTGAAGCAAACATTATTGTTTCCGCTGTTTATACAGTTGGCAACAGTTTAAATAAATATCACTTTCTAAAATCTGTAAAAAATCTCTCTATTCTAAAAAAAAGTAACTACCGCTGTCACCGCCGCCGCCGCCGCTGGTTTTGAATTTTTTGTGACCGGAGGTCTTTCTTCGTTAATATTAAGAAAAATAATGCATACAAAAATATGAAAATCGGTAATGTTATACAGAAAGGTTTGATAAACACGCTGATGCAGACAGTTTTCAAATCGAAGGATTATTTTAAGAGATATTTAATGCCAAAGTTGGACAACATCGTTCCATTAAAAAAGTTTTATAGGAGCAAAAACTGTACATAGGAATTTAATCATTTTTAGATCATTTTGTACGTTTGAAGTTCCTGGTGTGCAGACTGTTTTCTTTTTTTTAATTTGGCTAATTTTTTGAGGTTTTATTTCTATTTTAAATTCAAATTTTCAGGATTTCTAGAGATATTTTTTACAGATTTTAGAAAGTAATATTAATTTAAACTGTTGCCAACTGTATAAGCAGCGGAAACAATAATGTTTGCTTAAAAAAAATATATATTTATGCGTGTAATAAATTAAAAATTTATTTACACGTGACTATTATAAACAGAAAAAAACATTTGGAATTAGAATTAAATAATTATGTACAAAAAGCAGGAACTTATTAAAAATTACGTCATAAAAACTATAATTACACGTGAATTTTAAGAGAGAAAGGAATTTGTAAAATAATAAATTTATTAACATGCGTTGGAAGTCTTAAATAGGAGAAATTACGTCATATTTACGTTACATTACAGTTATTACAGAAAATGAACACCAAATAATATTGCAAAACGGTTTAAATTTAGAAATTGCGCTAGACATTTATTTGATATTTTGAGAGGATACTTTTCAATTATTTTTGTTAGGAAAGCGCAAATAATATTTAATTTCTAACACAAGTATTTTCACGTGAATATTAAAAAGAGAAAGAATAGTTTGGTCAAAATTACGTCAGATTAAAAACGATTAATTTAAAATGTCTTATTTAAAAGAACTTTCTTTTCGCTTTGTTAAAAATACCGGGAGACAAATATTCTGTTTACTTAATTCCTTTTATATTAGCTTATTTTGAAATGTTTATTTTATTTTACTTAATCAAAGACGAAAACAGCGATTGACATATGTATTTTCGGTACTACTTAGTTATTCCGTCGACCAAAAATCTATGATTCGCCAAAACTATAAGATTAAATGTCAATAATGGTTGATCGTAAATGTCACATTAACTTGACTTTAAGCAAGTTACACGAGTCTACGTCATCAAGTTATTTTTATTTCGACGTTTTATTTGTATTTTTATTAATGTTGCACTAATTTATTTGTTCTTTCGTTATTTAAAATAAAAATGATGTCAATTTGTATAATTTGGCGATTTATATAATTTGGCAAAATTGGTTGACGGGTTAATCAAGTAGTACCGCAGCGG
Organism: Maratus speciosus; assembly: GCA_963932465.1. NCBI lineage: Eukaryota > Metazoa > Arthropoda > Arachnida > Araneae > Salticidae > Maratus > Maratus speciosus. The sequence continues at coordinate 24,339,846 of OZ010798.1, read as the reverse complement.
ATTTGGCCTTAAAATTGCCCAGTCAAAGAGAAATGAATAGAAATCCGTTTATAGGGAGATCGCCATTGTTTTTTAAATTATAATTCAATCTTCCGAAATCTTTTTAAAGCCGATCAAATTAGCGTACTTTTAGAGTCTGTGGTGTCTGAACGGGGGTTGACGAGCGTAGCTCGTAGGGGGCAGAGCCCCCTAGTATCTCTAGAAATGCTGAAAATTTGAATTTAAAATAGAAATAAAACCTCAAAAAATTAGCCAAATTAAAAAAAGAAATACAATCTGCACACCGGCAAATTCTAACGCATAAAAAGATTTAAAATTTATTACATTCCCATGTATAGTTTTTGCTGCTATAAAACTTTTTTAATGGAACGATTTTGTCCAACTTTAGCATTAAATATATCTTAAAATAATTCTTCGATTTGAAAACTGTCTGCATCAGCGTGTTTATCAAACATTTCTCTATAATACCACCGATTTTCATATTATTGTACGCAATATTTTTCTTAATATTAACGAAGAAAGACCTCCTGTCACAAAATATTCAAAACCGGCGGCGGCGGTGGCGGTGACAGCGGTAGTTACTTTTTTTTAGAATAGAGAGATTAATATAGATAATTAAAATTAAATATAGTTTATAATAGCTCCATGTTTTAACAGAAATCCTTCGCTTATATTTTATTTAAAACAGCATGTATTTTAAGTAAATTTTCTTTCGGTTATTATGAGAAAATGGCAACAAAAATATATAATTACTATTTTTCCTTTACTTTCTACAGAAAGGAGTACTTCCGTTGCCAATATTATGCAAATGGCTCTAAAAACTACAAAAAAAATTAATATTTCAAAAATAAATGGAGATGCAGTTTTCAAACAAATTGCATTTAAAAATAAATTTTTTCTTCAATACGACGGTATAAAAATTGAAAATCTGGGATGCTTAAAATGTTAAAAGAATTGCTACAAAGTATTTAATCGTACAATGATATATCTGCTTTGTTTTACTTCTGAATGTTATTTTTTGGAAAAAACACAAAATAAGTTGGGAGAAAGAAATAGCATATTGGGGGTTAAAAATCGAAAATGAAAGGTTTTGTGAAACTCAAAATGTTTCCTTGTTGAAACGTATTATTTCCGAGAAAGTTTTAGAATAAAATCCCTTGACGTCATAAACCGAAGCGGCAAAATTTGTTGTCCAATTAGTATTCTGTATCTGACGTTAAATAGAGATGGAGTGAGTCCAAGACCTATCCGCAGTCCAAAACAGGATCGGGCTCAAGATGAAATTTTTATTTATTTACAAATTAAAAGCAAAAAAAAACTTGTTATCGAAACAAGAACATTGTTTAGATGTTTCAAGTCAGAGAGTGTGCAATCCTCTAAAAATCAATTAACCCTCTGTATTACCGCGTGGCCTATGTGCAACATACCCCAAAGAGAATCTTATTTTATACAGTTGCCTTTAAAAGGCAATTTAATTCATTGCTGCTATCTACCAGCACGGCAGCTGATATAAATTGTTCCTAGAATTATCAAAATACTTCGATACTATGTCAATTTTTCATGCTAAAGTTTTATTTATCATTTGAACCGTTTCGAATCGTTAAGGCTAAAATGAACTTCGTATATTTTGTAAAATTAAAAAGTCCTTCCGGCCAGTGCCGGGAGGAAGAGGTAGCTTTCATATTCCTTATATTTTAAAAGCTAGCTTATATTATTCAAACACACGGAGCTCAAATTAGTGGAACCCAATCATAGAAGATTAAATACTAATTTTTTTCAATATTGAATATGAATGAGAATTTCGCGAAATTAGCCACCGTTATCAAAGCTGGTTTTATTAAAGTGATTTATATTTTGTCACCAAATTCGGTGATATCCCGAATTATATTAATAGTTATATTAACCCGAATTATCAGTGATAGCCCTCCATTTTAAAACAACATAATGGGTGCAACAAAGCTCACCAATGAACTTGGCTGAGACCTTAGTAATTCCTGTGCACATGCTCACTCATATCTAAATCGGTTGATATATATACGAGTGCTGTTGCAGGCAAAAAATCAGATTTTTCAAAATGTCACACACATTCGAAATTCAAACTGCTATATCTCAGCCTTTTTTTTTTTAGTAAAGGCAAAACAAAAAATGATCCGGAATCTTTGTAACAAGCTGAAACACATAAGAAAAAAAATCTTTTTCAATTTCTAATTTTTTTGTACCTCATTTTAAATAAATAAAAAAAAAAAAATTAACTTTTAAATGGCCACCATTTTGAAACAAGATGGCGGATGAAGTTAGCAAACGAACTCGGCCGAGAGATTGCTATGTCTATGCACATGCCTTGTCACATCCTAATCGGTTCTTAAATACGCGTGTTATCGCGTGACAAAAATCAGATCGTTTCAAAATGTCAGCCATACTAGAAATTCAAAGTGCTATAACTCAGCCCTTTTTTAAGATATAGACGAAACAAAAAATGCTCTAAAATCTTTGTATCAAGGTCAAACACATAAGAAAAAAAATCTTTTCCAATTTCTAATTTTTTCGTACCTCATTTTAAATTAAAATTAAAAAAATTAATGGCCGCCATTTTGAAACAAGATGGCGGATGATGTTGGCCAACGTACTAGGTCGAGACATTGGTGTGTACTATGTACACACCAAGTTTATCCAAATCCGTTCATAAATACGTGTGTTATCGCGTGACAAAAATAAGATCGTTTCAAAATGTCAGCCATGCTAGAATTTCAAAGTGCTATAACTCAGCCATTTTTTAAGATATAGACGAAAAAAAAAAAATGCTCCGTAATCTTTGTATCAAGCTCAAACACATAAGGAAAAAATCTTTTTCAATTTCTAATTATTTTGTACCTCACTTTTAAATTTAAATTTTTTTTAATTTTTAAATGGCCGCCATTTTGAAACAAGATGGCGGATGAGGCTGGCCAACGAACTCGGTCGAGACATTGCTATGTACTATGCACATTCCTTGTCACATCCAAATGGGTTCATAAATACGTGTATTATCGCGCGACAAAAATCAGATCGTTTCAAAATGTCAGCCATGCTAGAAATTCAAAGTGCTACGACTCAGCCATTTTTTAAGATATAGACGAAATTAAAAATGCTCCAGAATCTTTGTATCAAGCCCAAACACATAAGAAAAAAATATTTTTCAATGTCTAATTTTTTTGTGCCTCATTTTAAATTTAAAATTTAAAAAAAAATTTAAATGGCCGCCATTTTGAAACAAAATGTCGGATGAAGCTAGCCAACGAACTTGGTCTCAAGACATTGGTATGTACTATGTACACACGAAATTTTATCCAAATCGGTTCATAAATACGAGAGTTACAGTATGACAAAGATCATATATATACATATGCGGTTTTTGATGATGGTCGGTAATGTTTAATTAATGGTTATATATATATATATGTGTGTGTGTGTGTGTGTGTGTCAATTTTGAACGGAGGGTGGTTTCGGGGACTAAGGGTCATGATCGATGAAAATATACCAAAATTTTTCGGAATCGTTTTCCTCAGAACGGCTGCAATAGGTAGCTTTTTGTAATGAAAGCTACCTAAAAGGCCGCATATGTCCAAATGTATTTTTTTTACAAAGGTAACTTCATATATTTTACAGTTTTCCATTAAAAAATTGTACAATACCTATTATGCAATTTTCTGTTTTTTGCAGGTGTGGAATATATATATATATATATTTAATTCTTTTTACTTTCTTCTAACTTTACAAGAAGAAAGTATCGGATTCGTGAAAATTTTCGAATTCCGGTTTTCGACGGATTTACACGTTTTAGGGTCAGAGTTCCCGAAAAGCATGTGTTTGCAGAATGTCTGTCTGTGAGTCTGTCTATCTGTATGCATGTGACACAAATTTTGTGGGCGCCCTATCTCAAGAACTAATGAACGGATTTTAATAAAACATTAGATTCAGTTAGTGCCTGATATAAATGGGCGCTGATTACTTTTTGGTGTAAACTGGTCAACAGATGACGCTTTTATGCTGCATTATTCATGAGTAACGCAATCGCTCTTTCTCAAAAAACTAATACACGAATTTTCATCAAACTTCAGATTCAGTCAGTCCCTGATATAAATTATTTTCATCTCTATGCTATAACAGGTGGCGAATAACTAAATAAGTCACTTTTAAAGGTCGTAAAATGGTGACAACTCGTTGTTCCTTATATTTATGGAAAGAATATTTTATTTAGAAAATGTACAAAGTACCAGATTAACTTAAATATTAAACAGAACAAGTACGTATCGCTATGTAAGTGTTGAGATGAAAATGGAATATCTTGAAATGTAATCTGAGATAAATCCTCTAGTTAATCATATCAAAATTTTAATTTTTTGGTGTTTTATTTGATGCTGTTCTGTAGATTTAAAAGAACTTTATGCCGCGGTTCTCTTGTTTCATTCTATCGGCTTTTACTCGCAATTTATTGTTATTTCAAAGTAACCTCTTTTCCGTAGATTTAGGTCCCTTTTTCCGAATATGAAAGTGCACTACTTGACATTCATAACGTCTCTTCGTCCATCGACAAAATAGATTTCTTTCCGATGTGCCTCATATTTTTAAAATTCCTTTTTCTAAGAGAATGTTATTAGGATGAAAAATGGATTTGAACTTTTTTTTTATCAATAAAAGTACACATTATTTCACATATGCGTAATACCATTCCATTTTAAATATAACCACACCATAAAACCAGAACATACATTTCCAAGTTAGTTAAAATATTTTAAAAAAATTTACAGATAATTAAACTTTTACTGTTCGTACAGGTTCGTACATTATTACTTCAGAGTGTAATAATTACCCTGAGCCTAAATAAATTTGTATTGAAAGCCTTTTTACAGTTTTAATACAAAGCTGTAATTAGCAAAAACAAAATTTTGAAAATTTCAACAGTATGATCAAGTAAAAAATATAACCTTTAAATATAACCACACCATCAAACCAGAACATACATTACCAAGCTGGTTAAAATATTTAAAAAAAAATTACAGACTATTAAACATTTACTATTCGTACATCTTTTAATTGGTCTCAAGGCTCTTAAAATTTGAAAAAAGGACAAAAAAAGACCATTTTCAACATTTAATATCTTAAAATATATATGATTTTGGAACACAATTTTTATTCGGATGAAAGATATAAATGTGTTCTTTCATTTCATGTATTTAAAAAATTTCAAGATACAGAATTAGCATTTATAGGGTGCTCCAAACTAACAGACATTTGACGAGCAGGAAGTTGGTGTAACAGCTTACGCTCAGGATTACAAAATAAATTTTGCAACTAGAATGAAAATTTTAGTACCTACTTATACTTGAGAGATTAATGATTACCCTGAACCTAAATAAATTTGTATTTAAAGCCTTTTTATAGTTTTAATACATAATTTTATTTAGCTAATACAAAATTTTGAAAATTTCAACAATATAATCACCTAAAAAATATTGTTTTGAACGATAAAAAGGAAATTTTAGGTTCAGTTTATACAAACTAACGTGAAACATTTGTTTTGAAAATTTCGTGAAAAAATATTCAGAAGTTTTTGAGATATCCTGTGCGTTATGCCCCAAAACGTCATTTGGAGAAAAATAACTTCAAAGTTTCGGAAACACCGCGTCAGCTATTGAGCAGGTATATTTCTAAAAACCATAACTTCTGTTCTAATGAGAATTTCAAGGAAACAATTATAACCAAAATGTTCAGAAAATATAGAAGTTTAACATCTAAAAAAAAAAAAAAAATTTCGAAAATTTTGAATCTTTAAGAGTCTTGAGATTCCTTAATTTCGGCGCTATTCTGCACTTATGTATTCTTAATGAATTATGCTTTTTTTTTCAATTAAATTCATTTAAATTGGATTTTGACTGTTAGAGATTACTTATTTTGTTAAAGTATCAATGTATCTACGTAATTTTATCTGATAACCTATTCATAAATAAAAGAGAATAGTATACAGTAAACATCCTCTAATCCGGCACTTGAATCATGCCGGATTACAGGATGAATGACGGGAAAAACGTGTAGAAATTAGAAATAAATAAAAATTGGCAGTACATGATGTTTTTTTATTATTTAAGCAGCTTGAATAGAATTTAAAAAAAACTCAATAATGTAAAGTACAACATATCTACATGACTACAAAATGAAAAGGTGCACTGTAGACCTACACGTAGGCCTACTAGTTAAAGCCATCTTAGAAATCTTGAATATTAGTTTGTTTCGTCGTAGTCTTCTCTCTTCTTTTTTTTTAGGAAGTCATATCGTATGATGTGGATTTTCCTAATTTTCACATTGTTGAACGAACGGTTGCGCTCAGAAAACTTGATAAATGTATTCAAGGCATCAGCTGTTTGATTCCAAATTATATTGTCTGACTCGTCCACATCATCTTCATCAGAATCTATACGTCTTTGTGGATGTTGGGTTGATAACATTCTAAATGTTATCATCAATCTGTCAAAGCCTCATCTGTCAAACTTTCCTATACCGGCTTATCCAAATCTGCTTCAACCTACTCTTTTATTTCTTCTCGATTCAGTTGTGTTTCCAAAAACCGTGCCGGATTATCCAGCATGGCGGACCATAGGATGCCGAATTAGAGGATGTTTACTGTACTTCTAGGCAGAATTATTCGGACATTGAAAAACCTAAAGAAGCAGAAATGTTACACTTTTCTAATTTTTAATGAAATATATCTAATATATGTTTATAATCCAAAGAGAAATTATTATATAAGGTAAATATAATACAGTCTTAATCATTTTCATTTAAAAAATAATAATATATGTGAGGACGTGAGTTACAAAACTCGCCTTGTCCAAAAAATCAAATTTTGGGAAATCGTGAAAAGGCACTGACTACGTCCATAGGTTTCCATTGTATGCCAAGATTTCACAATGCCAGCAATACACTATAGGACTAGTTGTTCGGCAGATTCTAGTGTTTTTTCAAGGGCTGCGGAGTCGGAGTCGGAGTAGAGTCGTCCATTTTTCCCACCGACTCCGCAGCCCTGGTTTTTTCGATGCAGGTTCACCAATAGAATTGAGAGAAAAATCGATTTTTTTAATTTTGGATAAGGCGAGTTTTGAAACTGACGTCCTGGTGTATTTTTTAAATATGAAATAATGTAACTTTTTAATGGCCATAATTATAAAGACACTGTTTAAAAGTTCGGTGCTTAAACCAGCAACAATATTAAAACCAGAAAAAAGCGTCTAAGTTTTACGAGAAAATTAATTTGGCTGAAAAGATTTGCAACGGGTTGTAGAAAGTTACAATGAAGAACATGTGAAGGATTTAAAGCAAGAAATGTTCAAATTTAAGACTCTTTTTAGACAAAATTGTTCTGCTGCTTGTCGATCACATGAGACATTCACGAAAAAATATTAAATTTGGTTTCAAATTTCGAGCAGTTGCGAAATCTAATGCAGATAAGTGTAAGTTCTTCATATTCACCATTAAAACTATATACAGAACAGTATCCGTAGTGTCCTATGACTCCCACCCTAAAGTTTTGGTATTATTAAAAAAAAGAAAAAATAGACAATGAAAATAAATTAGGCTAAAAATGATTGAAATTACAATGACAATTACAATGAAGAACATGTGAAGTTTTAAACCAAGAAATGTCCAAATTTAAGCCCCAGTTCAGACAAAATTAATCTACTGCATACCGATCGCATGAGAAATTCACGAAAAAATAGGAAATTTGGTTTCAGATTTCGAGCGGTTGTGAAATTAAACGCAGATGAGTGATAAGTTCTCCATATTCACGTAGTGAAAACTCTATGCAGAACGTTATCCATATGAATCTCACTCTAAATAAAGGTCTCGTATTATTGAAAAAATTCCTCAAACAACGAAAGAGACAGTCTGAGATCATTTCTTCCCCACCCCCATTTGCTGTCACGTGATCAATATAGGCTGTTTTTCACTAATTGTAGAGCTGCCATGGGATCAAGATAGGCTGAAAAGCAACCGAGATCATTGGAGTACCGCAGCCTGTCTGTTCCGTTGGCTGCGTACAAAATACACTTTTGCCCATTTCTCAAATATAAGAATAATCTGAAGAGGCAAGAAATAAACATTTCCATATCTACAGACCTAATTTAAGCAAAAAAAATATTGAAAAAGTCATGACTAAAACATTCTTAACAGACTTCATAAATTCATAATTTCTTCAAAAATTTCATAATGCATGTCGTAATGCATAATTTTTTAAATGTTAATTTATTAATAATTTTCATAAGTGAAGATATGTTTTTAAATAAAAAAAAACCCAGAGTATGTTTGGATCAATTCAATTATTTACTTCAATAAAAAAAAAAAACCTTTGAAGTGTAATTTATGCATAACATTCATTACCCCAGACCATTTCTTATCTCGTATAAGAGCAAAGAAAAAAAAAATAAAACTTTTTATGTCAAAAGAAATCATTTAATCGATTCTTTCTCCAAAACTAAACAAAGAACTTGAAGTGCAACCTGTGGATTCTGCAGAAAGCAGAGAGCACAACATTTCGGAAAAAGATTTCAGATGATTGTCAGATTTCATTGCCTGAATATATTTCCAAACAATTTTCGTAAAAGCTGTCTTATATTTCTTCTGTGCTTTGAATTTTTAATAAACTATTAGAAAATATATGTTTCCTTAATGATTTGTACCTGTAATAAAAGAAAAAATATTCTTTACCTTAATTTAAAAAATCTTGGCAAAGTCTTATTAAGTTTGTTGATAAGTAGTACCTATTTATTACCTGCCTTTTAAAGATTTATATAAGACTAGGGGGCTCTGCCCCCTGCAAGCTACGCTCGCCAACCCCCGTTCAGACACCGCAGAATCTAAAAACACGCTAATCTGATCGGTTTTAAAAATATTATAGAAGATTGAATTACACCGAAAAAAGATGTGCAGATCTCCTTGTAAACGGGTTTCCATTCAAATTCCTTTTATTTCAAAAATTTAAGGCCAAATCAGTTGCTGTTAAGACATCCAATGGTTGTTTTCGTGTTTGATTAAAGAGAATCAGTTAAATATTTGAAAAGGAGCTAAAAAAATGAATTAAGTGTACAGAGTCTTTGTCTCCCGGTATTTTAAAACAATTTCTATAACAATAGCCTAAGTCATGTGACTATCATCAACAGTTCCGGGCGAACCACTTCGCTTTTTATATTCCTGGTGCCATTTTGGTACTTTAATGTTAGCCAGGTACAGGTGATAAGTCGCCAAATATTATTCTATCACCATCATTTCATCTATATTGTAATAGTCCAAGTCATGTAACTGCCATAAATAAATACGCTCTGATCCCTTCGCTTTTCATATGAAAGTTTGGCCAAGATATCATATACGGCCCCATATTGGCGCGATTTTTTCCGATGCTAATTTGGGGAAAACATAAACAGCATAAACAACAACATTCGGCTTACCAAATCAAACAAAATAGCGATACTATGGCGCCAGTTAAGTACCGTTGCGTATATGACATTGGCGTCAGAAAAAAATTGCGCCAATATGGGTCCGTATATGACATCTGTACCGAAAGTTTTCCCTTTTGATTAAAAAATCAAATTTCTTTTTCGAATAAAACTACATAAAAGTTTCAATGGTTGCGAAGAATTCTTGGTACTGCTACGCTAGCCGGGTGCAAATCTCGCCAATAGCTATTTTTCAACTCGCAAGTTAGCATTTTTTTTGTTCGAGTGGTAAATTAAAACATTGCTTTGAAGTTGAAATTAAATGTCATCATTTGTTACATCATTTAATATTTGGCCAGATATACGCACCCGGTTTGGCGTGATTTTTTTTTAACGAAAATTTGGTGAAAACCTCGTTTTCGAATACCAGTTACGTATGTATTTTTGGTACTACTTAGTTATCCCGTCGACTAAAAATCTGTCACCAAACTATAAGATTAAATGCCAATAACGGTTGATCGTAAATGTCATATTCACTTGACTTTAGGCAAGTTACACGTCTTTACGTCATCAAGTGATTTTTATTTCGACGTTTTATTTGTATATTTATTAATGTTATAATATTTTCTTTGTTCTTTCGATATTTAAAATAAAAATTATGTCAATTTGTTAATTTAGCGAGTGGTTTGGCGATTTATATAATTTGGCGAAATGCGTCGACGGAATAACTAAGTAGTACCGTATTTTTTAATTATTTTATATTATTTTTAAAGGAAAATAACCAAAAAAGTAATTAACTATAGAACAAAACAATTTATGTAATTAAAAAAAAGAAAATATAGTAAATAAACATTCATTATTAAATAAACAACAATAGCCGGGTTACCATGTCAACCAAAATAATGCCATTTTGCGCCAATTAGGTACCCCGGTGCGTATATGACATCCGTGCCTAATATTTTTCTTTTCATTTCGTTTAAAAAAAAATAAAGAAATGAAAGCCATTTATTTTAAATGTATATATTATATGTGCATAGCTGCCAACTTTTACGCTTTTTTCTTACCACTAAAATTTTATAGTAAATGTTGTCTTATTTAATCGTCGAAATCTCACGATTAGACAAGAGGAAAATCTCAGTTAAATTTTAGTGGTAGCAAAAAAGCGTAAAAGTTGGCAGCTATGTATGTGTATATGTTTGTATTAAATAAAATGATAATGAAATACAAAATGAATTATGAAGAAAAGTAACATGATACATTTCTTAGCATACATTTAAGGGAGGCCAAACTTCTCGACAAATTAGTTTAAAATAGTAACCTTCTCTAAAATCTGAAAACAAAATATCTGTTATGATTAAAATTTGAGTTGCCATCATTAGAAAAATGTATATAAAATTAGAAAAAAAAAATAATATTTCGAAAACTAATTCGAATTTAAAAATTCTAATACCAGTTTTGAAATCTGCGGATCAATATTGATTTTTTGTGTTAATTTCATCGCAAAGTATTCCATATTTTAGGAGAAATCGCCGTGAAACATAATCAGTCGATTCATACTTCCGTTTCATAAATTCGTTTCATTAGGATTTTAATATATAGGGTAGATATCTAATTGAATGGAATAAGATAAATATAAAATAAAAATTTCACATCTTCTGTCTTAAATTAATCATATTCCAAATAAATTTAGTAATTTTTGAAAAAGCTTCATTCATGTTTCATAAATACAATCGCTCAGTTCTTTTATTTTTGAAGTATGTTTTATAAAATGTGATACTTTTTCTCTTTATCATTTTTTAATAATTTTTCAATTGTATTTAATCCTAATTTCAAAAGACTTCCTAGAACTTGTTAAAAAAAATTTTGTATCGCATTTTAAACGCATTATGAAATATTTATTTGCTGTAAAAAAGGATAATGGGAATAAATACCATTTAAATTTACCTGAGTGCTTTATGCAAAACTAATTATACAGGACTGCGTTATTATACCATGATATTAATTATTAATTAAGAGCTCTTTAAGCACTCGTGATACTTGTTTAGTGATATCTAAATTCATTTTAAGCTCCAGTTTCACAAAAAAAAAACCTATATATATATATTACATGAATGTATCCTTAAATTGTGTGCTCTTTTTCTTTTTCGAAATAAAAATATATGAATGATTAGTTAAATTTTGTGTTTTTTTCTTTAAAAAAAATGCATGAATGACTCGATAAATTTTGTGTGTGTGTTTTTTTTTCGAAAAAAAAATACATGAATGATTCGTTTACTTTTGAGTTTTTTTTTTCTTTTTCGAAATAAAAATTCATGAATGATTCCTTAACTTTTGAGTTTTTTTTTTTCTTTTTCGAAATAAAAATTCATGAATGATTAGTTATGTTTTGTGTTTTTTTTTCTTTTTTTGAAATAAAAATACTAGCGTTTTATATAAATTTACCTTGAATTATTTACCGCTATCACATAGCTTAAGATAAATAATGATACTCCTGAATTTGGAATTGAAATACTTCATATTGTTTAAGAATTAAAAGATATTTAAGTAGATATTTATATTTCTATAGATATAGTAGATATAGATAGATATAGATGTAGATATAGATATAGATATAGATACAGATATAGATATAGATATAGATATAGTAGATATTTATATTTCTGTACGCATTAATGTCAAAAGGTAAGAAACTATCGCTTGAAGTCAGTTTTATTAATTTTTTCGAAAAATTACCTATAAGTAATACTTTTAAAATACCATTTCTTGTCCTATAAAAGCAAACCCTCTTGCTTCTGTCGATCGATATCAATTCATTTGGAAGAAGGGCGTTATTTGACTTAATAAAATCAGAGCACTCCACCATAATCTTCAGTGAAGAGATATTCCGAATCGTTAAAGGCAAATGTATGCGCAGTTAAGAATCTCTGATGAGCCAGATCAGTTATTTACTCTTATAAATTACTTACGATATAGACGAATTATATTCTCTTATGAATAATCCGTGCGATAACATTATATAGAAGAGTATTTATTAACCATTTGGAAAAAATGGATATTGTTCTCTGTCAGGGTAGGAAATCAAAAACATATCTGAAGCGTTTTATTGGTTGAATTTGCATTTTATTCGTTTTCTGATGGGTCTATACAGTAATCTGTATTTTCCCTTTACTTTCAACAGAGATGGATACTTCTGTTGCCACTATGACAAAAAATTAATAAAAACTACAAAAAAATAATAACTCAGAAACAAATTGAGATACAGCTTTCAAACAAATTGCATTTAAAAGTACATTTTTTTTCTCTATACGACGGTGTAAAAAGTAATATTGTGGGATGTTTAGAAGTTTAAGAATGAAATTTCAATTAAAATGGGTCGTCAAATTTCTACGATGGAAAAGCCTTTTCCCGAACAGCCAATGAAATGCTTAGATAATACGTAAGTTTCAGGTGGATAATACGTCAGTTTCAGGAAATCTGACGGGTCGCAGGCGATTTTTGTCGCTTGCAATTTTTACGTGTAATAACACAATAAAAACCTGTATAAAAATCCCTTATGAACAGATTAAGTAAAATAATGCTATAAAAAGTGACATTAATAAAATTTATAAAAATAAAGATATTTTATCACTTTTTATAGCATTATTTTACTTAACACTATTAATGTTTAATCCATGGCGTACGTAATGCATGATCAACTCCGTGCGATTTTTTATGTCCTAAATTTTAGTCTTTGAAAAAATCATTTTTCAAATAGTCGTTGTAATTTGTTAAATTGCTTTTTTTTTTTTTTTTTTTTTTTTTTTTTTTAAGATTGCTTAAACTGGAATAGAAAACTCAATAAATATATAGAAATAGAGACTACGGTGAAAAAGCTCGGTGATTTAGCATTAAAATTGTTAATATTCGCACATTTTTAATTCATTTTCTAATTTATTAAGAGTTTGTGAAAAACATTGGACGCTGGATTTTTTTTCTATGGATATCACAATAAAAGATTCTTACTTTTTTCATGATTCTCATCTTTCATCAATTTTCAGTAGCCATCATTCCTTGCCACAACATACTTTTCCCGTTTTCCCTTTCTCAATATCGTGAACAATTCTTCCATGTATCAAAACTGATTTTAAAATTTTAAATATATATGGGGCATTCTCATAATCTTTTGACTTTCGGGAATAAAAATCTGGTGAAATTAAAATTGCTAAAATAACATTTTTATCTGACAGACGAATGCCTTAATGATTGAAAATAAATAAAATAAATAGCTCAGATGGCAGAGCACTGGCGGCTTCAGCCAGGAGGTCCCGGTTTCGAATCCTGGTCCGGACATTTTTCGCCCAGTTGGAAATTTACATCTAATACTATATTATATTGTTTACACACCTGTAGTTTCAGGTTAATTCATCATGTATTTTTCTAGATATTTAACAAAATGTCTAAAATCGCAAGTGACCGGTCACCTTTGGCCATATAGTGTATGAGTGATCGCTGAGACGTCATGATTGAAGGATATAAATAAAGCTCTATTAACTCATAGGATACTGTTTCTTTACTGAACTGTATGTGAAGGGCTATTATAATTAAGACTCACCTATTCAGAAGTCCCTAGGACACCAAACAAACCAAAGTCTCCCTAGTATTTAGAGTCATGGGGACTGGTCACTCAACTTCCAATTTCCCCTCACTCATGTAAAGTCAATGGGTATTGGATGCATTCGTCTATTTAAAATATCTTCTCGGGAAATTAATATTTTTAACTTCTATTTTTTGTGTACACTTCCTAAAAGATGTCTCTTTTTTTTCATAGTTCTCGAAATATTTCTAAAGTATAGACTGAATTTTATAGGAAGTGTTATAATCTTACTCACAGTTCGCCCGTTTTTACCACATAAAATATTCAATTCAGCCTAGATCTTAGAAATATTTTGAAAACTAAGAAAAAAAATCCCTGCCGGCTCTGGCCTACAGGCGGAGGTAGATTTCGATGTTAAGTACTAAATTCACCAAAAAAACTTAAATCAAGATTAGAGATAAACCCAGTTCCTTCACTAAGAATGAACTCTAGGGAGATAAACATTTTGTGAACATTCTAATATACACGAATACACACACGCATGTATATGGGATAGGTTTAAAAATGGCTAAAACAAATTCAGAGAACCTCAAAGTGTTAAAATATGTTAATATTTCCATAGTCGGGTTTTTATCATGTTTCACATGGCGTTACATATTCGATTGCTGAGGTCCATTATATTTCTAATATGACGCAATATTTCTTTTTTTTTTTTTATTCGTCAAACTATTTATTTTATTTTGAGTTTCCATGCTGAAATCTTGCTCTAGAAACCTTATGACGTAATATTCAATTTGTTTTCAATTCGTCAAACTATTTATTTAATTTATTTTTTCACGTGAAATTCTTGCAATAGAAAAGCAATTGTTGTGGTGAAAATTTTATTGTTTTTTTTTTTGTTTTTAATTGTTGGCAACTGCTATAACGAAAAATATTTATTTTTTCCTTTCATTGTTGTGTAAGAGCTGCTTTTATCAGAATCTTGTTAAGACAGTTTTCAAAATTTTTAATTCCCCCCCCCCCCCTATTTCCATTTCCTTGGGCCGATTTTGCCCATTTTCAATCCCCGCCGAGATATTAGCCATCTCAAAGTTGTTGGCGAGTTTGAAAACGATCCGTGCACAATTGCGACTTTTATCGTGCGGACAAAATTTAGTACATACATACATACACACATATATATACATATATATATATACATATATATATATATAAACTTTTTAAGTGGGGGTGGTTTGGGGTTCCTAGGGTGATATAATGAAAAGTTATGAAGGAATTTTTCAAAAGTCGCACCATGGTAACGACTGCAATAGGTAGTATTTTTTACGAAACTACCTAAATGAGACATCCTTTAAGGAGAGAAGAATGAAAAAAGATGTTAAAAATATTAATTTCCCAAAAAGATATTTTAAGTAGACGAATGCATCAAAAGTCCACGACTTAGTATTACGGAGGAGAATTCCGAAGCTGAGTGACCAGCCCCCTTAACTAAAAATTTTAAATGAAATTGTTAAACTTGAAAAGAAAAAGCAGGGGAATTTGAAATCGCTAACAGCAGTTAATTGTCAAACATATTTTCCACGGAAAGAAAGAGGGTCATTATGCGGGCATCCCTAAAAGAGTTTTTAGTATAGTATTTTTTAAAGATTTGTTGCCGTCGCGAAATAAAACTCACTTTGCTGTTTGAAATCCACATCAATTCTTTTAAAAGAATGGCATTGTTTGAAGAAATAAATTCTCGGTACTTCGCCTGAATTTTCACATACCTCTTAATGGAAGAGGTATGCGGGATCATTAAAGACGAATGTGTGGAATTAAGAGCCTGGGATGAGCCAGATCCATAATTTGTACATACTTTATGTACAATGGATGGATTATTTACTCGTATAAATAATCCGCATCATAACATTATTTATAAGAGTAGAGGAAAAGGTCCAAATACCGGCTACCACTTTTATTTTCAATCTGAATCATACAATTTTCAAAATTAATAAAATAAAAAGTGAGAGCAAGGTACCTTGACATATTTTACACATGTTTAGAGAAAAAAAAAATCAGTTTAAAAGGCGTTTTCTGATTATAAAAAGCAAAATTCCGAAAGTCTTCAAATTTTGAGTTTTTTAAATGGGGTCTAAATACCGGCTACCTAAGTTTTTCCCAAAAGATCACACAAATAGAGCTAATGACAATTATTAAGCTATAAGAATATTACATTAATAAATTTTATTCATTAATAACATTTCTTATGCACAGAAAAAATACGCAATTTTTAATAAACAAGTATTTTTGTCAAATTTATAAAATTCTTTACGACTATCTCTCACAGTCTTCTTCCCATTATGTTTCTAGTTTTTCGTTTTTAACGTGTAAAACAAAAAAACAAAAAAAGCTTGCTGATTGAAATGAGAATTATTTTATCCAAAAATATCACAAACATAATATTGCTCTCTGCGTCGGTGCAGTCCCTATCATGCCACATATCGCATTCTTAACATTGAACCCAGAATCCCCTACACCATTCTTGTCCACAGATTGCATCATCTTCCTCTGTTGGCTATTTTCCTTTTTCACTTTTTTAACCCTCTCGCTGCGTATTTGTTTTATCAAAATAGCTTCAAAATTTGCGTATTTAACCCCTTCGCGACGAGCGTCTTTTAAGAATTTTTATTCTTTTGTCACCTGTTTTTCAAAACAAAATTTTTTGCCTAATTTAATCGGAAAAATGCTCCGATTAAATAAGGCCATATTTAGAATTAAAAAAACTGGTGGGAATAATCAAGGTGGGTTAATTAGAGGGAAAAAATTGTATCCCCGAGGAAATCTCGGATTGCGCAGCAAGAGGGTTAAAATCCAATTTCTGCCTCTTTCGCTGGTTTACTCCTTTATTTTATTTTCTTTCTCTTCACATTTATCTTTTCTCAATTTTTTGGGAAGTGATCTGGTAACCAGTGTCGGTTTTGCAGAATTATGGCCACGGTTGCGTTTTTCATATTGCGAAATGGGACTGGAACTATTTTTGAACCATTTAAATTAATTTATTAATTATAGAACTATTTAAATTATTTTCCTCCCCTTCAAGTAGAGCAACCGAGAGAGGTCCAAATACCGGCTAGCCGGTATTTAGACCACTCTAGGTAGCCGGTATTCGGACCACTGCTATGTTTAAGTTAAAACCGGTATTACTCATTCATAAAATAAAATACCAATAATGTGCGTGTGGCAGTTGAGAGCTAAATATATCTAGAAAACAACTTCAACAACAATTCAAGCCAACATACGATCAGTATATTTTAAAAAAATGAGAAACACACATGTGAAAAACTTTTGATGTACCAGATTACGTCGATTAGACACTTTTGTATTTACTATTTGTACATGAGACAGACTTCAGTGCCGTATTTTTCGTAACTTTCTTCTCTCAATTAAAGCTACAAACTCTGCCTATCACTGCTAGGCTGTGCTGCGCTCAGTTCTCAGAACACCTAGTAGACGGTATTTGGACCCTAGCCGGTATTTGGACCTTTTCCTCTATATTTTTTTAATTGCTTAAACTTGAATAGTAAAATATATAAATTGGAGAAAGGAATAGAAAACTACGATGACATCTCATTAAAGTTCACTACGATCATTAATTCCCAAATTCCCTGCTCAAAAACGCGAAACTTGTATTAGATAATGTAAATTGCTAAGCGATTCAATAGTCAGGGCTGTCAATTTTATGCCTTTGAGTTTCAAAGTAAGCCAGAAAATGTGTCAGTGTGAATCGCTTAGCAATTTCCATTATCTAATACAAAATTATCGAATTATAGGCTATTTTTTTTTCACGTGACGACAAATTTTTCGCATTTGTCTGGCTGCCGCGTCCGGAATTCAGCTTAAAACGACCACACTGGTAGCATTTTCTAAAACATTTTCTGCCTTTATCAAAACATAGAAAATGCCATTCGATGACATGGTTTTTGAATAAGAATACCTATCCATTTCGTGCGTTTCCAAACAAAAATGAATTCAGCAATGTGTCAGAAAGCAGCTCCTTTGGATTTGAAAACAGCCTTTAAAGAGACTTCAATCAGCTGATTAATAACATTAACAGCAGCCATTAATAAGGGCTAATCTAACATATAAAAATGAAAATTTGTCTGCCTGTCTGTCTCTAATGCTATACAAATTCACAGTTTGGAAGCCAGACTTGTGAAATGTTATGTACATGTGCAATAAAACACAGTCGAGGCAACTAAAGCAATCCGGAATCGAAATAATTTATAGTTAACTTTTAATTAATATAACCCCCCTCCCATTTAACAGCAATTTCCTATGAAATTTAAACCTTTTTCGTTATAGCAGCTGCTAACAATTAAAAATTCACAATAAAATCATTTTTTTATGTTCAACTCATAATCACGCGAGTTCTTTAACCAATGTGAGATATACATATTACGTACGCCACGCTTGCGATACTAAAAAGCTGTAGCGGGTATTACGATAATTCTCTTACCTCCCATGCAAATAATTAGAGATTATTTAATTGCGCTTAATTATTACATTTTTTTTTAAAATAAAGGCAAACATTTTATCACAAACATGAAAAAAACTTTTTAGTTTATTTATTCCCTGAATACAAAGATATCGTTTTATCGTCTACTGTCATAGTAACATGATAAATTAAATTTCATTAAAAAATGCGCAGTAGTAGAAAAATATTTTACTAAATCGAATAGTTTTTTTTAATTTTGGTTTTAGAATTAAATTAATGAACTCCCGTGCATATAACGGGTTAAACAGCTAGTTTTAAATAAATTAAGCACATATTTCACGGAAAAAAAGACTAACTATGTGAATCGGTAATGGGATTTTAGTACTATTTTTTAATCATTTCTTGCTGTATAAACACAACTCATCTTGCTGTTTGAGATCCACATTAATTCATTTAAAAGACCCCTATTATTAGAAGAAATAAATTCTCAGCACTTCATCTTAATTTTCAGTTAAGAGACATGCGGAATCATTAAAGTTGCAGTTAACGGTCTGTAGTAAATGCAGATTGAGTGGTTATTGCCTTGAAAAATGGTAGAAAAGGGCAATCTCGGCTCGCATTGAGGAAGTAGCGGACAACTACTCGTCAAAGATAGTGACTTCCTTATAATATTTCTGATTAAATCTCGTACTTTCTCCCAAATGAGTCATTCTTTCAAAAGTGTTCATTTTGAATAAAAAAAAAAAAAACTTTCACTTACTGCAAGTAAAAATCAGCAATGGCCCAGATACATTATATTTATTTTTTTTTCAGAAACACAATTTTTTTCATTAATATCACTCATGGAGATGAACTTTATGCTACAGTTATATTTGTGTCGTAAAACAAAGCATAAAAAACTATTTATTCTATTAGATATATAAATAAGGAGCAATTATATATAAGAATGCATAATGAAATTATTTGGAATGAAAACAAAAAAATCGCCTCCCATCTGGAGCTTCTTTTCATCCCCCATCTTTTATATGTTATTCAATTCTTCTCTGTTAATTTTTTTTTTTTTTTTTTTTTTTTTTTTTTTTGCTTTACAGTTATTGTAAATTCTTGTTAAGCATTTTTCTCTGAAATATACATTTTTAAAGTTAAGATATTCATGGAAGTGATAATCACGGAGGTGAGGAACATGCTCTAAATATTAACCTGCATATTTATTTATTTGAGAAATTGTTTTATTTTTTTCTTTAAATCAATATCTGTTGATATAATTACGTAAGCAATGTATAAGAAAATATCTTGGTGTTGATTTAGCCACCTTGAATTACAGTTCACAGAAGTGAGAATCTCCACTAACCATTGTAGCTTTTTTATAACCAAATCTAATACCTGAGTATAAAAACAAATTTCTGACTTATAATTTAACAACAGCAAACATACTGGCTAACTATACCATCATGGGAAACAAAAACTGATGATAATTTTGCCATTTTTTAACATGAAAATGCAACTTAATATTTGATTCATGGAGGTGAGAATTCATTGTGTGACACTCCTTTCTGTACTCAGAAAACACACAAAAATACAAAGAAAGTATTTAACTATGCTAAGTTACTTCCTCTTGAGATAGTAGCAGCGAGAGTAATAATTATTTAACTATTTTGTTTTCAATTAAACAATTAATCAAACATTTTCCTTAGTAATATTGGGTATGTCACATGACACGGAGGTGAGATCTCACTTACTGTATACTAAGAAATAAAAAATATAAAGCAATTATAAAAAATGTATGCACACAACACGTTTAGCCTTCTTTCACTTTCAACAGAAAACATAAATTCATTCAAAATTGTTCATGTCAAATACTGAAAAAGGCTTTGTGACTGGAATGTCACACTTTTTGCAGAATGACCAAAATGAGTCATTCCCTTTTCTTTCATTTTCGTTTGACTTTGAATTTCCTTATATACAGGATAATTCAAAATAGAGTAAATAAACTTAAAGAATGGTTTATGCGTAAAACAATAAACAATTTCTGTATAAAAAAAGAAAGTCCCAATCCATTTATTCTCTCAAGAATACAGGATGTCGTACATATCAAAGCAGTGCTGAACTAGGCTCTTGCTGTTTTGGAATGTAGTTCACATGGCACATGGTGTCTTTGACTGAATTACAGTGAACTTGCAAAACTTTTCTTAATGCTATCGCATTTTATACAAAGCATGGTAAATCTAATTTATTAAATTGTCTTAATTATTACTAAAATTTAAAGCAAACAATCGGGTTTGGGATTGGACTAAGACGTATTGCATTTTTTATCGATTAATGAATTGGGACACTGGTTTCCACTGCAAAAACTGCGCTAGTTTGCTCTACCATTTCTACGATAAAGTTTGTCCAATATTTTTTAATCACTCTATATATCAAGGAATTATTTAATAAAATCTATTGTAGTGCAAAAACAACACATCTTGCTGTTTTGTTTATATTCTGTAAACAAGAACTTGAAGAAAAACACTAAACCTTAATCTTCAGTTATGAGGTTATGAGATAGGCTGAATCGTTAAAGTTGCAGTTATCGGCCAGAGGTAAACCCATATTAAATGATTATTACCCAGGATAATGGGAAAGTTTAGATGTCTGGGGAAAGGACAATTTCAGCCTTTAATTGAGGGAATGACAGACAATTACATATCAAGGATACTGCCTTTCTTCTAATACTTCCGTTTAAATCTCGTAATTTCTCCCAAATGAGTCATTCGCATTTATTTTATCTCGTTTGGCTTTTAAATTTCGTATAAACAGGATAATTCAAAATAAACTGAACACAATTAAAGAATTGGTAGATCACACAATAACAAACAATTTCTGTAAAGAAAACCAAGGTCACGATCCCTTTTTCTCTCAAAAATGTAGTCGTACATACCTAAGCACTGTTTATTAGGCTTTTCAGATGCTGAAATGTAGTTGACGTTACAGAAGGCGTCACTGACCGAATTATAGTGATCTTCCAAAACTTTTCATAAGGCCATCGCATTTTACACTAAGCATGGTTAATCTAATTTATTAAATTGTCTTAATTATTGCTAAAAGTAAGAGATTGGGTTTGGGACTGGACAGAGGCATACTGAATTTTTTTGCAGAATAATTGAATTGTTACCCTCCTTTCCTATGCAAAAATATCTCTAGTCTGTTCTACCATAACATTTTTCAATTTTTTTTTGGATCACTCTATAGATCAAGAAATTGTTTTATAAAATCTCTTCTAGTGCAAAAACAACTCATCTTGCTGTTTCTGTTTATATTCTGTAAACAAGAACTTTACTTGAAGGAAAAACTTCAAGAAAATCAAAATTGCAATCCATTTATTCTTTCACAAATACAGGGTGCCATACAGATCCACGAAGCGCTGATTTAGGCTCTCCCTATTTCGAAATGTAGTCCACATTGCAGACGGTGTTAGTGACCAAATTACCGAGAACGTCGAAAGCTTTTCGTAATGCCATCGTATTTTACAGAAAGCGAGGTAAATCTGTTAAAAAAATTGTTAAATTGTCTCAATTATTATTAAAGTTTTGAGTAAAAATAGGGTTGGCATGGAACTGGAAACAGTATTTTTGACAAAATTGATGAATCGCGACCTTGATTTTCTATACAAAATCTTTTTGTGGTATGCTCTACCCTTTATTAAAGTTTGTCCAAGATTTTTGAATCCCCTTACATATCAAGAAATTTTTCAGTAAAAATTCTTATAGTACAAAAACAACTCATCTTGCTGTTTCTGTTTATATTCTATTAACAAGAACTTTACTTGAAGGAGAAAAACTTTGCCTTGATCTTTAGTTAAGAGATAAGCGGAATCGTTAAGGTTGCAATGATCGGTCTGTGGTGAACTTAGATTGAATGATTATTGCTTAGAATAATTGGAAACATTAGACGTCTGGAAGAAGAGATTTCAATCCCCTGATTGCGGAATAGATCGGACATTGAGAATAGTGTTTCCCATAAGTTGAGTCCGTTTAAATGCCCCAGTTTGTCCCAGATGAATCATTAGCTTTTATTTTATTCTCGTGTGTCTTAGAATTTCCTTATATATTCATGTACGTCGATTTATGTTGAGAAAAAAACTTAAGGTATCGCACTATGTTGAAAAACTATTTTCTAAATAAAGAAAAAAATCAGTATAATACTGATTGTTTATAATGGATTAGTAAAGAAAAAGAAAATCGCGTGTGTTAAATGAATTGTTTTGATGTAACTTCTTTTCATTTTTAATGAGGAATAATGCAATATTTGAAACTTACCAAAGGAAGTCTTCGTAATAAAAGTAATGGTCAATTACAGTATTTTTCCTCTAAATATATAATTTGAGTTACTAAAAATGTAGTGGATTTTAAGCTAAGCAATAAAAGAAAATTTTCTGAGGGCGCTTTTTAAAAAATAATTAAAGATATAAAAAAGTTGGAAATTGCTCGTCAAACGTGGCAAATGAGGTGCGTTCGTACTATAGCTAGTTTTATAATTATTTTTTACCTCCCATATTGTACTGAATGTATATTTTTTTGCACTTCATAAGTGCATAGTCTGTAACATCTTTAAAATGCACTGCAATTATTTTTTCCCATTCCCTGTAATGAAACGGAAAAAGTTTGACTGTCCCTGTAATTAAACTATACATCTGATTTTCATAAAATTTGAAATGGCTCAACAAAATTTTGCAACAATTATATATTTAAAATTTCAGACCTTTCGGAATACTGTAACATCACTAAAATGCACTTGCAATAATTGTTCTCATTGGCGGTAATGTAAAGAAAAACTTTTAATTGTCCCTGTAATTAAACTACGCATCCGATTTTCATAAAATTTGAAATGGCTCGACAAAATTTTGCAACAATGATATATTTAAAATTTCAGACCATTCGAAAGGCCGTAACATCATTAAAATGTACTTGCAATAATTTTCCCCATTGGCCCTAATGTAAAGAAAAACTTTTGATTGTCCTTGTAATTAAACTATACATCCGATTTTGATAAAATTTGAAATGGCTCGACAAAATTTTGCAACAATCATATATTTAAAATTTCAGACCATTCGGTTGGATAGTTTTTGCTCTGTTATATGCGGACGGACGGACAGACGGACGGACGGACTGAACGACGACTATAGGTGCTACGTATTTATATAATTACGAACGCACCTAAAAAGGGGCTAAAATAAGTATTTTTTTTTGTTGTTAGAAGTTCTCGTACAAGATTATTTTTAAAAATCTATGTTTTGTAGAATTTAGTCAGGCCGGGAGGGGGGGGGGGGCTTTTTTCTGTTAAACTTTGCCGAGATTGGACCGAGATTTCAGCTTTTATACCCGGCCAATTATTTTTTTGTACTGGCTGGGCTTGCTCTGGAGTCGAACTTTTAATTTTTAAACCGGCCCCAAAAAAATTCTACGGGTCGGACGGGCCCGACCTAGAAATTTCGGCCTCTGCAGACCTGTAATTCTAATATTCTAATATTCTATATCTAATATTCTAATATTCTATATCTAATATTCTAATATTCTATATCTAATATTCTAATGTACAAACAGAATAATTTATTTTATTCTAATTTTATATTTTTCTTATCGAATGACACCTGTAAAAAATGTAATTGATACCTAAGCACACATAATGAGTTTCTAAGTTACAACGTAGCTAAAATTAGAATAATTGCCACCTAAGTCAAAAAGTTCTTTGTGAAAACTAATTGCCGTTTCACTTAAACAGATATTTCGAAGTTAGTTATCTGTTTAACATTAATACCTCATTTTCTAGTCATTAGATCGGGAACAGAGTCTGGTTTTTCTGACAGTTCGGCTTAATGCGATTTTACACAGATCACTTTCAGCCCAAATGAGCAGGCGAAACGTTACAATGTCAAACTAAAAGCCCCTTTGTATTATCAGAATAAGCATTTTGTACAATCATTTCAGTTATAGTTAAGTATTAGGGATCATTTGAAAATCAGCTCACAAGCATATGATAATGCCTATCTATGAAATAATGAATGTTTCAGTGTAAAATGCAAGTCAAAAATTGCCTAATGAAAGTATCTTGAAAAACACTCAGTAAATTGATATTTTAGTCATTTGTGTCCTAAATTATGACTTAATCAAAATTTCACTTTCGGAAGCATTTTACCTGAATTTTTGAGAAAATGTTAGGTAATGTGTCGAACCATTAAATACATTTTCGAAAGAGTAAGCCCAATACAATAAATAAAAAGGAATATAGTTAACTCTTTATGACGTGACCTTATACAATTGTGTAGGTCAGGAGTTTCCAAACTTTTAGACCGACGTACCACTAAGTAGTAGTTCATACTTCCGTGTACCCCCGTATGACAAACTGAAAGCTAATAAAGAAAAACCTGTGTAAACGGAATATATCTAAACGAAATATTCTTCCAGTTTTTTGTGGTTCCGAACTGAACAGATTTTACAGCATTTAATTTCGTGCTTCCGTCTGAGCAGATTTTATAGTATTTAATTGTATAATTACACCATCAAATTGCCGCTTAGATTGTCTAATAAGTAGATACTTTATATACAGTATATATTACCATAAATTATTAAAGTGTATCAATATAAAGTGTGTTATTTTTGGGTGGCAAATATAGATGTATTTCAATTTTTTAAAAAATACTGCATAACTTTGTTAAACATGGAAAATACATGCACATTTTAATTCGCCTTGTTCGTCAATTTTCGGTTGTGTTGAATACTATGTTTACACAATAGTAAAATACACTTAAAATTTTTAATAACTGAATAACGTACATAAGAAGAAAAATCTCTGCCGGCCCGGCCTACAGGCAGAAGTAGATTTCGAAGTTAAGTATACTAATTTCACCAACAAAAACTAAATCATGATTAGATATAAATCCACTTTAACAGTTTTATCTGTCTGCTTTTGACGAGTTTTTATTTCATTTTTACATAATAGCTGGTTTTATCAGAATCATGTTAAGGCGGTATTAAAAAAAATACTTTTCCATGCTCAACAACTCGAAATTTTCTGGCACATTTTCAGATTCATGTTTAATTAAAAAAATCCCTGCCGGCCCGGCCTACAGGCAGAGGTAGATTTCGAAGTCAAATATACTAATTTCACAAACAAAAACTAAATCATGATTATAGATAAATCCACTTTAACAATTTTATCTGGCCGCTCTTGATGAGTTTTTATTTCATTTTCATATAATAGCTGGTTTTATCAGAATCATGTTAGGGCGGTATTCAAAAAAATACTTTTCCATGCTCAACAACTCGAAATTTTCTGGCATAATTCCAGATTCATTTTTAATAAAAAAAAATATGAAACTTGCTGACGTGATTTTTGAAGAGATTTATAAGCGACCTGTGTTTTTATTTTTTGTTCAATTAATTAAAACTTGATATATAAACAATTATTTTCTCAGAAGGACAATATTTTTTCGTTTCTAACACAATCGCTTCGGGAAATTCCGTTCAAAATGCCCACTTTAACATCATTTTTTGAAATATATTCTGCCTCTATCTAAAAATCGATTATTACGGTACATTATATAGTTTCTGAATAAGCGAATATACCAATTAAATGCGTTTGAGAGCAAAAATGAATTTAAAAACCAGTCAGAAAATAAGCAGTTTGGATTTAAGCGCATCCTTAATACAATGATTTTTCCAACACAATCCGCTTCGGTAAATTCGGTTCAAAATGACCTTTTTAACAGCATTTAAAAAAATATATTCTGCCCCTATCAGAAAATCGACCATTACGGTACATTATATAGTTTCTGAGTAAGAAAACGTACCAATTGGAAGCATTTGAGAGCAAAAATGAATTGTAAAATGAGTCAGAAAATAAGCAGTTTGGATTTGAATACACCCTTACTAAGATCATTTTTTACTTCAACCGGTATGTATTTTTAATTTGTTTTTGCTCTAAGAATTGGTCCTATCCAAAACTTGTCTATATAGATGTTGTAGACAATATTAAGAAGATATATGATAAATTCATGGGGTTTTTATATCTTTTGAATTGACGGAGTTATGGATTTTTTTCTTCTTCAAACCCCCTTTTTGTTTTCGTTTTTAATTTTTTTTTGCGGTACGAATTGGTCCTATCAAAAACTTGTGAATATAAAAGTTGTAGATAATGTTAAGGAGATTCATGTTAAAATTAATTGGATTTGATATCTTGAGAATTGACGAAGTTATGGATTTTTTTCTTCTTCAAACGCCCTTTTTGTTTTCGTTTTTAATTTTTTTTTTTTTGCGGTACGAATTGCTCCTATCAAAAACTTGTGAGTATAAAAGTTTTAGATAATGTTAAGGAGATTTATAATAAAATTAATTGAATTTGATATCTTGAGAATTGACGAAGTTATGAATTTTTTTCTCCCAAAAACCCTATTTTTTGCGCCCCTTGATCCCATTTTTAACTTTATCAAAAATCTGTGATACATAAATTTTTGGCCCTATTTTTAGAAGTAATAAAAACTTTAAACTGATTTTATATGTACAAAAATTAAGAAGTTATGGGGGGTTTTCTGTTTTCACAAAACCCCTCCCTATTTCCCTCCCCTTGGTCCGATTTTGCCCATTAACGAACTTGACCGAGATTTTATGCCCATTGATTTTATATATCAGTTTGGAAGAGATTGGTGCAGAATTACGAAAGTTATCGTGTCCAGAAGAAAGTGATATATATATATAGATAGATAGATAGATAGATAGATAGATAGATAGATAGATAGATAGATAGATAGATATATCTATAAAGTTTTTTACTGAGGGTGGTTTTGGGTTCTAGGGGTCATGATCGGTGTAGATCTGCAAAATTTTTTCAGAAATTCCAACATAGGAACGATCCCAATAGGTAGTATTTCATACGAAATCTACCTAAAATATGAAACTTGCTGACGTGATTTTTGAAAAGATTTATAAGCGATCTGTGTTTTTATTTTTCTTTCAATTAATTAAAACTTGATTAATAAACAATTATTTTCTCAGTAGGGCAATATTTTTCGTTTCTAACACAATCGCTTCGGGAAATTCTGTTCAAAATGCCCACTTTGACATCTTTTTTTTTAAATATATTCTGCCTCTATCAAAAAATCGATCATTGCGGTACATTATATAGTTTCTCAATAAGAGAATCCACCAATTGGATGCGTTTGAGAGCAAAAAAGAAATTAAAAATGAGTCAGAAAATAAGCAGTTTGGATTTGAATACACTCTTAATAAGATGATTTTTTTTCGTCAACCGCTATATATTTTTAATTTGTTTTTGCTGTAAGAATTGGTCCTATCAAGAACTTGTCTGTATAGATGTTGTAGGCAATATTAAGAAGATATATGATAAATTCATGGATATTTTATATCTTGTGAAATGACGAAGTTATGAATTTTTTTCTTCTTCAACCCCCCTTTTTTGTTTTAGTTTTTAATTTTTTGCGGTACGAATGTGTCCTATCAAAACCTTGTGAATATAAAAGTTGTAGATAATATTAAGCAGATGTGTAATAAAATTAATTGGATTTGATATCTTGAGAATTGACGAAGTTAGGAATTTTGTTTCTCCCATAAACCATATTTCTGCGCCCCTTGAACCCATTTTTAATTTTATCAAAAATCTGTGATACATAAATTTTTGGCTCTATTTTTAGAAGTAATAAAAACTTTAAACTGTTTGATATGTACAAAAATTAAGAAGTTATGGGGTTTTTTCGGTTTTCACAAAACCCATTCCTATTTCCATCCCCTTGGTCCGATTTTGCCCATTAACGAACTTGACCGAGATTTTATGTCCCTTGATTTTATGTATCAGTTTGGAAGAGATTTGTGCAGAATTGTGGAAGTTATCGTGTCCAGAAGAAAGTGATATATATATATATAGGTAGATAGATAGATAGATAGATAGAGAGAGAGATAGATGGAAAAAGTTTTTTACTGAGGGTGGTTTTGGGTTCTATGGGTCATGATCGGTGTAGATCTGCAAGACTTTTTCAGAAATTTCAACATAGGAACGATCCCAATAGGTAGTATTTCAAACGAAATCTACCTAAAAGTCCAATGCAATAAATAATAAGGAATATAGTTAACTCTTTAAGACTTGATCTTACACAATTGTGTTGTGATCTCAAGGAAAAAGAAAACAAATTCTTCTTTATCTGTGATTTAAAAATGTTTTTGTTTTTTTAACCATTTGAAAAAATGGTTATTGTTCTCGTCAGGATGGGAAATCAAAAAAACATATCTGAAGGGTTTCATTGGTTTAATCTGAAATTTATTCGTTTTCTGATTGGCCTATACAGTAATCTGTATTTCCGTTTAATTTCAACAACGATGGATACTTTCTGTTGCTACTATGACAAAAAAAGTAATAAAAACTACAAAAAAAAAAAATGAATAACTCAGAAACAAATTGAGATACAGCTTTCAAACAAATTGCATTTAAAAGTAGATTTTCTTCTCTATCCGACAGTGTAAAAAGTAATATTGTCGGATGTTTAGAAGTTTAAGAATGAAAATTCATTTAAAATGGGCCGTCAGATTTCTTGGAAATCTGACGATGGAAAAGCCTTTTCCCGAACAGCCAATGAAATACTTGGATATTTACGTAAGTTTCAGGTGGATAATGCGTAAGTTTCACGAAATCTGACGGGTCACAGGCGATATTTTTGGCTTGCAATTTTTACGTGTTATAACACTATTAATGTTTAATTCATGGCGTACGTAACGTATGATCAACTCCGTGCGATTTTTTATGTCTTAAATTTTAGTCTAAAAAAAAAAAATCGTTTTCCAAATGGTCGTTGTAATTTGATAAATTATTTTTTTTTCTTTCTATTAGATATGATCTTATTAATTAGGGTTAAAAACCAAGACTTTTCATTTCTACCAAAGCTCTTCAGGTCTTATAAGGTTATAATGAAAATTTTTTGTAAGTTTTGTAACTGTTTTGATGTTTATCTTTAAAATCATGCCTCATTTTACGACGGCAAACTTAAAAAAAAAGTTCAGTTACAATATGTTAACTTGGCGTGAATAGTAAAAATACCCTGATTTGATTTTTGTTTAATAGAAAAAATATTAAAGAATTTATTAAAGATTTTAGCTTATGATTTTTGTTGGATTTCTTTTAAGATAGTATGTTCCTTTTAAATTCTTAAATTATAAAGGTAAAAATAGTTTTTTGCAAACACCCTTTTGTAAGATTTTCACGTTCATCTAGAAAATTCCGCCTGATTTGTTTACTGAAATTCGTGATTCTTTTCAAAAAATATCCGTTACAAATGTTTCGTTTTAAATACATTCATTTGTCGTGGGTCCGAACTCGATTATGAAAAATTCACAGCTTTTTTTTACGCTTGGTAAAAAGCACAAGCGAGTGAATTTATTCTTTTTTAAGATAGGCCAACGGGAAAGAAAAAATGAAAAATAATTTAAATGATGTTCCTAAAATTTCTAAGTTGATTTCTCAACATATAATTGTAAATTAATTAATATTAAATTACTAAAAAGCACAAGTAAAATGTACTTAAATTGCTTGCAGGTGCATACATATAATGTAATTTTTTTAAAATACATTAAAGTACCTTAGAAATGCATTAAAAATCCAAAATGATTTCAGCCAACTCTTCAGTGGTTATTTAAATGTTGTTATTAACCATTTGGAAAAATGGTTATTGTCCTCCTCAGGGTAGGAAATCAAAAGCATATCTGAAGCTTTTTATTGGTTTAATCTGCATTTTATTCGTTTTCTGATTGGTCTATGCAGTCATCTGTATTTCCCTTTACTTTCAACAGAGATGGACAACAGAGTGTTGCCACTATGACAAAAAAGTAATAAAAACTAAAATAAAAATTAATAACTCAGAAACAAATTGAGATACAGCTTTCAAACAAATTGCATTTAAAAGTACATTTTTTTTCTCCAGACGACAGTGTAAAAAGTACTATTGCGGGATGTTTAGAAGTTTAAGAATGAAATTTTATTTAAAATGGGTCATCAGATTTCTTGAAAATCGGACGATGGAAAAGCCTTTTCCCGATCAGCCAATGAAATGCTTGGATAATACGCAAGTTTCAGGTGGATAATACGTACGAGTGGCAGGCGATTTCTGTCGCTTGCAATTTTTACGTGTCATAACACTATTAATGTTTACTTCATGGCGTACGTAATGTATGATGAACCCCGTGCGATTTTTTATGTCTTAAATTTTAGTCTTTGAAAAAATCATTTTCCAAATGGTCGTTGTAATTTTTTAAATTGCTTTTTTTTTTTTTTTAATTTTTTCTCTTTGCGCTTATTCGTCTTGGAGAGACCATTGAAATTTAAGGTTGCTATGGAAGATAACGTGACATGAAAAGGTATTCAAATATCTAAAAAAACAAATCTTCATCCATTATGTAACAATCTCTTTCCAAACTCCATGGATGTCATATCGTCGCCTTAGATCAACAGTAGGACATCTAGTAATAATAACAAGTTGGAAATTGTACGTGAAACGTGGCAAATGAGGAACGTTCGTACTGTAACTAGTTTTATAACTATTTTTTGCACCGCATAGTGTACTGCATGCATATTTTAGTGCACTTCACGAGTGCCTATCCATTTCATTCTGTTCGAAAGGCTGTCACATCATTCAAATACACTTGAAATCATTTTTCCCCATGGGCCGTCCTGTAACGTTAAACTTTTGACTATCCCTGTCAGGAAACAATTATATAGTTTCAACAATTATATATCTAAAATTTAAGACCATTCGGTACGGTAGCTTTTGCTCTTTTATATGCGGACGGACGGACAGACAGATGGACCGAACGACGACTATAGGTGCTACGTATTTATATATAGTGAAACCTCCCTATAAGGGCCACCTGCCGTTCCATTGAAAAGTGGCCGCCCTTATGAGGGGTGGCCCTTGAATAGGGGTAACCGAATTTTTCTTTTTTCTTTCTTCTTTCCGACGATTTTTAAACTCTGCATATTCTTTCAGTAAGTTCTCTTTGTTTTTAACAAAATTGTATATTTGATTCTTCCTGCAATTAAACTCTGGAGCCAATTTTCTTGCAAATGTTCCTTGATCATGACAATTAAGAACTTTGATTTTGTCATTCAAATCTTTCAAGTCCAATCTTTGACTTGATTTAGGTGCCATAATTTTAAATTTTATATAATCCTTAGCATAAAATTTCTTGTGTTAAAATTGTGCTTCAATATGCATTCACAGTTTTAGTAAATGTGGAATCAGTTTTTCTAGATAACCTGTTATCCTCTGTGTGTCAGTTTCCCCTCCAACTCAACCCCTACAGGTTGAAAGGTCAAACAAAGTATGAGGAACACCTGTTTGTCTCACTTGTGGAAAAATTTTGTCCTTCATTGTGTTACCAAATCCTCCCTACCTTCCTCTGCCTTCTTTGTTGCTGTTGTTTGCTGAACTCTTATCTTTTGATTCAGGAATTCAATACACCTGTTTAGGTTGGTTGGTTGGTTGGTTGTATTTTGACGGCCGATTACACTACCCAACATCAAAAATGTTTCGGGCTCAAAAATAGTTATTTCCGAAGTATTTTGTCTCGCTAAACACGAAAATCAACATAAAAAGTTGAGATTAGCTCTTGTTTTCAAGATAGGAACCAACTTGAAAAATCTCACTATGGCTGTTTTATGGGAAATCGAATGTTCGGAAGTTGGTACTCCTAATAGCTATAATTCCCTTCAACTGCACTCTGGGTAGAATCTTTTTGACGTTCTTTTTCCCCAGCAGATGGAAGCACCTTCCCTGGGACCGACCGTCTTTTGAACCGGTGAGAGCGTCAGTAGAACGAAAAAAGATAACAGTGCACGATTCAAGTGACATTCTCTGCTATTCGCGTTACAACTAAAGGTAAGCAATTTAATTATATCAATTGTATCAGTCTAATCGACGGTTAACATCACTCTATTTGACCTTTTGAATAAAGTTTCAAATCTTTAAGGCCACTTTGGCGTTTAAAATCAGTAAAAATTGCTGTTTTGAGGCTATATTTCAATTACGATTTCTGACATTTCGATCAGACAGCTTGCAATTTCAACAGGTGTAGTGGATGTATATTAACATGCTTGGTATCTTTTTTTCAGAAAAATATGGGCTTTCAAATACAAAAATTAAAAAAATAATAATAAATTTGACAATTTAAAATCGAATTACTATATAAAATCTATTTTTTTAATACTTGTTATTTCAGAATTAATCACTCAAACTAAAATTTAAAATTTTCTGTTTTCAGATCAGAATGCCACGGAAGTGTGTTAATGCCGTCAACAACTTTTGTTACATCCGTGGTGAAATAACTTTTGAAGCCCAGAAGCGAACGATTAGCCCAGTTGTAAAGACAGCTTACTTCCATTACTTCGGTGTGAAGGTAGGTGACCAGGATAAACCATGGGCCACACATGCTTGTTGTAACTCTTGCTCACTGAGACTGCGAGAGTAGCTGAATGGGAAGAAACGAACAATGAAGTTTGCTGTACTCATGAATGGGCGTGAGCCAACAAACCACGTTGACAATTGTTATTTCTGCAAGATGCCCTCCATGAATCGAGGTTGTACAAAAAAGAAGAAGGAATCGGTACAGTATTCCATCAGCCATCGGCCCGTTCCTCACTCGGCTATTCTGCCAATTCATGAACCACCTCAAAATTATGAGATTGAAGACGATGATGCTATAGAAGAAGAAGTTTCTCATGACCCAGATTTCGAGGCAGAAGATTTGAATGAGCCTCACAGACTAAATCAGACAGAATTGAATGATCTCGTAAGAGATCTTGACTTGCCAAAGGAGAAAGCAGAGCTACTGGCATCAAGACTGAAGCAATGGCATCTACTCCAACCAGAAGTCAAGATCACAGAATACAGGACTCGTCACAAGAATCTTCTTCATTTCTTTGAGAAGAAAGAACGTGTTGTTGCTTGTACTGATGTTAATGGTTTGATGAATTCCATGAACATAACTCTTGATCCACGGAAGTGGAGGTTATTTATAGACTCTTCCAAACTTAGTTTGAAAGCAGTCTTACTACACAACGGCAACATTATTCATTTCATTCCCATTGGACATTCCGTTCACATGCATGAAACTTACGGGAATGTGAAATTACTTCTCGAGTCAATCAAATACGAGGATCATAAATGGCAGATTTGTGGTGACTTGAAAATAATTGCTTTATTCCTGGGAATGCAATTAGGCTATACCAAGTACTGCTGTTTTCTGTGTTTGTGGGACAGTCGAGATAGAAACTCTCACTACATAAAAGACACATGTCCTTCGAGAAATCTAAATCCCCGGGAGAGTAATGTCCAAAATGAGCGTCTAGTTGATCAAAAAAATATTCTGCCTCCACCCCTGCACATTACGCTGGGGTTAATGAAGTACTTCTTGAAAGCCATGAACAAGGATGGAGAGGCTTTCCAGTAACTTAGAGAGAAATTTCAAAGACTGAGTGAATCAAAGGTTAAAGAGGGAATCTTTGTGGGCCCTCAAATACGCACAATAATGAAGGACCCTGCTTTTGATAAAGTTTTGGAAGGGAAAGGGAAAGCAGCCTGGGAAGCCTTCAAAGGTGTGGTACGAGGATTTCTAAGCAACAGAAAAGCCGAGAACTACCAACAGTTGGTGAAAGAACAACTACAGAAACACAATGACCTTGGATGCAACATGTCTCTGAAACTTCATTTCCTCCATTTCCATCTTGATTTTTTCCCTAAAAACTGTGGAGCTGTAAGCAATGAGCACGGTGAAAGGTTTCGCAAAAATATCTCTGTAATGGAACGCAGATATCAGGGTCGTTGGAATGAGTCAGTGTTGACCGACAACTGCTGGATTGTTACAAGAGATGCTCCAGCGTTGACATAAAGAGGCAATTCAAAAGGAAACGTTTGCAAGAATAGGCTAAAAACAATCACAGATTTCTGAAAAATGAACATTGTTTAATGAAACATGCCTATTGTATTGTATTTATTACATAGGAATTTTTTTCCTTCTTCAATTTGCTTTTAAATCAATGTGTGGGATCTTGTGTGTCTTTCTCCAGTGGGCTGTATTGTATCTCGAAAACAAGAGATAATAAAAAAATTTCATTTACATATTCGTTTTTTTTAACCCAAAATTAGTAAGAATTGACTATCTAGATCTAGGAAACTGACAAAAATATTTTTTTTTGTTGGGTAGTGTTATCTACGCTTGGGATATAGGCCCGGGGGGGAGTGCCCTTCGTGGGGGTAACTAAGGGAACCTAACCCGTATTTACGCATGGAAATCCAAGGTTTCGAAGAAAACCACGAAAACTCCGAAACGGTTAGGCCGACGGGCGCGATTGGGTTCGAACCCAGCACCTCCCGTCTACCAGCTTCGAGAGCAGAACATCTCAGCCACTGGTGGAGCTTACACCTGTTTAGGATTTAAGGATCATGTGAAAAAAATGGCCTTCATGAGGGGTAGATGCGGCCCCTAATAGGAGTAAATTTAAAAATTCTGTCTATGGGGAAAATTTTTATTCCGAAAAATATTGGCCCTTAATAGAGGTGGCCCTTGAATAGGGGTGGCCTTTAAAAGAAGTTTCACTGTAATTACGAACGCATCTAAAAATGAGATATCTGACTTGCTGCTATGAGAAACTGTGTTTGCATCGAGTGGAACAACTTCTGAAGCACAAAGTTATGTTTAATACTATATCTCAGATGCGTTTTATAAAAAAATCCCTACTGTTCCACTAAATGCAGACACAGTTTTTCATAGCAGTAAGTCAGGCATCTCATTTTCGATTATTACTGCATGTCCTACTGTTGGCCTGAGGCGACGGTATACGCTTAAAAAAAAACAGAGGGTATACGCTCTAAGCAGAAGGTTTACGCTCAAGGCAGAAGGTATACCCTAGAGTGTATATACTATAGTTTTTTTCTTTTGAGAAACAGAGGGTCTATGGTGATCCTTAAAAAAAAAAAACTAAAATGTATACGACGTATACCTCCGTACACCCTCCACTACATCCCTGCTTCACAGCCATTTGGCCTATTTTGGAGAACGTTTATCGGTGCTCATTAAATTCATTGTTATTTCAAATCGTATACAAATTTGCGAGTTGCAGATGATATTGTGCGACTGATCACTTATAGCGGGCTAACAGAAAAATGCATTGAAATTAATGTATTCATTTATAATTAAGTTCTAAAAATATCAAAATGCCGTGTTATCATCGGAAACAAACTGTGGGTAAATAGGTTAAAAATCGATTGCATATTCCAGTTTTAGATTTAAAAATAAAAAACAGTTAAACAAGCTGGAAATTGTACATCAAACGTGGCAAGTGAGGTGCGTTCGTACTATAACTACTTTTATAATTTTTCAAATCTTGGTGCCATAGCTGTTGTGCTATTATGCAAAAAAGTATGAATACAAATTTTATTACAATTTTATATATTAAATTCAGGCATACGGAAATAGTAGTACTCCATCTTAAAGAGGACGCTGTCACCATGACAACCTAGAATCATGACCTATCATGGGATGTCATTGAATTAATTACGTATGATAGGATTGAATAATGAACATGGCAACTTAGAGTCATGACCTATCATGGGATATCATTGAATTCATGATGTATGATAGGATTTTATAGACTGAACAAATCTTTTATTAATATCTTTTTAAGTTTTGATTCGATTTTCATAAAATTTGAAACGACTCGACGAAATTCTGCAAAGATTCGGTTGGGTAGTTTTTGTGCTATTCTGTTCGGACGGACATACGGACGGAAGACTCTATGTGCTACGTATTTATACAATTACAAACGCACCTAATAAAAATATGTAAAATCATAGCTTTGATTTTTTAAAAAAGCATTTTCACGATTGCCATAAGAACAAGTAATATAAAAATTTTGTTTTTAAAGTCAGTTCCTACTTAGATCATCAAAGAAAAATTTAATAGAATCCCTTAAGCTAATATTAGTTTTCGTTGCATCAAAATATATCTCAATGGGTTGATTTTCCATAAGCAAGTAGGTTTACAATGGAAGTCTATGGGAATTTGGCAAAGTATTAGAGATATCGCCAAGTTGGCGTCACTTTTGACGACTCATTTTGGTCGACAAATCGGGCGATCTATCGCCAAGTTGGCGACAAACTTGGCGGTATTGGGCGACAGAACAGGGTCCCCCCTATGGTAACCCGCCCTATAGATAGGAAGATGCATTAAATGCTGTTCAATAACCAATGACCGCCATTTTGTCTCCCCTGTAAAACTAAAATTAATGAATTAAAATTTAATGAATGAATTAGTATTTGAAAAACTGTATTAACATCAAGTGTCATCCAGTACAAGTTTAAAAAAATTTATTTCAACTTGATAGGAGGAATAATGAGTATTTTATGAACGATTGAAAATATGAACAAGATATATAAATAAATAAATAAATAAATAAATAAATAAATAAATATAGGGAGAGTGTGAACTAATAGTAGGAATTGAAAAAGAAAAAGAAAAAGACCTTTACTTCTTTATTTTTATTATTTAGTTTTATTAATTCCCACTTCGCTTCGCCGTAATGTATATATTTCAAACTAAATCCTTTTAATAAATTCAAGCGTGGGTGTTTCGCAGTCATTGCCGATCGTTTTCAATTCAGGGCATTCTTTCTTATATTCTGTTGTTTAAAATCTAATTTACAAGGAAAGTAACATGTGACTTGGTTGTTCTGCAAACGCTCATTACTGTAATTGAAGATGACATGTACTTTTGTAGGATTCTGATTGCTTTAACCTTTTGTGCTCCAAGTTAGTAATCAAGAAATTGTTTGCCTCGATCATTATCTTGCTTAATGCCTGAAAATATATTAGAAAATTTATATTATAATAATAAGAAATTTAGATTTTTTTTTAATTATTAAAATGCATTTAAGGGGCTATATGGAGTGCTTTTGGGAAGAACAATATTATTGAGAAGAGTAACATACCTCTTTGTTTGAAAAGAAAGGTGCTTAACCAAGGTGTTTTGCCTGTACTAACTTATGGAGCAGAAAAATGGACGCAAACAAAAGGGATGGTACAAACATTACAAACCACACAGAGAAGTATGGACAGATGCATGCTAGGCATAACTAGAAGAGACAGGAAGATAATAACCTGGATAAGAAGTCATACGAAAGTTTTTGACATCATTGAAAGAATTAAATGGCTATGGAAATCGGCTGGGCACATTGCAAGAAGACAAAGTAATAGATGGACCTCAAATACTCTACAGTGGTATCCCAGAGATGTAAAACGGCATAGAAGACGACCTCAAGTAAGATGGAGCAACGAAATCAGAAAAGTGGCCGGTGTTAATTGGATGACTAAAGCAGTAGACAGGAAACATTGGGAAAATCTCGGGGAGACCTACATCATGCAGTGCATTGAAAACTGTTGATGATGATGATATATACGTTATCAACTTTTTGACAATTGCATCCCTCCCCTTTCGATATCATACAATATCCTTCCGTGTACCTCCCTCTCCTTTATATGATATCTATATCAGTGCCTAAAAATTCTTTTTATTTTTTTTTTCTTTCTTTATCTTTTTATACGTTTGCAATGATACACAGATAGGGTTATACATTTATTGTTCGCATACTTTACTGATTTAAATGAAGAGATTAAGTTAATAAAATATCACTATCATATGATATAACTTTATATCAAATAACACTTTAAAGCAATTGTTACTACTTAAAAGTATTAAACAATAGCTTTTTGTTACATAATGCATTCAACGGTAATATTGCTTTCTTGCAATTGTCCCGTGCATGGAGATAAGCAGAATTTCTTTCAAACAAAACAGGCGGCCAACATTCTTCTCCAATTTTTTACTAGTAAAAAGCAAGTATAATTTCGAACTTGGTGCCTGTAACAAAGCATTATATGCGCATAGGTTAAAAGAATAGGAATTTCGAATGTTGGGATATTCCCTATTTTGAAATGAAATGATTAATCATTCAATGGTTTTAAGGGCAGTTGGAAATCCCGATATCTGCCATGTTAAATTAATGAACCATTTCTCAGAAGCTACCAAAGATATTAACTTGAAAATTTTTATAGACACATTATAGCTAATTCCTAATAAAGTAAAGTCCACCTTATAAACAGATAATCTTTAATTATTTTTTTTAAATGTGTAATAAAAACCACTTTTAAATAACAAAAAACTTGAATTTTTCTAAAGCAAATCTTTTTTATAAAAATTTTGTACAAATGTTTGTAACAAACGTTCACTTCAGATTGATTAGGGATATGTGTGAAATATTTTGGCAAGATTGCAAACAATAATATGCAGTAGTTTCTATAAAAAGGTACATCGAAGTTAAAAAAGCAACATTTTCAGAAAATTGAGTTTAAAGTAAAATTGTACTAAAGTATTAAGATTGTAAGATACTAGGTACCGCCGTAGAATTCGCGAAGCGCGGCGTTCCGCGCGTCCGCCCGAGGTTCATACGACCTTTTTGCTGAGACTCTAACGGAAGATTAAAAGATCTAAAATTGATTAAATTAAAACGCCAAGCTTGCTGGTGAATTCATTAGAATTTCACCTGATACCATCCGTGACAAGCTAATGCTGCATGAGCATTTCAAACAAAATAATATTCAACATTATATTATACCAGACAGGGAAATTCCCCTTAAAGCTGTAATTCGTGGACTTCCTAGAAATATTGAAATTGAAACTGTCAGAGAAACCCTCGCTTGCCGAGGATTTACCATCACTAAATTTTCGCAAATGAAAAGTAAAAGAGACGGGAAACCTCTCTACTTGATTGAACTTCCTAAAAATCCCACAAGCTTTGAAATTTTCAAAGTACACTCTGTTTACAATCTCACAGTTGAAATCGAAAGATTTCGACCGGCTAAAAAAGCCACATAATGTTACAAATGTCAAAAGTTTTTTCATATAAGTGCCAATTGTCATATTAATGGGTAAATAATGCCCTAAATGCGTCATATTAATGTCCTAAATGCGTAGGGTGCGGAGGCCTGCATTTTTCTACAAACTGCGAAAAAAAAAAAAAAAAAAAACCTAAGGACTCTGATGTTCCTAAACCACCACCGAAATGTGCAAACTGTTCACTGGAGCACCCTTCATCTTATAAGGATTGCTCATTATTTCCAACGAAACCCCAATTTCGAAAAACATATGCCAATGTAACTGCTAACGCAAAAAAATCCTATTTCTGCAAACGAAGGGAAAAGAAAAAAGAAGAAAACCAGTGATTCTACAGCTTCTAAGACGAACCCACTTTTCGTCCAATCAAATTCTTCCAATATTACGTCACCACCACTTCAGCAACTCTATGAGTTACATGAATTCTCTGGTGCTATCCCTGCGGCTTTTTCAGGAAGGCTCACGTTTTGAGCACCAACCTTGGTGAGTTGGCGAAAGCGAGAACGTTCAGCCAGCTCTATCGCCAAACGCCAATCGTTGTCTCGTGTTTTGTTTTGAACCGAAATGGCGGAAGACGAACTAGCATATTTTAGAATAACAGTCCTACTTAAATTAAAGGAATATTTTTACCTTCATAAATCCAGATATTTGATTACATATAAAGATAGATTTATGGGGATGATGAATTAATGCAGTTTCAGTTCATTTTGATGCATATTAACACAGATTTTAAAAAATACCTGTGGCGGAAAATTAATATATTTTCCGAGATGAATTTATGTAATTAATTTAATGCCAAATCATTCTGCAGAAACAGTCCCCAAACTCGGGTGAAAATAGACCAAATCAGGAAAAAAAAACTATCACACCCCCAACCAGGATGTATAGAAATTGCCTTTTTAATGTGAGATGATTTTTTAAGGGGAGGTAGGGGAGAAGGGATATTGAATGACTATCTTTTGTTACTTCAAAGTAACAAATAAAATCACTAGAGAAATTTTTTAACTGTGTATGACAGTGAGGGCTGTGGATTTAAATAGTTAAATTTATCAATTAACAAATAGAAAAAACAAACCAAAAAATTAAAAAAAAACTTGGAATATATAACTTTTTTTTCTTTTTTTTTGGGGGGGGGGGAGAATTTGAATAATTTGTCCTTTACTTATAGTTACCCCAAAGTAATAAATAGGGCAGGCAATTAAAAAAAAAATTAAAGAATTAAAAAAATTGAAAGTGTGTGCACAAAAGGTTAGTACTGATTTTTTTTATTATTATTATTATTTTTTTATTATTTTTTTAATCTTTCATTCTATTTCTTTCCTTTTCTTTTTTTATGGTAAATTAGTTATTTTTTATTTAAAAATCAACAGACAGAGCAAAACAGTAAACTTTATGCACTGTTATGGATAAGCGCAGGGATAGTTAACATTTGAGACACAATTTTAACTAATATTTTCTGCAAGGCAACAATGAATTTTAAATGGTCAAAGTATAGTGTGCTGGAGTAGAGGGTGGGGGGTAGAAGAGAAAATTCGGAATGGGGGGTTGTCTCATACGATTGATCATTATTTTATTGCCACTTCAACTTAATAAATAGAGCAATATGTGTGCAGAAGGACGAAAAATTGAGTGTGTGTGTATGCGTGTGTGTGTGGGGGGGGGGGGGGGAGATTTCATTCGAGAGAAGAATTTAAATGATTTATTCAAATATTACGAATTACTATTAAAAAAAAAACAGCTAGGACGAAATAATATTAAAAAATATGGCGAAATTTTTAAAATAAAAAACTGAAGAATTTTAAAGATTTTTAATTTTGTTCACTAGGGGCAGACCAATGATTTTTTCATAAAAACTCAAATAATAATAAAGATTTAACAGCATTAAAATGTAATTGTAATTGATTTAATTGCATGCATCAACTCGCAATTATTTTAACTGATTGATTTAATTGCAGGATACAGTCAAATAATTTACGATTTATCGTTCAATCTAATTATAATCGAATTGATTTTACTTTCACTTCCTATTAACTTCTAATCGCAATTAAATTAAAAACAATTAGTTTTTAATGAATTATTTCAGTGAAAATATGTTTTATTAATACAATCAACACGTCACACAATTATGCCGCTTAAAACTAACTTCAATTGTGTCATAAAAACATGATCAATAGAATTATATCTATTACAAGAAAATCTTTACGTCTGTTTTTATTTTTCATAAAAAATAAAATACGTTCTATATTACTTCGAACTTAGCAAATTAATGAAATAAAAGAATATAATAAGAATATAATGAGAATATAATGAAATGTAATGAGAATATAATAATATAATGAATATAATATAATAAAGAATTAAATGAAATAAAAGAATAATATTCAACTGAAAAAAATAACTTATGTTTGAATTATATATATTGTGAAATTAAAAGCATTTTAATCCGAAAAAGCTCTTTGTTTTAAGCAATGTTTTAATTGTAAACCACGGTGAAATAACATTTCATCATACTTTATTCTCTGCGAGATAAAATTTGCGGAAAAACAAATGAAAAAAAGCAATATCTCTTTGATACCAGCAAAGGAATGGGGTTGCTGTTCGATACGCGTATGACGTCACGAACAAGGAAGGGTGCGTAACGTTGAATTCATCCCAGCGCCAACCGTTACTCTGGCGATAAGGTGCTCAAAACGTGAGCCTTCCTGAAAAAGCATCCCTGCGATAGCAGAGATCGTTAGTAAAATTAAAGAAGAACTTAATGTCAGTTCTTTCTCGGAAATTCCCCACAAACTCAACAATGTCCTCAAAAATATACAAAGTAAAGGAGATTCTCTCTCTAAATTACTTGCCTTCTCTGAAATGTTGGCAAATTCCGCTAAAAATCCTAGTAGCGAGAAGTAAGTTTTCGGCTCCTACCCTTTATTCTAAATTTCTTTAATATTTACTTGATATTTTAAATGCATGGTCACGCTAAGTGTCTTTTTTGGTAAAGGTTTAGGCTTTGCTTCTAGTTTCGACTGTTTTGAACATGTGAACCCTTTATTTTTCATTTATTCTTACACTCTTAGGCCGTGGGGCCATAGGCATTATCGTTCAACTTCGTTGCAACATTTGGGGGGCAACTTAATTCCTGCATGATTATTATAATTATATTTAAAACTTTAGAAATTACTAAAGTTCTGGATCCAAAAGTTGCACATTAATTAATAATTAAAATAAAAACATGGAACTGTTTTTTAATAAGTTTTGTTAAGCTATTCGCGATTGGCTTGTTTTTAGGCACAAGAGCCAATAAAAACAAGTCTTTCAGACGTTTCGCATCGCCGTTGTCAGAATGTAAGCAAACTATCTACTGAGTTTAAAAGAACAAATGTATGAACTTATATGTATCTAAATTTGATTAGATTATTTGAAATGTTAGACATTAATCGATATTTAATATGCAGTTCTTGCGAAGTAAATATGCCCGCATAATTGTCAGGATTTGTATTTCCCCCCTTTAATTTGAAATTTCTAATATCGTCAGCACAATCTTTACTTTGGCGCTATCTGGTGGGGCTAGTGAAAAAGAATGATGGTGTTTATCTGAATTACCTTAGAAGTTAATATTTATCACTATTATTATTATTTATGGATACATAGAAATGCGAGTTACATTTTTAATCTCAAATAATTATTTTATGGCAGTAAATTTTATTTATTTCATACCAGTTCTGGAATAAATTTATGAGTGTATATATACTCATATATGTATATATATTTATTTATTTAATGATATCGTTTTAAAATTAACAATAAATAAATACATACATATATAAAAAACAGAATGTAAGAAAAAATAAAATTTATATATTTCATGAGTGTGCCAAATGCTACACACACACATATATATATATATATATATATATTTTAATATTGACCTATATATTTTCTCTGAAGAATAATTCTACTTTTAAAATGATTTTTCCTTAACTAAAACACACAGACACACATATTTTATATATGGATAAAAAATTACAATACAGTTAAGAAGTAACTGCATGTATTGTATGTCACTTAAGCATATAATGATTTTTTAAACGTTTAACTGACGAATATCTGAAAACGAAAAAATTAGAAGTATAGAATGAAAATTTTCGTCTTCGAACTTCTTTTAAATTCATGATATTTTCCTCTAAAAGTAAATCAGTTGAAACTTTAAAGCACGATATAAGAAATGTGTTTATTATATATATTTACTGGATTGCTTTTATGAATGCATTA
The DNA here is from genome assembly GCA_963932465.1 of Maratus speciosus. NCBI lineage: Eukaryota > Metazoa > Arthropoda > Arachnida > Araneae > Salticidae > Maratus > Maratus speciosus. The sequence goes on along the minus strand of OZ010798.1, from coordinate 24,296,094 downwards.
TTTCACCAGATATTAAAAATTTGTAAAAAAAAAAAAAAGTAATAAGTTTTCATATAAGAATATATTTTATCTACAATATTATGAAGTACTATATACGCAATAGTCCAGATGTCCGGTTAGCAAAACAGGAAATCTGTCTGTTTTCATTAATATTAGTACTTAGAGAAGTCACAATAAATAAAAGTGAGATGGAAATCTAGTGTAAAATGACAATAAAATCACCCTTGGTATCTATATTATAAAGGACAAACATATCTGTGCGTAACGCATACGTCATTTTGCGAATAGCAACACTTTGAAATTTGAAATGAAATTTCGGTTTTGCAATTTTCTCTACTGCAAATTTTTTAAACTTCTAAAGATCGCACATTTTTAATTTTTACTCCTTCATACAGGGAAAAAAATGTGCTTTTATATGCAATTTGTTTGAAAGCTGTATCTCCATTTATTTTTGAGATATTAATTTTTTTGTAGTTTTTAATTCAAATTTTGTAATCGTGGCAACTGAAGTACTCCATTTATATTGAAAGTAAAGGGAAAATAGTCATGGTTTATTATTTTTATTGATTATATCCTTATTGATGCCATTTTCATATTACAATTAAAAGTAACTTTTTCATAATTTTTGACGTCAGACATTAAACAAAACACGCATTCTTCTTCATAAATCAGTTACATTTCAATATTTTTACATTACGCTGATACCGAGTTTGAGACGCTACGCAAAATGATTCAGTGAGTAAAAATGATGTCATATTTAAAACAAAACGATCATTTTTTTATATATAAAACTATGACAACTAAAGGCACATTTCTGATTTTTTTTTTTTTTTTTTCTCGGGTACTGACATAGAACTTAAAGTTTGTGCGAATGTTCACATGAAAAGTTTTATCGGATAAAAATGACTTTAAGTTTTGAAATACATTCATTAATAATCTATTGCGCGTTAAAATACTTTCAAATTGTGAATTTGAGTGGTGCGTATGGAAATTATGAGAATTTGAAAATAACGTACAGTTTAGATTTTATGGGGTAAATTTTATGATGTGACAAAGCGAAATCCTTTTTACTGATTTTTGATCCCGTAAAAACAAACATATCAATCGATACTCATCGATAACTTCATCATAATTACTCATCTTGATTACGTATTCTAATGCAGTTTAGTTTTCCAATAATTTCAGCAGTTGAAGTTCAATTTTAGGTTAAAAATATTATTTGTTTTAAGAGTTAGACAACCAATGTAAGATGAATTTTTTATTATAATTATTTTTGTCGGTTTATTATAAATTCGATCTGACATTTCCTTTCTAACATTTTAGTTCGTCGAATTTCGACGGGTTCCAACTCGTACTTTTAAAGTTGCAAATATGCTATAGCATATGATCACAAAATAATTTTAACGCAATAATTAATTTTGGAGAATTGTAAGTTTGTTTTTAAGCAGAAAAGAGACACTTTCGCTAGTTTTTTACGCTACCTACAGCGAATTCATAAACGTACGCTTCTCATTGGCTAATACGTGCGAGACGGGAGAAATTGAGCCAATCGGTTGTAAAATATTGCGATATATTTTTTGTGATTCCTAATTAATGTGCAACTTTTGCATCCAGAACTTTGACAATTTCAATGAATAAGAACTTTTTATAACATAAAAGTTTAAAATTAAGTTGCCCCCCGAAAGTTGCAACGGAAGTCTGTTTCTAAGCTTCTTTTTCATCATCGCCCCACGGCCTATCTTTCTCTTCTGTGTGCTTCACTTGTTGAAGCCACGCCCTCCTACTTTCCTGGTTTTCGGATTGGCTATCAGTTCAGCCACTTACGTAAATAGACTTTCTCGTTCTTCCTCTCATCATTTCATCTCTGGTTCTTGGCAGTAATGCTGCGAATCTTTGACTCTCTCTCATATAGTGGCTTTTTGCCACGCTTAGACTAACAATTCATGTTTTTTTTTAGGATGTGCTCATACTATTTACTCATATACAGGGCGTGGAGTTGCTTTGCAACTGGGTAGCCCCTGGAACCGCTACGCTGTTCACTGTTCACTGTTCGGTAAGAGTTGGACTCGGGGCACTGAATCTATCGTATGACCGCAGCGGTCATACGATAGCTTCAGTATAAATCCTTCAGAAAAATACATCAATTCAGTATGTAAAATTATATATAAAATTCATTTATATATAAAATTCAGTAAAATATCCTTCAGAAAAAAAAATCGAATTGAGATATGGAAATATTTATTGCCTGAAAAATAAAACTGTATACTATGATATTCACAAAAAAAATGAATAGCATCTGATTTTATAATGGAATCCAAAGAAAAAAGGAAATTTTTCCACATTCAAATAATTCAAGAAAAATTTATTGCAGTTTTATACTTTATGCAATATATATATTTTTTAATTGATTGTATTTAAGATGATGTGATGTGAGATGATGAGATGATGTGAGCTCATTATTAGTATTATACTAAGAGTTGAAACATGTAAACAGTCAAAATAAACGTATTTTTACTGATTTTAAAGTTTTATGTTACACCTTTTAGCAACTGATTGCTCATTTGCTGTATATTTAAATTGATATCAGAATAAATAGAATTAATAATAACAGACGTAAAGAAAAAGTTACCAAAAAAAAAGGAAATTTTGGTTGGATAAAAAATAGTAACGATATTAAAAGACACCCCCCTCCCCCTAGAGATATCTTAACCCGGGAGAAGTCGCGCGGGGTATGACATACCCTGGATGCGTGCAGTTTTAACAATTGTCACCACTATTCATCGAAAAGTAATTTTCAGCTTACTTTTTCACATAATTTGCAACAATTGTCTCCCACTAAATAAGGTTACGATTGTTATTTGCATTTATTGGTGACAAACTGAAAACCGTTCATACTCTGTTTATGCGCGAGTTCCCCCGGGTTAAGATATCAAGTGACAGATCCCCCCCCCCCCCCTAAAGTGATAACGTTATGCATGTATAGCCCTAAGAATGTTTTCAAATCAAAAGGAACAACTTTCTGGCACAATTTTAAATTTTATTTTTATTTTTTCGAAAAGGCATGAAACTGACAGAAGTGTGATTTGACAAAAATGCAACTTTAGATTGGGAGATGTCAGGTAATGTTTACGTTAGATTGGCAGATTTTCCGTATTTTGGCAGAAAACGGGCAAACCAAAGCGTAAATAACTGGTTCAATTCATAAAATTAGGAAAGGGGGGGATTGCGCTATTATATGTGACAGATGGACAGACAGACAAACGGACGGACGGACAAGGCGATGACTATATGTGCAACGTATTTATATAATTACGAACGTACCTATAAAGCCTAATCTTTTATAACCAGATTCAACGGATTATAGAATATACCTTCATAATTCTATAATTAAACACTGTAGAAGGATATTTTATGTATTAAAACCTTCCCTGAAAAATTCTAACTAACAGTACAAATTCCATCGAAATCCATTCAGCAGATCTTTTTAAAAAGGCTAATCTTTCTCAATCGGATTCACCTGATTATAGAACTATTCCCATAATTCTATAAGAAAGCAACATAGTTATATGTTATATACTAAAACTTTTCCTGACTGAAAAATTATCTAATAATAGTATAAGTTTCATCAAAATCAATTCAACAAAACTCGAGTTAAAAGCAGCCACGATCAAAATTCCGATTTTCATTTTATATAAATATAAGTAGATTTACTTCTTAAATTTCATATTATAATTTACTTCCTGATTTAATTAAATAAATTACTAAATAAAGGAAATAGTTTAGAAGGATTTTATCTGTTGCAATGGCAGCAGAATTTAAAAAAAATAAAAAAATGTTAGGCTTCAAAATACTGGTGACAACTTTTTTTTTTAATTATTATTATTCGCACTTGCTTATTTCAGTATTAATTTCAATTTCAATAAACTCTTTTAAGTTTAATGAAAGAAGGGTAAAATGCAAAGAACTGAAAGCGAAAGAAATGAAAAAAATTCACAATTTTATTCTTCTAAAAATGCATTGTTTTAAATAAAATCGAATAAAATATCCTTCAGAAAAAAAAAAATCGAATTGAGATATCGAAATATTTATTGCCTGAAAAATAAAACTGTATAATATGATATTCACAAAAAAATGAATAGCATCTGATTTTATAATGGAATCCAAAGAAAAGAGGAAAAATTTTCACATTCAAAGAATTCAAGAAAAATTTATTGCAGTTTCATAATTTATGTATTTTTTTTTAATTAAATATCATGGTTGCATTTAAGATGACATTTTTTTCTCTCCGTACGTAAGGAATAAACTTTATTTTAATACACTGTTTTAAGGTAAGCGAAAAATCAATAAAAGACTGAGCTGAAAGCAGAAAATGCAAATTTTTTTCAGAGCTCATATTCGTTCAAAAAAAAAAAAAAAAAAAAACTAAAGTTGTTGGAAAAGTTATTTCTGTGTAATTGACTAAATATATATTTCAATTTAAAATAAAGTATTGAATATCAGTTGAATATTTTAGAAATAGGGTATGCTAATTTTGTTGTGTATCTCCGTTCAAATAGAAAGTGGAATTAACTAATCTTTGAAAAGAAAAAAATGTTAATTTATAACTTTTAATTAAGAGTATGATGGAAACATGTAACGTATATGAAGAAGCTTAGGGGTATAAGTGACAAAATATAAAAAAACTGAGCTAAGTACACAGATTATCTAGAAAGAAGGTTATTTGTTTGGAGTGAAAGAAATATGATTTTCTAATTATGTGCCGCGTTCCAAGAGTCAACTAGTTAAGTCTTTAACCCTTCCGGGTCTGGTGTACTATTAATAGTACATGTCTTTTCATGGAGTATTATTTTGTCTTAACAAATACTTTTGTTAGTATCTACATATAGTAATGATAGTATATGCCTATGCATTACTTATTATGACTTCATTTATGTTTTGTCATTTAATAATCATATATATTAAAGAGTAAACCTGATTCTGTAAGATAAGACTAAAATATTCAGGCAATTCCGCATGCGTGAAGTTAAATTTACTAGATCTTCTATTTAGAGGAAAGGTAGAGCAGGTCTGGTTAGCCGAGTGGTCTGGAGCACCAGTTTAAAGCTCCGAACTTTCGTAGATAACGTAGGTTCGAGCCCAGCGCCCGGCAAAATGATTTTTAGCGATAATTCATTTCGATAATGACATATTTTATTAAGAGGAGAAGTTATATGATTTTGATTTTATTATTATTTGAATGGTTTATCATTAAATAAAATTTGACACTCAAAAATATTTTGAAAAAATAATTTTATATTTAAAATATTTAACCTAAAATATTTTGCATGTAATTATCAATTAAATAAATTAAACTGATCTACAACTTTTGTTTATATTTTTTGACCATTATCAAGAATATATAAGTGTGTGAGTTAGAAGGAAAAGTTTGCTATTCTTTTCTGTAAAAAAATAAATAAATAAAACGGAAAGAAAGGAAAATAATCATATAAGAACTATAAAATAAATTATATTGATATCCATGGTTTAATATTTAAAAAATGAAGAAAAATGTAAAATAAAATTCAAGTAATAAAAAATATATATTATAAATCGTTAATTGCATCAAGTTTAAAATTTAGGTTTTTAGAGACTGATATAAATAAAATGCATGGCCACTTTTAAAGGTCGTGTAGTTAAAAAAATAAAAATAAAAATAGATATTGTTATTTTGTTATTTTTTCAACAAGAAAAATGAGACTGTAGTAAGTAAAAATAAATGCTCTGCCCAGTATTTTTCGGTAAATTTCTGATAAAAGGAAAGCATAATTGGTTGTAAATTATAAACTTAAAGTTCTTTCACTTCATTCAATAGTTTAGACTGACAGCACCCTCTAGCGCGCTTTCAAGAAATAGGAATCACTTATGCAATATAAAAATTTGTCACGATTTCAATAATTAATTTAAAAGCAACTAATTCAAAATTCAAGAATTTTTCTAATGGAACATCCAAGTTATTTACCGTCAAATCTTGACGGGTACACTGAAATAAAGGCGTCTTAAATTAAGATACACATGTGACTGAAAAAGAATTTCAGACACTTAAGTGTCTGAATCTGAAAATTCAGTTACAATAGATGTCTTAATTTAAAACACCTAAGTGTCTTACTATGATCATAGTGTACACGAACTGATAAAAGTGTCTAAAAAATCTGCAAGTGTCTAATTTTAAGACACTTTGTAACTCCGCTCCGCATTCACCAGGGGGCACTCTCAGTTGCGCATGCGTCTTCCTTTCGAACTCGATGTTCGTTTGTAATTCAAACTGAATGTTTGTTTTTATGTACGCGTACATTTTAACTAATAATTTATTTTGACTTGATTGTTTTTTGCGGAATGTGAAGTTCCGGGATTTAATTTCTATCGACATAGTAGTACTCCGTATTAATATTTATCTATAAAACTAATACAGTGTTCTTCATCTCGTCAAATTTGTAAAGAGAACTGTTGTCTGGCGGGCAATGTTTTCAGGATGGAAATTTTCCATTCTTTTAACAGAGCTAGTCGGGGGGAGGAAGGGGATTTTATTTTTTAAATATCCAAGTCTGCCTAACTAACGGATACTAACGTAGCCTCCAATCCGGACGTCCTCTGGGCGAATGTGCTTTTGGAATAATCAGACCTTTTCCCATGTAAGTGGGGTCTTAACTATGTATTTAAAACTCTCTGTGATTGTTTTCTCTTTAAATGAAGATCTCACACGAATCTATAGCTTTATTAGTTCCTGAGTTATGCCAAAATATGTTCAAAGCATTTTGCCTATGGTATTTCCATGTTAAAATTTTATTTTGCTAATATTTAAATTTCTACTCTTCAAATCATCTGCAATCATATTTCTGTATTATTTTCTATCCAATGTTATCTTTAAAATAAATTTTGGTGTCTCTGCATGGTGTGTATTAGCGGTTACTGAATTTATTAATTTTACACCTTCCTAAGCCTTTTCTTATGTAGCCATTACTTTAAAAATCGCAGTGACATCGCCTGTTGATTGGCTCATATTTCTTAATTACCATCAAGACTACCTTAATAGTATTTTTTTGGTGTAATTATTACTCTGAAGTACCCTTTTTAATTATTTATTTACGTGTACAATATTTTTATAAGCATTTAATGCGGCAGCATTTGCAATGTTTACATCGATTTTTACATTTCTGATAGATTTATTATGTATTATGTACTGGAATTCAAAAGCATTTATAGTAAACATTCCTGTTAATAGCTGCTTTTATTTATTATTTATGCTTTTCTTGTCTAATGAAGTTTTCTTCTGCCTCATAGTGTGTACATCATAAATTTAAAAAAAGAATATAGTTCGAACATCCTTCCATTCATTGATTCCCCCATATATTTAATACAGCGAATTATTTGTGTTCATTTATTTATTTTAAAATGTTTTGACTGATAAAACTCATTAAATCCGGTCATTCTAATTAAAAGATTTCCCTTTGCTATAATTTTAGTGTTTCCGAGTATTTTAGAAATATCCCATTTGCCATACTGAAAATAGTCGACATATAATCATTTTATGATTCAAAAGTCAAAACCACAGCTTCACGATTTGATTGTTTGAACGGAAATTGACGTCACTAATGTAGACGTTGAAGAAGAAAAAAATTTGTTGATGTCAACAAAGATTTAGAAAAAAGGATCTCGCGTTATCTCTAGTCACTATGTTAAATTTTAATGATTATTTTTAGATTCTTAAATTCATATAATCATGTACCGTTAACGTAATTGTAAGAATGCAGTGAAAATATACAGATATATTTCAGTTGAAATAATTATATAATATTGATTTTTTGATTACTTTTAGTTAAAAAGTAATTTGAAATTAAAAATGAATACAAAGTAAAGAGGTAGATTTTTATAAAATATTTATTTGCATATAGCTAGATTTTGCACTTAAAACTGACACGTACATTTATCGAATCATAATACAGGGTTGAACTTTTTCCAGAAGGAGGGCCTGATTAAAGCATGAGCAGCCCCCCCCCCCCCCCCCTACGATTTTACGTGCTCCAAATTCGATATGAATTTTTTTTTTAAAGCTTATATTTTAAATGTGTTTCAACATTGTATTGATTATAATCAGCATTTTGAACTTTAAAAGTAGAATTAGATTAAAAACTAAATAAAAAAATAAATACAGTAAAAACTCTCAATCGCGGCCACCTCGCGAATTGAACGCGTTTTGGAACGTTGAATTTGCCTGCTATTCGATTGTGTTCGCTTTTATGAGGTAAAAAAAAAAAATGTATTTATCTTGAAAAAGGTCAGTGTTCGCTGAAGAAAATTGTCCTATGAAAGTTTTGTTGTAAAATCTCCATAACGGACACTCCTACATAGAGGACACAACTATTTAAGAAGCACATTTTTTATTAACAACATGCACATATTTTATATTTCTTTTTACCTCAGAAAAACAGACACTTCCGAATGGCGAACAAATTCCACGGTTCTAAGGTGCCTACTATTGAGAGGTTTTACTGTATTGTGACAAATATTTTAATTTTTAATCTTATTCTACTCTATAAATTCAAAATATTGATTATAATCAGTACAAAGTCGAAAAAGATTTCAATTATCAGCTTTATGAAAATTGCATACCATATTTTGGAGCCCCTAAAATCAGGCTGTGTGTGTGTGTGGGGGGGGGGGAGTAGGGCAGAATAATGGCCATATACTTTTCCAGGATCAACGTGGTCAAACATGGCTACGTATAATGCTTTAAAAAAATGGCTGCGATTCAGACGTTTGAAGTGTCTAAAATTCAGACGCAAAAAGTGTCTGAAAAAATTCAGACATTTTAAAATGTCTGAAAATTGAACACTCCGTTTCAGACACTTAAGTGTCTGAATTTAAGACATTTCGATTTAGAGTGTACTATCTAGTAATAATAATAATAAAAGTTTGCTGAATTCTCTTTGCCTCGTTGGCGATTCCTTTATTTTAAACATGTATTTCACTCTTTAAATTTGAAATAAAAGTTATTTTTCTGAACGAATCATGTGCAATAAAATGCAAAAAATATTAGAAATTTCTAATAACTGTTATATACGCCTGTACCACGATATTTTCCAAATGTCTCCCAAAAACTCGTTTTTAGCCCATTGTCATATCAATGTGAATTGAATACTGCGCAAAATGACTACACTGTAAAAAAAAATACTGCCAGTTTTCCGGTAGGAATAGGAAAAATAGTTGCCCTTATCGTACCGGAATAATTTCCGACCTAGGGCCCTACCACAAGCGCATCGAGTTCCTTCCGAAGCGAGAAGAACCCGAGGTCGAATTTACATGTTTCCCGAAAATTTTTTCCGATACACAGATTAAGTGCTACCACGAAGAGCTCGGCAATAGCTCACGGATTCTAGATTCCTTTTCAAGTAGGCATCGGAAAAAACTAGATTGACCACTTCAGTTACGAGACAATTCTCACTGACCTTCCCTCTTTTTCTCCCGTTTGAAAAGAAAACAAATGTTTAATTTTACTTTCTGTGTTTATTAAAAATGCCATCTACACACACCTAATTAAGATATTTTCATAATCTTTTTTTTTTTTTTTTAACGAATGTGAAATATACAGATTTTTAGCTGTTAAAAGCTCAAAATCATACGACCGGTAGATCTTTAGAAAATGATAAATAAAAATGAAATTAGCTTTTTTTTGACTAAGCGGGAGCTTTTCTTTAAAAATTAATAAAAAATTAACATATTACTCTAGAGATATTTAATAACTATCATAAGAAAGGCCTTATTCTAAACTTTAAAATGATATGAAAATAAATTTTTTGTGAGTTTTTGTTAAGTAAATATTAGCATAAATACCCAAAAATTTCAAGAAATTCTGCTTAAATACAAAATAAATGGGAAAATATTTAAGCTTTGAAACTCATTTTAAACACTAATAATAAATGTACTTTGAAAATATTGCATGCAGTTTTTGGTAGATTTAGATTGATGCAGTATGGAGTCTGTGTTCGTAATGAAAATTCAACGCAAAATTAAAAAAAATAAATTCTAATGTCAATTAAAAAAATAATAATTGCAGTACATATTAAAATATAGTTTAACAAAATATCGTGTGTAAGTTTATTAATTTCCTTTAAATAAACAGTGTATTATGCTAAGAAAACTCTAATTATACAATAGTTGTCGCATAAAAAAATTAGCAGAGAAAACATGCTGTGCTTACTGGAAAATAATTGACTAGATATTTTTGCTAAAACTTCTTTATAGAAAATATAACATTTCTGAAAATATCGAAGCCCATATGTGCACTATCATTGTTTACCCAAATAAATCAAGTATTCAAAATTTCCAAATATTTATTTATATAGATTATTAAATGTTGTATCAGTTTTAAGATTTGTTATTTGTTGCTTAAATAACAAAATACTTTAGTAAATAGATAGAGAATTTCTTTTTAGAACAAGATAAAAAAATTAAATTTAAATTTTTTGCGCAAAAAAAGAAAAAAAAAAGAAGTAAATATCTTTGGAAAGTATTGCAGGATTTTGAATACTTTAAGATACTACATTTTTTATACTTCATATTTCATTGGATATAAAATAAATTGTAAAGTTTCTAATAACATAAAAAAGCAACTTATTTCATAGTAACTTTACAGTAAATTTAGAAAAGATAAAAAATATATTATTTGAAGATGATGTGAATCAGTCTTCTTAGATTTTTATTTTTTTGTCTCCGTGTTTAATTTCTATATAAAACTAATCTTTCAAAATATAAGTTAAATATTACTCAATCTGCACACACACAAAAAGAGGACTCTCTGGCGATCCTAATATTAAGCTTTATTTAATATCGAAACTTCCTTTTTTTTTTTTTTTTTTTTTTTTTTTTTTGTTAATTTGAGCAATAATTATTTTATATTCCGAAAAAATAGTTTTATAATCAAAGGCAGAAAAAAAATGAAAAGTGAAGAAGACTGATTCACATCATCTTCAAACAATATATATATATATATTTTAATTTGTTTGAAAGTTTTCGAAATTTATTGTAAAAAAGTTACGAGGAAATACGTTGTTTTTTGATGACCTTAGAAACGCTACAATTTATTTAAATTCCATAATAAAATATGCCGTTTAAAAACATGCAAAACTTTCCTAAGATTTTTTCTTTCCGAAAACTTTTTGATTGAATATTTTGATTTTGTACTAATCGGAAATTCTCATTGGATGTTATTAAAAGATTTTATATATTTATATATAAATATATATATTATACAATAAGTCATTAAAATTGATACAGCAAGCATTTAATAATAATTTAAAAAAAAGAAAAGGAAAATCTTTTGGAAATTTTGGGTAATTATTTTGTTTGAGTAAACAACGATAGAGCGCACATGGGCTTAAATATTAGCATAAATGTTATATTTAGTATACAGAAGTTTTAGTAAAAGTATATGGTCAATTATTTTTGGGGCATATGCAGCACTTGGTCACACTGCTAATTATTTGTGCAAGAACTATGATATAATTAGCTTTCTTGGTATTGCGCGTTCTTTATTTAAAGCAGATTAATAAGATTGTGCGTGATGATTTGTTAGACTATGTTTTAATAAGCATTTCAATTACTTTTTTTCAAATTAGTATTAGTTTTTGTTATTTTAAGTTAACATTTCATTTTAAAAAGATAGCGTATCACAAAGAAAAATCAATCTAAATCTACAAAAAATTGTTTGCAGTATTTGCAAAAAAAACAAAAAAAAAAACAAAAAAAAAAAACGCTTATTATTAGTGCTAAAAATTAGTTTCAAAACTTATAATATTCTCCCAGTTATTTTATATTTAAGTAAAATTTCTCGAAATTTTGGCGTATTTATACCCATATTTGCTTAAGAAGAACTTATAAAACTTTTCTTTTTATACCATTTAAAAATCTAGAATAAGATCTTTCTTATGATACTAATTAAATATTTGTAGGTTAACATATTAATTTTTTATTAATTTTCAAAGAAAAATCCTTGCTTGGTTAAAAAAAAGAAATTTCATTTTTATTTTCCATTTTATAAATAACTATCCGTCATATCCCTTTGAGATTTTGACAACTGAAAATCTGAACATTTCACTCTCGTTTAAAAAAAAGATTATGAAAATATCTTTATTAGGCGTGTGTCGATGGTATTTTTACTAAACAGAGAAAACAATATCAACCGCTTTAAAATCTCTCCCCAAACACGCACTTCCGACAATGTATGCTTTTCTCACTCCCTTCAATGGGGTCGGAAGTTTTCGTGGAGATCTCGATGACAGTAATCCGATGGAAGACGATCTCGATTGTGTCGTGGTAGCATTTATCCCAGGGTCATCGGAATGCAACGTCACATCGGGAAATGCAGAAGATTTTACGAGAAAGGGGAGAATTCGATCTGTTCGTGGTAGGCCTCCTCGGAATAAAATCCGTAAAAATAAGGAAAGAGTCAGTAAAACGGTATTTTACGGATTTTATTCCGAGCTGGGTTGGAAATTATTCCGGTACGATAAGGGCAACTATTTTTCCGATTCCTACCGGAAAACTGGCATTATTTTTTTTACAGTGTACATTCTTTAGATTTCAGACAATGAGATATTCTTTAAACTTCAGTAAATCTATTTGGGTCACTACTATTAACGTTATTAACATAAGTGTAATTTTGTTCTCAAAATTGAAAAAAAAAATTGGACCCGAAAAGGTTAAACTACTTATATCTTTAATCTCTACTGAAATTTTTAAAAACTAGCCGCCCTTGGCGACCAGTTTGGTCTCCCTTAAAATTTATGTTTTGAAAAGCATACTAAGCATTGTAGCATGTTACTTCATAATCCCTTTAAGCTAATATTAGTTTTTGTTGCATTAAAATATCTCAATTTGTTGATTTTCTGTAAGCAAGTAATCCCTATTTCTTTACAATGGAAGTCCATGGGAATTTGGCGAAAAATTAGAGCTATCCCCAAATTGGTGTCACTTTTAGCAACTCATTGTAGTCACAAAATTTGGCGCTATATCACCAAGTTGGCGACAAATTTGACGGGATTTGGCTACAAAACAGGATCCTCCCTATGGTAACCCCCGTTATAGATATGGAGATGCATTAAATGCTGTTCAATAACCAATGAGATGCGTTTCATTCGGGAGTTGCCATTACACAATTAACAAATAATTGCGATTTCTGTGCGAAGTACGATAGCGTTTTATATATACAGATATTGTACTCCACTTTTCTTTAACAGTTATTGAAATAAGAGTGCAAAAACCGTTGTGAAATAAGGAACTGTTTCATATTTTAATTCAGTCAATTACAATTGATGTTCCAACTTTGAACTCAGTTTACTCCAAATCTAAATTTTGTCACTTGTATCGCTTGGCATCTGGGGTTCTCATACGTAAACGAAAATAAAAGACAAAGTTCTTTGTTTTAATTTTGTATGGCATCCAACCTGATGTGCTATGAAATTTTTAAGTAGAAAACTATTAATGAGTAAATATTTTCTGACTTCTTTTAAATCATGTTAACCCTTTGAAGGGCAGTGGTATGATTTTTATATCACTTAATTTCAATTCCAAACTGCTAAATACCAACCAGATTTTTATTTTAATTTGCTTTTCCAATGTAGCTGGGAAAAAAATAATGAATCTCAAACGAATTGTTCGTAAATTTTCGTGCCATTGAACCATTTCAGTATTTTAGTAACATAATTAATTTGCCCCTGAAAGGCAAAAATTATCTCCGTGCCTTTCCGTGATGTCCCTCCTTGATGCTCTACCTATATTACAAAGGTCAAACGTGTCCGTGCATAACGCTGACGTCATTTTGACGATGGCTAGAGCAGACGATTCAATTTAACTTTTATTAACCTTTTTTAACCCATTCATGTCTGAATTCTTCTTTATTTTAATTTGTTGGTAGAATCACTTTAAAATGTTACAAAATGAACTTAAAAAATACTAAAGAAATTATGCTAAAATAATTTTGTATGTAGTTGATAAAACGTAATCTTACTAAATATGGGAACATGCATAATATTTATAATAGTAAAATATTAATAGTTAAATAATAAAATATGAATAATTATATGTTTTGACTAAATTGATATAAAATAATCTTTTAAATTGCGTATTATAGTACAAGGTGGCCATAATTAAACTGACGGTAACCAGAGTGTTCTGTAACGCGATCTAATGGAGAGAATGACGCCAAATTTTGTAAAAAAATTAAACAAGACGGGGGACAAAGGAAAAAAAATTAGTTCCAAAATTCACCGCTAGGGGAATATATGGCGCTGTGTAATGAAAAGAGAGTATTACTGCAGTATTGAACTTGAATTAAATCGTTATATGTGCTAAATCAGAAGTAATTTTATTTCAGTATTGATTTTTCATTTTTTTACTCTCTTTTTTTTACACAGCGCCACATATTCCTCTAGCGGTGACTTTTGGAACTAATTTTTTCTCGCGGAATCCTTCGTCCCCCGTATTGTTTAATCTTCTTAAAAAATTTGGCATCATTCTCTCCGTTAGATCGCGCTACAGAACACTCCGAGTACCGTCAGTTTAATTATGGCCACCTTGTACTATAATTAGTATTTTTACGAACTACTAAAAAAAATACATTTATTTATTTTCAGAAACTAATAACATTATACGTATTATTAAAAAAATTTAAGAATAATCGTATGTGAGGACTATACATAAATAACTGTCCTCTAAATGGCTAAAAAAATATGCACCCATTCGTGCCTAGCGCCCTACATTTTGTACGTTACAAATAGGCCTAAAAAAAGGCTTGAACCTATAAATTCACAATTTTAAAAAAAGTATGTATTTCAAAGAAGTACACAAGCCAAGATTATGACTTATTTATTTGGATCCTTGATTGAAAAAATACAAATAAAATCACTTTTTATATTTGGCCATCTTGAAAAATTAAAAATCTAGAAACACCGAAAAAGCCTTCATTTAAGCAAATAAATATCCCTCTTATGCTATCATATCTCTGTAACAGATAAAGATATTTATAGATAATTATTTCATACAATTTTCATGTTTTAAAGAAGAAGAAAGTTACATAAATTTATTAAACTTCGAAGCGTCCCAAAAATGGGACGCTAAGGCATAAAGGGTTTAAATTTTTTAATCTTCTAAATAAGCCACATTTTCAATTTTTACACCGTCAAATAGGAAAGAAAATGTACTTTGAAATTCAAGTTGTTTGAAAACTATTGCAATTTTTACTGTTTTGAAAATAATTTTCAAGCATAATTTCTTTTTCAAATCTACCTCTGTCGCGTACAGACGATTACGAAAGAAAAGTAGATTTGCATTCAATTGGAAAAATAGATAGAGGGCTGCACAAAACAATCCGTGTATATTTCCATCTATATTGGATATTGCTGTGGGTGCGAGATGTGGGGGAACTGTTTATCCTTTTACTTACCCATCATACGTAGTATAGGGTAAGTCTTGTAAACGTTTTATGTATCGAAAAAATTTTTTAATTGATTTACACGTTTCAGACACTGGAAATTCCGTAAAACGTACTATTTTTAGAAAAAAAAATTGCCGTCCGTCTGTCTCTGTGTGTCTGTAAACGCTCAATCTCCCGAACAAATTGAGATAGAGACTTGAAATTGGGTGCGCACTTAGTATGTAACAATGGGAATGGAGCCTATTAAATATCAGTAACCTCGATTATCCGGAACTATTTTTTTTCGGATTCTCGAAATTTTCGTTCTGATGAAAGGAAATAAAATTTTTCAAAATTGTTTGTTTTAAGAAGTGGATATAAAAGACAATAAAAAACAAAAAAATTTGCATAAAGAATGAAGTCGATCGGATAATGAGTTGCCGAGATATTTGTAATCCTATTTTCCACACTCTTCGATTTTTCATGACCCTGTATTTCATTCAAATTTCAATTCAAAGGTTTGTTTTTAAATTCGGAATAAGACGCTTAATCCGACGCAGTAAACTGTTAGTTAATATGATTATCATTTTTGGAATTATAAGGATGTTTCTTTTACGCAATTCGCTACAACTCCATTATCCCCTCGACCCCAAAAACGATTGCCGAACTATATAAGATTAAATGACAATAATAGCTTATCGTAAATGTCACATTCAAAAACAAATTATACGTGTTTGTTACGTCATCAAGTTATATTAATTCGACATTTTATTAGTATTTTTATTAAACTTTTACTAATTTATTAGTTCTTTCGTTATTTAAAATAAAAATTATGCCAATTTGTATAATTTTGCGAGAAGTTTGGCGATTTGTATAATTTATCGAAATGTGTCGGCAGGATAATCAAGTAATATCTGCAATTCAGTAGTAGAGCATTACTATGTATTGAAAATATTTAAATATACGTTTAAATTTTATTTTGGAATTGCAATGCATTTTATAAATCATGGAGGACGGTAGTATACCGAGTGACGCAGCCTTAAGCCTAAAATCGTATCGTAGAATTCGTAGATGGCGGAACTCATATATACGTCTAACTCGACATCAAAGAAAACGCGAAAAGCCGCCTTTTAATAACTCAGTAGATATAGGTCTTATTGTTTTGATTTTTCTAGAACAGTCTTATATATGCAGTCGAATCGTATACTGAAATTTTTACATTTCTACGTGCAGTATATTTTGAGATCTAAATAGCCATTTTTAAAGCAAAAGCGATGGTACGGTATGTAAGAAGTTCCTAATTTCAAAATCTCGAAAACGGTAAGGGCGATTTTCTTTAAATTGGTATATAATATAAATCTGATTAAGGTGAGGTGAATAACACTTTTCTTTTTTCTGGGAAAACTCGTTTTATTTTAAAAAATTGCTCTTTTACTGTGATTGGTGAGTAGGTTTGACGTCACTTCGTATGTAGGAGGAGTCTTAATCCTTGCAAAGTCATTTTAGGTATTTTCTAGGTTACAGTTAACAATCTGAATCTAGGCAGTAAATCTTTTTTTTAAATATTAAAATGTTAATTATTATGTGTTTTAAAATATTAAATATATTAAATGGAATTTCGATTCATATTCGATCTTTCTCTTTTGTTATGAAGAAATTATTATTTCACATTTCTGCTTTTTGCCGAAAAAATATTTAGATTCATTTTAAAAAATGGGGAAATTTTATTTTAATTATATGTATTCAATATAATTGTTATTTATAATTTTTTTTTCAATTTTCAAAAAAATTATTTTCAGTTTCTTGTTTATGAGCGTAGCTCGCGTTTTGAATCGTTTATTGAATCTTGTTGAATTGAATCCTAAGATACGTTTGTTTGTTTACTTGTTAACGGGCAGAAATTCTCTATAATAATGGATTTAGTGTTTAAATTCGTCGTTTCCTTATCGATTCGTCGGTGCGTAGCGACAGATATTTATTGGGGGGGGGGGGGGGGGGTGATTAAAAAATTTCCCAACTTGAAACAAACTAATTTTCAACTCCGATGATATGAGGTCAGGTGAGGTAAAGTGGTCAGGCGGGGTAAAGTGGTCATAATTCATAAAAAGGGCTAAAATTTTAAGTAATATAGAAATTTGAATAATTTTCTTTTAATTTTAGATTTATTAAGTATTGATCAAAGTTTCTCACTCAAAAAAACATTTTTAGTAACATGTTTGAGCAACTGAGCACTCATTTTGTCTGTCTTTGTTACACCTCATAGGCGTAACCAGGGGGGGTGCCCTGGGTGCCCGGGCGCCCCCCCCCCCTTTCCGCAGTCTCGAGCACAATTATTTTAAAAAAAATCGAAATCTACAAAAGAAAAAAGAAGAAGTGAAAGCAGAGTTCAATTAGTTTAGTTCAGAAAACTAAACGGCTAAGTTTTGAATTGTGATAAAAAAATAAACCCACATTTTTTTTTCTTTCTTTTTTTTTTTTTTTTTTTTTTTTTTTTTTTTGCAGAAAATTATGTCGTTTATCTTTTTTTAAACTAGAATATTTGCAAGAATCTGTATTAGTCATAGTAATTCAAAAAGGTGGCTTTATAATCCCACTCTGACGTCCTTTGTCTGTGGGAGATGTTTTTAACGCCGTTCTTTCTATTGCATGTTTCTGCAATTTCATGGGAAATTAACGCAAGTTCTTGACGAAGATAGGAACTATTTGTCTCTTTGCTTTGGTAGTTTAAAGTTAAGAAAGAAGCAAAAAAAAAAAAAAAAAAATTGGAAAGGGGATGCAAATGTGAAACGATAATTCCAAATTTCGATTAGCCGAGGTAAAGGGGGGGGGGGGGGGGGGGGGGGCACATACCCTGCCTCCTTTGTAAATGAAAAATAATAGCACTGAAAATTCAAATTAATCTGCAGGTTGGTTGGTTGGTTGAATTTAGTGTTTCGTGGCCATTTTTTGACATTCTTGAAAAGGAATATGGTTGCAGTCATTCAAGTCAATATAGTAATTTTTTTTCCTCTGAAAATTTGTATACGATTTTTAGAGTTTTTTCTCGTTTCGCGGCGTTCTATTGAAAGTAGGAAAAGGAACCCCGTTTCAACCTTTTAGCCCTGTGCAGTAAATTTTGACAAATTCGCGATTTTGTTCTGTGATCATTTCATGATATTTACAATTTTCTCTCAAAATCGTGTGACGAAATTCACGTCTTTCTACGCGATTTTTTGTCGAAATCCGCACTTTTCGCCACTTACCTTTGACAAAATTCGTGTTTTTTACCGCTATCCTTTGACGAAATTCGTATTTTTTACCGCAATATTTTGACGGAATTGGAATTTCTTTAGCACGAGATCCTTAGATGAAATTCGCGTTTTCTTTCCACGATCTTTTGATGAAATTCGCTTTTTCTTTCCGTA
Organism: Maratus speciosus; assembly: GCA_963932465.1. Classification (NCBI taxonomy): domain Eukaryota; kingdom Metazoa; phylum Arthropoda; class Arachnida; order Araneae; family Salticidae; genus Maratus; species Maratus speciosus. Next base: position 24,277,245 of record OZ010798.1, on the reverse strand, counting down.
ATCTTTTGACGAAATTCGCGCTTTCTTTCTGCGATCCATTGACAAAATTATCGTTTTTACCGCGATCCTGTGACGAAATTTATTTTCTGTTGCGACCGATTGACGAAACTGATATTTTTACAGGGAGATCATCATTTGTCGAAATTCAGGATAGTATTGCGCGACCGTTCGGAAAAATTCTCGATATCTTTCTGTACCAATTAACAAAATTCTCTACTCTTTTCCGCAACATTTTGACGAAATTTGAAAAAAAATTTCGCCAATCCTTTATTGAAGTTCGTAATTTTTTTGCGCAATCTTTAAACGAAATTAGCGATTACTTTCTGCACTCTTTTATTGAAATTCCCGATATTTTTCCACGATCGTTTGAAGAAATTCTCAATTTTTTTCGTGACTGATTCACGAATTGATTTTGAGAAATTCCATAAAAGAAATAAAAATCGCGGGCCCAATTTTTTTTTCAAATACTTACTGAAGAATCATAGGTCTGTGAAAGAATTTGAAGGGGGAAATACTGCCCAGCATTTTTTATTATGAGAGACTTTCCTTTTCTGTGCACAAATCGCGCGATCCCGCGTGTTATTTCAAACCCTGCCCCTAAAGGAAAACTTCATTACTAGAGAAGTGGTTGGTTCTTTTTAAACGAACACAGAATTAAACAAATCTAGGATTGGGTGGGGGGGGGACTGCCTTCGGCAATGTACTCCCGAGCAAGCTACGACCTCTTCTGTCTCGAAACAAGCGAATCTTGAATTATTGAGGGGGGTTTTTTTCCGAGCAAAATTAAATTTTCAGCTTTTTTATAAGAGCTGATTTGACATTATTCCTATTCGAATTTAATCACGGCAATTGCAAAAATTACCAGAGTTTTTTTCTGTTTCAAAAAATGTCAAAAAATCGCCTCAAAGCACGAAAAACCCCTCTAGAAAGTGTATTAAAAATTCGGAAAAGATTATAAAACCACAGGAAACGAAATTAACTAATTGGTTAAAAGATTTAAACCGGATTCGTTTTAGGAATGTTAAAAAAATAATAATAATAAAATTAAATTTAAAAAAATCACCGCGAAATGCGAAAAAAAAACCTCTAAAGATAACATTAAAAAATTGTTAAAAATTGAAAAATCGCTGCAAGAATCTCGAAAACACTTTATTGAGAAGAAGACAAAGTTTAAATATTGAAATCGGATTCTTTTTTACTTATTTGAAAAAATTGCCGCAAAATGCGAAAAAATTCGCATAAAAAATTAATTGAAAAATTCCAGAAATTGTCTTCCATATGCATGAGTTCAGGCATACAGGTCCCGTCAAATCTTACGGGTGCAGGCTGCATTGCTTTTTCAAAGCTCAGCGCGCGCGCGCGCTTACACACACAGAGAGACATACAAGCACCTATCTTTATTATTACAGTCGCATCATGATAGTATAATTTTTATCGTCTTGATAAAATTTAGTGTAAATTATCATGACCTGCTTTACCTAATATATTCGACACACTCTGGGGTTAAAAACCTGAATTACCGTAATTTTCGGCCTATAATCTGCGGATCAAACAATTAGGTTCAGACCCAGAAATCTTGTTTCATAAAACGTAACTTACTAAATCGCGATAAATATTTAACTTATAATGAAATAAAATTTCTGGGTCGAAACAAGATTCTTTGAGTCGCGGATTATAGGCAGGAAATTACGCTATTAATGAATATTATAATTATTTATAATATTATAATAACTATTTATATAGACTTTCCTCCAAAATTTCTTGTGTCCCTCCGGTGATCCTTAAGAAGTCATGGAGTCACATTCCGAAAAAAATTTCGTGCGCATGTACTGATCTGAGATTTATCTTCCGGCAAAATTTCATCTACAAGACTTTGACTGAGATAATTTTAGATTTTATGCAGTATTCCCCTGTGCCTATAGAAGTTTCCAGCATGTTTAAAGGCCTTTTTTAATCTTTATAAGAAGTTAGGGTGCGAAAAGATTTTACAGTTGTGGCCACACTTAGTCACTGTCTTATATCACTGCTGCAAGGACATTTACATATCTTTTTTTTTTTTACCATTAGATTTAGTTTTAATGTTTTGAACCCCTTCTCAACCCTCCTCCCGCAAACAAAAATCGCGTTTGAGCCCTTTTTAAAAGAAATACCACACAATTATACCTTCTAAGATGGAAAACTGTCTAAAACGGAAATTCGATCGGTTTTATGGGATTCGTTTTAGCAGGTTTAACTATATAAGATATTGTTTGCTTGTATCCAACATGTTCAGGTTAAAAAGTCTGGGCACCCCCCCGTTCAAAAGGCTGGTTACGCCTATGCACCTTGAAGTTCTTTTAACTCTTTCATTAACTTTTCTGCTGCATTTTGTTTATTCCAAATTTTGTTAAATTGGCAGTTCAGAAAGCTTTACACATATCTCAAGAACATATTTTCATTATAGCTAAGTTATATTTATCACAGATTTTATTTCATAATAGCTTTAGTTACATGGGGTAAAGTGGTCATAGGGTTAGGCTTAACTTATAGATATTTGATCTGAGTTAAATTATTCATTATATACAATGCCGGTTTATTAACCCTGGAGAACTCGCTGCATGAGATTTTCTCTCACAGTCGTACTTTTTTAAGACTCTTATTTAAATCATTTTTCATTTTAATTAAAATTTCAAAATTATTTTCAATTATTTTACCTATTTTGTGAATAAAAGTACTAAGCCAACCAAAAAAAGTTGATATTATATGAATGTAAAGTAAAAGAAAAGCAATTGGGCATTCTCACTAGCGAGTTCTCCCGGGTTAAATACTAATAATTATTAAAAACTAACTGCAAATAGTTATCATTTAATAATAGTTTTAAATATGGGGGTTAAAAAAGGTTATGTTTAATTTTTAATAGGTTCAGAATAGTGAATGAATTAACTAAGTGTAAACCCGAATTGCTTGCAAAGGTTACATCAACTAATTTAACAACCAACACATTAACTACTTCCTAATACCTATACTTATGTGGAGATTTCGCAAGCAGCGTCTGCATTAGACTGAGTGTCTCCCGTATTTTCCGCTTCGAGATTAAAAAGGAAACGAGCTTTTACGAAGCTGTGTGAAGTGAAAATACAGAAGAGGTAAAGAGAACGAAATGAGTTCTACGACGGAAGGTTTTTTTTATTAAAGAACAGAAGATATTTCGATGAAATAAGATTGAATATTTACACGACGTAAGAAAATCATAGAAGTATTCAACGACGTTTATGCCTTTAAGTAATTAAAGAACGAGAAGCGTGTTTATATCTGTATTTTTTGTGTATGTATTCGTCTCAATAAATGTCAGTGTTCGTCCTAAAAGTGAGTTGTGAGTTAAGTATGGAGTCTCGCCCCCATAAATTGGAGTCAGAAGTGACAGTTAACCCACCAATATGATTAATTAGAGTTATTCATCCTACATATTCAAGCCGGATATTCTTCTAACGGTGAGTTCATTGCTATTATTTTATTATGAAGTTAGTTGAAATACCAGAACTGGAAGTTGCGTTTAAAAACGAACGAACGCATAAAATTAAATTGCTGCATAAATTCCTATTTGATGCTGACGGTGATCGCTCTAATAGAAAGAGAATACGTGATTTTACTGGCTTCGGTTTTCAAACCGACAGCACCGAATTCAAAAATAAAATAACTAAAGTTCAAACTGATTTTTCATTAAATGATCTGATTACAGTGTGCAATCTACTTTGTATTGATAATGAGGGATCTTTAAACGATCTCGCAACCCGATTAGTGACATACCTTTCAGACTTGACCTTACTACAAAATAATATTATACAAAATGAAAGTGACACCGACTCGGAACCCGAACTGCCTTCAAATAATATGACTTCAAGTAATAACACTCAATTATCAAATTTTGACAAACAACAGCAATTTCCAGTTCAAAGTTTTATGCAATCGTCTATTAATTTTACTGATATTGAAAGTGTAATACCTCCTTTCGATGGTAGTTCTTTTAGTGATATACAGGTATGGTTTACTAATTTTGAGGATGTTACTAATATGTTTAATTTATCTGACTTTCATAAATTCATATTTTGTAAAAGATCATTACGAGGAAAAGCCCAGTTATTAACACAAACAGAATTTCATATCAATTCATATGATAAACTTAAACAACTCTTAATATCAAAATTTAGCACCACTTATAATTCTGCCGAGTTACATGATATATTAAATAAACGAAAATTGCAAGAAAATGAATCAATAGAAGAATATTTTCTTATCATGAAACAAATATGCTCGCGTGGTAAAATCGAGGATTCCGCATTAATGCAATACATCATAAACGGCATACCCGACCCCGTTTTCAGAAAATCAATGTTATATGGATGCCAATCCATTGTAGAATTCAAGCAAAAGCTCAAAATTTATGACAAAATTCGCCATGACTTTGAGAACACTAAATTTCGTAAAGTCAAACCTGAAATGCCAATGAAAGACAAATCCTTTCGACCAAAATCTGATCTTTTTTGCTTTAATTGTGGTTTGTCGAATCATAAAAGTAGCCAATGCAGACATAAAGATAAAGGCCCTCGTTGTTTTAATTGTTCGAATTTTGGCCATAAATCGGCTCAATGTGATCAACCAAGGAGGCCTAGAGTTAAGTCAGAACCCTCCAATGTTTCCACTGTCACGTCGAACACTTTCATGACCAAACAAGTCATTATTTCGTCTGTAAATGTTACATCATTGGTAGACACAGGTAGTGAAAGAAGTTTACTAAAGGAAAGTATTTATCGCAAACTCCCTACAATTTCGAACCTTGAACATTCAACTATCACATTAACTGGATTAGGAAATACTATAATCAAACCCCTAGGTTTTTTCTCTACGGACATTATGATAGATGATTTTAATTATACAACTAATGTTTATGTAGTCCCAGATTATTCCATATCTTTTGATCTTATTATTGGTACAGATATCATTCAACAAAGTATTTTAACAATTTCTGGAAATAATATTTCGATGCAAAAAATCGAGAAAAATGACGATACGTCCAATAATTTTTTGATTAATATTGCTCATGTGTTAGACGATCTTAATCTTGATTTATCTCATATTACCGATGAAACAATACGTTTAAAAATTTCAGAACTTATTCAAAATTATTCTCCTAAAAAAATAAAGACAACTGATGTTAAATTATCAATTCATCTGGAAAACGAAGAACCTGTTACTTGTCCTCCCAGGCGCTAGGCGCAAATAGAGAAAAACTTCGTCGAAAAACAAATTTCTGAGTGGCTCGAAAAAGGAATTATTCGTAAAAGCACTAGTAATTTTTCATCACCTATTGTCCTAGTAAAAAAGAAAGATGGTTCATATAGATTGTGTGTTGACTATAGGAAGTTAAATTCTAAAACACATAAACAACGTTTTCCCCTCCCAGTAATTGATGACATTATTGATCAGTTGCATTCTGCAAAAGTATTTACTACTCTTGACCTTAAAAATGCTTTTTTTCATGTCGAAGTAGAAGAAAATAGTAGAAAATATACTTCTTTCGTAACACATTCTGGTCAATTTGAATTCTTATATATGAATTATGGCCTTAGCGATGCACCGTTAGTGTTTCAAAGATATATTTATAACGTTTTTCGAGACCTCATTAATGAAAAAGTACTTATTGTCTATATGGATGACTTCATAATACCAGCTGAAAACGAAGTCGAAGGACTCCAGAAATTACAACGCGTCCTTACAACTGCATCCGAATATGGTTTAGAACTGAATCTCAAAAAATGCCACTTTCTACAACGAGAAATTGATTTTTTGGGTTACCACATTAAAAATGGTCAACTGCACCCATCCCCCTTAAAAACTAAAGCTGTCCTTAATTTCCCAGAACCTAAAAGTATAAAAGATGTACATTCATTTGTCGGACTAACTTCATATTTTCGTAAATTCATTCAAGATTACTCTTTAATAGCTAAGCCTTTAACAGATCTTCTTAGAAAGGACACTAAATTTCACTTTGGCGACCAGCAACGAAATGCATTTAATCCGCTGAAACACATCCTTTCTTCAAGTCCTGTTTTAAGCATTTATAACCCTAGTAACGAAACAGAAGTTCACTGTGATGCATCTATTGACGGTTACGGAGCAGTCCTCCTTCAAAAGTCTTCTATTGACAATCAATTTCACCCTGTCTATTTTATGAGCAAAAAAACCACAGATGCCGAACGTAAATATTCGAGTTATGAATTAGAAGTTTTAGCTGTCATAGAAGCCCTTAAAAAATTTCGCGTTTACATTCTAGGTATTCCTTTCAAGATAGTCACAGATTGCAACGCATTCGCCCTTACTATGAATAAAAAAGATCTTTGCACCAAGATTGCTCGATGGGCTTTAATGTTAGCTGACTATAACTATACAATCGAACACAGACAAGGTACACGCATGCGCCATGTCGACGCTTTAAGTAGAAATCCAATATGTATGGTCATTCAAGATAGTTTTACTACCAAAATCATACAATCACAGAACACTGACGAACATATACAGGCCATCAAAGAAATTTTGAAAACAAAGCCATATGACAACTATTTCCTTAAAAATAACGTTCTCTATAAAAATCATAAAGGTATCGATCTGATAGTTGTGCCGGATGAAATGCAGCTAAATGTCATTAAACACGTTCATGACAAAGGACATTTTGGCCGTAAACGCTGTGAAGAACTCCTTAACGAAGAATTTCTCATCCCTAATATGTCAAATAAAATTGATAAAATTATAGCAAATTGTGTAACATGCCTTTTGTATAATCGCAAACGTGGCAAACAAGAAGGTGAATTACATCCCTTACCTAAAGAAGAGACTCCTCTCCAAACCTACCACATTGATCATTTAGGCCCTCTTGAAACAACCAACAAAAATTATAAACATATTTTGTCTTTAATAGACGCATTTACTAAATTCGTCTGGTTGTATCCATGTAAAAGTACTTCTGCTACCGAAGTTATATCAAAACTACGACAACAAAGTCATACTTTTGGCAATCCTTCCATTATCATTAGCGATAAAGGTCCTGCATTTACAAGCAAAGAATTTGCTGATTATTGTCAAGATGAAAATATAAAGCACGAGACAGTTACAACTGGCCTTCCCCGTGCCAATGGTCAAGTAGGGCGACTTAATTCCACCATAATTTCTGTAATCTCTAAAATGTCCAAAGACGAACCGACCAAATGGTTTAAACATGTTCCTAAAGTTCAACAAGTCATTAATTCAACTTACCAAAGAAGCATTAAGAGAACACCGTTTGAAATATTATTTGGTACAAAAATGAAACAGAAAGAAGATGTACAAATTATTGACCTCTTAAACAGTGCAGTCGAAGAACAATTTATGAAAGACAGAGAAGAGCTCCGTAAAGAAGCCAAGAAGAATATTCTGGAAATTCAACAAGAAAATCGCAAGCACTATAATTTACGGCGTAAGAAACCCCGTAAGTACAAGCTTGGTGACCTTGTAGCAATTAAGAGAACCCAGCAAGGACCAGGTTTAAAGTTGAAATCTAAATTCTTAGGTCCGTATAAAGTAATCAAAGTGAAGTCTAACGACACCTACGACGTAACGAAAATCTCATCAACTGAAGGACCGATAAATACTAGCTCCTGTGCCGAATACATGAAACCTTGGCCTGACGAAAACTGAAACTTAAAAAAAAAAAAAAATTTTTTTTTTTTAAATCTTTTCTTTCTGTGTCCTATAAACATTTTACAAGTCACTGCTTTCAAAGAAATCCCTATATGATGTTACGCTACTTCAACTATGATGTGCAGATTAATTCTTTTTTCTTTTCCCCTAAGAACAGTTACTGGTTTTTGTTTTTTGTTTTTCAGATTCTATTTTACCACATGTCGCTGCGGCAGCTCCAGATGTCAGGACGGCCGCTTGTGGAGATTTCGCAAGCAGCGTCTGCATTAGACTGAGTGTCTCCCGTATTTTCCGCTTCGAGATTAAAAAGGAAACGAGCTTTTACGAAGCTGTGTGAAGTGAAAATACAGAAGAGGTAAAGAGAACGAAATGAGTTCTACGACGGAAGGTTTTTTTTATTAAAGAACAGAAGATATTTCGATGAAATAAGATTGAATATTTACACGACGTAAGAAAATCATAGAAGTATTCAACGACGTTTATGCCTTTAAGTAATTAAAGAACGAGAAGCGTGTTTATATCTGTATTTTTTGTGTATGTATTCGTCTCAATAAATGTCAGTGTTCGTCCTAAAAGTGAGTTGTGAGTTAAGTATGGAGTCTCGCCCCCATACTTATATTATATAAGAAAATGGTCCACAAGAAAATGCTGAAAGAATTTCTAATGTTAATGAGGCTGGAATGGATATGAATAGCCAAAATAGTCCAGTTTAAAAAAATTTATGCAATGCAATGCATTATATAAAATTCAGAAACCAAAGGATAGATAATGTTTACTGTTCCTTTTGGTATATCAGCTAGTGGTTATTACATTCTTCCATTCGCAGTTTAGGAGTGAGTATATATGAATTGTGGATAATGGGTGGTCGTGCAGGAGCATTGTATGAATCATGGAATCTGGATAGATGCAGGATTCTGTACTATCTTGGATGGATCATTTTATTAAGTAGATAGTACACCGAAAGCTTACAAAAGCCTGCCCTTTTATTTATGATTGTGATGGACATAAATGAATTATGACGCTGTGAAAAAAAGCTATCAACAATCACATAATAATACTCTGCCTGCTACCTCATACTAGTCATAGTCTACAACCATTATATCTAGGTGTATTTTCCCCCATTAAAAAAAGCCTGGAAAGGAATTTTAAAGAAACAGTATCAAGAAAGCCAACTGCAAAATATGTAAAAAAAATTAAAATAAGCTACATTGGCAACATTATCTACACTCATTTCAGACGTTAGCAGACGTGAATAGAATTGTTAGACATAGTTTTAAAGGAAAAGGAAATGTGTCCAGTCCAAGATCGGGGTAGTATTGACAGAAAAAAACACTTGCATTATATCTGCAAAAATAACAAGAGGAATGAGATACTTAAAAGTTGCATAAATTTCCAAGAGGAAAAAAACAACAAATATCACTAGTCAACATTCTCTTTTGAATCCATTTATAATCGCTAAAGATGACATCTCAAACCATATCTATAGGACCTTGAGATAATAACCCTAGGATATGAAATAAAAAAATCAATAAAGCAATTTATTGGGAAAAAACTTGAGTATTTTTCTTTAAGTATGTTAAAAAAAATCCAAATTTGGCAATCATTATACTTTTCCAGAATCAGATGTGATCAAAATCCTTGAAGAACCAAATTTTAACAACAAACAATTTTAACATTACAAATTTACACTTTAATAAAATAAAATGGCAGATAACTTATTATAAAGGTTGTTTAAAGTGTTTGTAAATAATAAAATGTCACTTTTTATTCATTAGTTTATTTTTTTATTACACTTTTTCAGTGCGTGTTCTTTACCCCATGCACTACTCACTTTACCCCACCACCTGCGGTAAAGTGGTTATAAAAACATGCCTGGAAAAATATGTTATAAAAAGGTGTTATTCCCCAAAAATATTTTTTTTGAAATGGATATGGATGTACTCTAGAGTAATGTAATGTAAAATAACACCCAAAATTTTAGAAAACATCACAGAAATTCAGATGTTTATATCCTCTGAAAGTTTGAAAAGCCTGTTTTTATGACCGCTTTCCCCCACCTGACCCTGTGCAATGGATGTTCAACTTATTTGATTGCTATTTGAGATCAAAATGAAGGGGAAAGAGACATCGTGTTTTTCTTTTGTAGTATTAGAATAGAATGCTATTTTAAAAGAAAGTTTGTGATATTTGCAGATTATGTCTGGCAGGAAACGACCTATTGCTATAACGCCAATCGGAAGACACGTGAATAATTTGTTCAGAGCACACAATTAGTTCAATATGAATCAAATTATCCCGACTAGTTGTTTTGAGCTTCTAAAAGTAAAAATTTTCATCAAGTTCTTTTTGTTTATTTAGTAATTAAAGGTTACAGGTAAATAAGAGATATAATAGCTTTTTTTGCAAAGGTAAGATACTTGTTTTTATTTAATTCTAAAGTTAATATTCTTAAAAGAAAGCTTTAAATAATTTTCTTTTGATTTTTTTTCATATCCTGCTTCAAAGTTCGTTTTTTACAATCATGTTGTGAAAATGTATTTTCACTCTGAGAAAAAAAAAAAAGAGCTTGATATGTTTGTTTTATATAAATACTAAAATGTTGATATTGTCTTGCCAACCTAATTGGGTATGTTGATTTAATTTTGAAGTGGAAGAGGGGGGGGGGGGTAATCTAAGGGATAAAACGCCTTTCCCTTCAAAACCAGTTACTTTTTTTTAGGAGATTATAGGCCACAGATTATCTTCCTACTTTGTAATGGAAGTTTGTTTACGTTACTCGCTGACTTTTAACTAGCCAACCGTGTATCAAGGCCAAAACCAGCTTTTTTTTGCACCAGGGGCGATATGGATTTTGGCACTCCACTTGCACGCAATTAAAATTTTCAACCACAGGTACCCTATGCAAAAAAAAAAAAATCCTTAAAAGATAAAAATTATTTTAATAATAATTAAAATGCGAGCAAGGAATATGTAAACAACGCTCTCATAGGATTAACATTAACTTGAAAGTTAGGAATCTGCACTAGTCATGAGAAGAAACTGGAATTGCTGACGTTAAACCTATGGGAGCGTACATTTAAAAAATTCTCTCTTGCATATTAATAGCTTTAAATGATTATTTTTCTTGCTTAGAATAGCTGAGATTGAATTCTAACTGGGTTAGTGTTTACTTTTTCGATTTTGGTTGCAATTTTTTTCTTTTAAGTTACTTTCAATTTTACAAATTTGAAAAGAACGCTCCCATAAGTTTAACATGGTCTTGCGAGTATCTTGTTACTTCATATATACATACATTTTTCTATGAAACTATGAACAATCAATATCTTCATTTGGCACCCCCCCCCCCTTGAAGTATATGCTGGGTAGCATTGTTTTGTTTAAAGGGCATGTTTTATTCACTTTTACATAATAATATAAATTTTGCTTGAAATTTCATGAACATTCTATTTTTGGGTGTAATCCTACTTCTGAGCTGGTCTGTGAAGCTTGTCGATAAATGTATAAGTAATTTGGCAAACACATATAATTTTCAGACATGTTACTTTTCCGCGAAAACGCGGAATTCCGGCGGGATTAGCGGGAGCGGATGTAATACAACAAAAATGCGAGTACGAACCGCGCCAAATTGAGCAAATTTCTTCAACCGATCGCGAGAAAACGCAAATTTCTTCAAAGAATCGCGGGAAAAGCGCAAATTTCTTCAAAGGATCGCGGAAAAAAATGCAACTTCCGCCAAAGCATCGCTGGGAAAACGCGATTTTCGTCAAAGGATTGCAGAAAAAAGCGTATTTTGCCAAAGGATCGTGTAAAATATGCGAATTTCGGCGAAAGATTGTGCAAAATACGCGAATTTTGGCGAAAGATCGTGTAATAGCGAATTTCTTTGAAAGGTCGTGGAAAAAACGCGAAATTCGTCGAAGGATCGCGAAAAAAGAATGTGAATTTCGTCAAAGAATCGCGAAAAAATGCGATTTTTGTCGGATGATAAAAAAATGTTAATTTTGATAAAAGATCGTGGAAAATGCGTGAATTTTTGCAAAAGATCGTGGAAAATGCGTGAATTTTTGCAAAAGATTGTGGAAAATGCGCAAAGTTTTGCGAAAGATCGTGAAAAATGCGCGATCTTTGGCGAAAGATTGTGGAAAATGCGCGATTTGTGGCAAAAGATCGTGGAAAACGCGCTATTTTTGACGAAAGATCGTGGTAAATGCGTGAATTTCTTCAAAAGATTGCGGAAAACACACGATTTTGGCGAAAGATTGCAGAAAAAAGAGATTTTCGTGAAGTGGTCAGGGAAAAACGCTAATTTCGTCAATGTATCGCAGAAAAAGCGTATCATCTGAATGCTGCGGAAAAATGTGAATTTCGTCAAAATTCCACGAGGCCGTGAAAGTTCAGCTTTTTTTTGCTGAACCTGTACCATGTCTGAATTTTGGATTGACAGCCTTGGCGTAGAAAGTGATTGCATGACAAATCGGCACCGACTGGCCTAGATACAGAAGGCGAGTTCTATTTTTTTTCATTATTTACCTGTAAAATTACATAATATTGGATTATACATGAAATTAAAAAGTATTGACCATAAACAATCCAAGTGTCTTAAAACTGAAGAACAAGTGTTTTTGATAACGGTTACATCGATGAGAAACGTCATCTTTTGCTTTGTTGAAAAACCGGTGGGGGGGGGGGGGGATATGACCTTCTAAAGATAAAGAAAGGGTCAGTACTTAAAAAAAATGAGTATGACTTGTAGAAACAGTGAAGTTTGGATGTATAGTACTGTAAATTCTTGTAGTAAAACATAAATCTAAACTTTAAATGCATTTTTTGGAAAAGTTAATTTCGGTGAAAATTCCATACGCAAAACATGATTCCTCAAAAAGTTATTGGAATATCATTATGAAATTTAAAATAGGTTTAAATTTAGAAGAAATATTTTTTGTATTATGGGTGTTTTTGTGGAATGACATGAATGGCATGGCGTAGAAAGTGATCGTGTACCAAATCTCCATAGCAGAAACTGTGCAGCACGGCAGCAGCGCTGCAGATTATTTTTGACCTTGCAGATCAATCTACCAGCTTAAAAATAAATATTGAGCTTAAAAAAATCACAAATTTACTTTGTTTTAGGAGTTATTGTGTTTGTTATTAATTTTCTTTGTAAAATGTAAATTTTGCTTATTTTATGGGTTACTGTGAGTATTTATTATAGTAGCTTGGTTCAGTATTGTTGGATCGCAGATAAATTTTGGTTTGCTGCAGATTGAAACTGAAAATTCTGCTTCTGGGTGCTAAATCATCACTGACTAGTCTAGATACAGAAGACGAGCTCTGTTTTTTATTATTTACCTGTAAAATTGTATAATATTGAATTATACATGAAATTAAAAGGTACTGAATAAGCCACAAACAATCCAAGTCACTTAAAACTGAAGAATATGGTGTTTGTGATGACGGTCGCATCTTTGATGTGAAATGTCATGCTTTGCTTTGTTAAAAAACTGGAGGGGGGGGGGGGCAAAATATGGCCTTCTAGAGATTACAAAAGGGTCAGTACTTTTAAAGAAATGAGTGACTTATAAAAACAGTGAAGTTTAGATGTATAATTACTGAAATTCTTGTAGTAAAACAAAAATATAAACTTTAAATGCATTTTTTGGATAATGTAATTTTCGGTGAAAATTCCATACGCAAAACATTATTCCTCAGAAAATTATTGGAATATCACTATGAAATTTAAAATATTATGTTGTTTACACTATTGTGAAGGCAATGAACTAAAGATTTAAATTTAAAATAAATATTTTTTGTTTTATGGATGTTTTTGTGGAATGAGATTGACAAATTTTATGAAAATTAACATGTAAACAAGTGCATTATGCTATAAGTTTTGAAACATTTAAAACATTTCTTAGATATTAGTTCATTGCCTTCACCAATGTCATAAATATGAAATTTACAAAGGAAACTAACATACAGTAAAATTTTCTTTAGAGTATTTTGGGCCAAATTTCACTAAATTTTACTATAAATTCCTCCATTAACCAAAATTTTATCAATGAAGGACATATTTTTTGCTTTTTCACATTTTCTAGTCATATTCTTAAAAATACGTTTAAAAAATAATTAAATAGCTCAACTGCTCTGTGCATAGTCAGACACCTTAAATGATTGAATAAAAAAGTGTCTGTTAGATAAGTTATTTCTATTATGTTTATGAGCAGGGATGGGGAATTTCTGGAAAATCTTACCAGCCAAGGATTTATTTCAACAGCCAGTAAAATGCAATGCACAGTTAAAAAATTTTATGACAAAATTACGCAACTCAAAATTGTTGGTTACTATTACTGTAATGTATTTTCATATATTTCTTTCCTATGAAATTGAGAAATATAAACAAGAGATGAAAGTTTAATATAAAATAGAATTTTGTACCATGTTTACATCGCAGTAATTAGGAAAGTTCAAAAATATAGCTAACTACTTATTAAAAAAACGTTTTCAGAATACCTGTGTAGTTTGCAGTTTTCAAAAACTACCTAAAAATTCACTCATCCTGTTAGAAAATTCACTCGCCAGTGGCTAGTAAAATGATGCATTTTCCTACCCCTGAGCACATGATATTGTTATGTTATTTTGATGTCATAAACACACTTCTCAGACTTATGGCAAATTATTTCACAAGATAATTCACTGATGATCTAGCAACCAATATTTTGATCATTTGTAAAACCACTACATGAATCGTGATTCTTGTTATTCCAGACATAATGCCTTAGAATAATCACATATATGACATTCAAAAGTAGGTATAGGTACATAAGCAGAAATTTTACTAAAGGAAATATTCATGTGTATTTTAAAAGAAACTAGAACTTTGTTGAGATATAATCAGTTATTGTTAAAGTTTCATCGAAGCTTGAGCAAAGCATATGTTTGCATTAAGCCTAACCAAAGAAACAAAGGTCAAGCTCAAATTGTTATTTTCGAGTGCTGGGTTCAAAATATATGAATTTTCTTAAATCACAGTTTATTTCAAGGAAAAATTGTTATTTAAGGAAAATTAACTTATCATTTAAATTCATCTACGAACTTAAATGTTAAAATGAGTTTCATTACTTACATTCATGTAGTGCAGATAATAGATGTTTGCAGATTATGCATTTTGCGGAGTTCACAGAGATTACTGTATTTCACTTTATTATAAGCATTCATTAGGATTTCTAGTCCATTATTACATTGTTTCTCAAGAAAATTTAAACATTTATATCCCATTTATGTTTATTTCTGCATTTGAATCACTTTCAGCATGATATTGTGTTATTTTATTTTCATGTCATAAACACACTGCTCAGATTTATGTCAAATTATTTCACAAGAAAATTTACTAGTTGTCTATCATCCAATTTTTTGATCATTTTTACCATTTGAACATTTGAAAGCGCTACATGGATCATGATTGTTGTTATTCCAGACATAATTTCTTGGAATAATCACATATGGCATACAAAAGTAAGTATAAATACATTAGTAATAATTTTATTGAAGGAAATATTCCTGTGTATTGTAAAATAAACAAAAACTTTATTGAGATAAAATAAGTTATTGTTAAAGTTTCATTGGTGCTTCAGCAAAGGATAGGTTTGCATTAAGCATAACCAAACAAACGTCAATGCTTAGCTCAAATTATTGTTTTCAAATGCACGGTACAAAACTCATCAATTTTAATATATTTCATACAATGTTGAAAAATTTTAAGACTTTTGGTGTATTGCAATGCAAGAGTTCAAGCAATTAACAATATAAAGCAGAAATGAAATATCTTTATAATAACTGTGTGCTTTTTCATAGAAACATGTAAAAAGGAAACGTAAAATCTTAAAAACATGGAACGCTTAAATTTACAAATATCGCTTGTTTTACACTTACTGATTGAAATTTTGGCTAAAACGGTTTCAGTTAGATAAATTGTTTTTCTATTTTCACGGTTTAAAAAGTTCAAATTATAAAAAATTTCTTTAACTCGATTTTAGTTAATGAAATCTTGGAATATGCACACACAAATTGTTTTCATAAATTCTTGTGACACTTTGATTTGCTTTATTTATTTATGGTTGTTTAATAAACCAAAGGTGGATCTTGATCTGAAAAAGGTTTTACATGTATTTATAAAAAAAAAATAAGAATTTTTCATGATATCAATTTCAACATATTTCATACAATGTTGAAAATTTTTAAGACTTTTGGTGCATTACAGTGCAAGAGGTCAAAACATTAAGAATATAAAGCAAAAATGAAATATCTTTATAAAAACTGCCTGCTTTTTCATAGAAACATGTAAAAAGGAAATATAAATTCTTAAAAATATGGAATGCTTAAATTTCCAAATATGATTGTTTTACACTTAATGATTGAAATGTTGGCTAAAACAGTTTCAGTTAGATAACTTATTTCTATTTGAATCATGTTTATGAGTAACCTATAGTGTTAAAAAGTTCAAATTTTAAAAGATTTTTTTAGCTCGATTTTAGTTAATGAAATCTTGGAATATGCACACACAAATTGTTTTCATAAATTCTTGTGACACTTTGATTCGTTTTAGATGGAGGATTGTAAAGGTCAATGGAAATCACGACTATGAATTTATTGCATTGGTCTTTAATTTTTTTTGTGGTTTTATCTTTTTATCACTAACCTAAAAAAAGTAATGATATCAATACAAAAACCCTTAACGGGTTAAAAGTTTGTGACGCAGCACTTTATCTTATTGCTAAAAGAATTTTAAATATGGCACTTAAAAATAATGATATCAAATTTTATGTGACGCTATGACATTAATTAATGTATATATACATACATTTATATTATTTATTTCATCATTTTATTTATTTTTTCTCACAATTTCATTTGTTATAAATTATGTTAAATTTAAAAGCATGTATAAAAATTCATTGATGCTTTATCAATCACATCTTTCATAAATTCAAAATATGAGTTTTAAAGGATATGATATCAAAATTTAAGTGACGCCTTGATGTAGCTTTAAAAAATTTGTTTTAAAATTCAATTTCAATTGTTTTCGGTTTGGCTAAATATATTTACACATGTAACAAAAATTTTTAATTTACCAATACACTGTTAAAAATATCACTCTCACTGAACCTACACAATGCACTGTAATGTATTTATATGAAAAATTTATTTATCTTTTGTGCCACACTATCCAAAATCAAAAGTAAAATTTTTGTGCGTCATATTATCCATTTGCATACATTTCGTTTAGTTTGGATACAATGAAAATCAAATTTCAAATTAATTGCTTAAAAGGCAATTTTAATTTGAAATGTTGTATGCAAGGCGAATATTTCTCCCTGGAAAAAATTCCAAGTATTAATATAGTTTCAATCGATATCGATGCTGGATTTAATTAAGTTTCGTGTTTACCCCATGTCGGTTGCTCACGATAAATATTCCATCTTGTGCTGCGTTTGTAGCCTTGCCAACATGTAATAGAGAGAAATTTTACAGGCTGGGTGTCGTTCGATGTGGTTTAGTCGGTAGAATGTCAGTGGGCTATACTGATGGCCCGGGTTCGAGTCCCGGCATGGAATCTTTTTCACTATGTTGGCCTTTGCGCCTTTTAAGCAATTAATTTGATATTTGATTTTCATTTGATATATTCTATATAAAGCGAATGATTCTCTCTGGAAAAATTTCTAAGTATTAATACAGCGATGAATTTTAAAATAAACTTTTGCTGTAAATATAAAATCTTATCTTTTTACCGTACTTTTTAGCAAATTATCGCTATTTTGGAGTCCTATTCTTCTAAAACATTTTAAATTTTTCCACTTAAAAAACAATGCTTATCAACTGACATATTTTTTTATTAAGTTCTATGCTTGATATTGAGTTCAAGCTTGATATTTAGAATGTGTAAGTTTTTTAATTTGTTGTGATTTGTCATTGCTTTATTAAATACGAACATGGAGACTAACGGATATTAATACAACTATTATTTATAGAACGGCATGATAAGCTATATTTACTTAAATTTTTTATTCCCGTGTATATTGTATTTTGTGAATATGAGCTAAATAGATTTGGTATGTTTTATAGGAAAGGACTGATCTGGGAAATAGAAAAAACGAGTAAGAAAAATCATACGTTAAGCGTAGATTATAAAATACTTTCCAACACTTTCTGAATGCTTTAACAAGACATCGTAATTTAGGAAAATAACGTAAATAAGACAACTATGTAAATATTTTAGAAAACGCATAAAACATTTGAAAAATTGATTTCAGTAGTTACCGTCCATAGCCAAATATGTTTTCCAATTCTTTTGAACAGCCCTGTATTTGATCTGTAGGTTGATACACTGAAAAAAATGAAGTACTCAAAAATGAGTAAACCGACGTACTCATATCGAATTGAATATTTTTGGATCAAAAATGAACCTGTGCTTTCTCTATTTTGAAACATCACATGTTATAAAACCCAAACAAACGAATAGTTTTGTACCCTGTAATGGTTCATTTCATTTATGGCAGCATAAATGATGTTTATTAATGTAAATATTAAATTATGCACAGTATTTTAAAAATAATTTAAAAGTGCTTGGAAATAATGCTCTTGTCATAAAAATATTCGATTTGAGTATCTTGTTACGAATTTTGCTATTTTTCTTAATAGATAATCAATTAACCGTTTCTTGTTAATAACTTTGAACGGGAAATAAATGTCAGTACATTTTTACTTTAAATGTTAGGGTGTTTCTTTTTTTTTTGGGGGGGGGGGGGCAGTACATAACGATTCATATTTGATCACAATCATGGAATAAAAAATGAGTACATGTGTTTCTCAACTTTGAGTACATTTGGATCGGAGCTATTTTGAGTATGTGACGCATTTAAGATTGAGTACTTTTTACTCAATTTTGAGTACCCGTTTTTTTTAGTGTATATATACTATATAATGGGAAAATTTAGTTTAGCAAGAAGACGCCTAACAAGTTGAAATTCTTTTTCAGCAATTTCTACTATTGTATGGAAACATACTTGAATATTTTTGTGCAACCCTGTAGTTTACCTAAAATCTTTATTACACGCCATTATTTAGTTAAAATTTAATTCAAACTAAGACACTCTTAAAACTGCTGAAATCACATTTCCAGAAATTATAATATATAGACGGCCATGTATCCAATTCTTTACGTGACTCTGTATATCATTTTATCTATATTCTACAAACATTTCTTAGTAAATTAAATGCAATTCAGCGAAAAAAAGCATAACTCATTTAAAAGCCACCTTTAAGCAATTTGCGCCCATACCCAGTAATCCTTACGAATACTTTTGTGTAGCCTTGTATAGGAATTATAGCATTTATATACACCATATACTATGCATAAATATAGTGAATCATATAAGCGCATATCATAATTAAAAATACATTTCCAGCAATCATCGCTAATGAACAGTACTTCGGATACAATATAGTATCTGAAATATTTTGTGTGCCCCTGTAAATGCGTATTATTCGTATTATACATGAAATAATTTATAGTATGTAAACCTCAGCGACATATATCAATTTCATTATATATGAAATAGATTAACATAATGAAAGTATGCCGCAAACAATTCCCTCCACCCCTATATCATTATGTATTTGAATTTCTTTTTTAGCCCTGTAAATGAACAATAACTATTCTTTGCATCGCATAGTCAACAGAATGCATATTTTAGTGCTCTTCATAAATGCATATCAATTTTATTCTGTGTGAAAGCGTGCATAAAATCATTAAAATCATTTGAAACGATTTTTTCCCATAGGCCGTAATGTAATGGAAAACTATTGGCTGTCCCTGTAAATGAACTAAGCATGCTACAAACTTCATTACAAATAGGTACCGTGCTATGGTAAACGTAGATAACATCCAAAAATTTCAGGGCAATCTGAGTATATTTTCGAGTGTTAGAGTGCGGACAGACTGCTAGACTGACAGACGGAGAGACAAACCGAAGTCATAAGCACTTTTCAACTTGTGTCCTATATTATGTATCCTGTATTATATGAACTTTTAGAAAATATATACTAAAGCAGTTTAATCTATAACTTCCTATCAGGCATGAAAAACACTTTATTTCAATGCTTAAATATCATATTTTACTTTTTAGTGCCAATAATTACGCGTATCATAAACGTAGAAAATGAATTTACAATAGAAGAAAATTTAATAACCGATTCAGAATGTCTATAATTAAATGTTTGATTAAAATCACAAACAGAAAAAATGCTTACATACAATTTAAAAAAATAAATATACCAATTTGAAAAACACTAAAAATGATAATTAGTATTTATAATTGTACTATTAAACAACAGCAAACTACAATAGATAAATTAAATGCATTATTAGATTTAACAATATCTCAAAAATATTTCCATATGGTATAAGGAATTCCTATTATTTTATAATTTTGACAAATGTTAAATCTGAAAACATTGGTTTCAAGATATAGGATTTTAAAAGATAATTTAAAATATTATTAGCGCTAAAAGAAAAATCTTTCAAATGTTTCACTACTGTAATATGTAAAAATACATTTTCCCAGTATAATGTTAATTTCTAATCTGAAACAGTTTCGTAATCTCATGATAATCGAACATCATATTTAACACCACAATAATAATAACTATAAGTGTTAGTAGTCAAAAAATAGTAAGAAGCCAAAAAATTAATTCCAAATCATTGTCTCAACACATTTTAAATCTCAAGTAAGCGTAAATTAATGTTTATATTAATTCCAGTATTAATGTAGGCATGAATCAGTCTCTGCGCAGCTTTTTTTTTTTTTTTTTTTTTTTTTTTTTTTTTTCAAGCGATGGCAGATTAAGATATTTTTCTTTAGGCGCGCCACACACCAGGGAGACATGCGGCAGAAAAGCGTGAGGCTTGCGACAATTTCACCCTCTTAACAAAGAAAAAACCAGTTTCAACAGCAGGATTTGCCTCATGTCTCACGATTATTGTCGCATGTCTCTCTGGTGTGTGGCGCGCTTTACAGTTATCGAATTGGAAAATAACGCTTCTGACAGTTACAGATCAGTCTCTTACAAATATAACATAAAACTATTTAACTCATAATATACAAATCAGGAATAAAATATTTAAATTAAATAAGACTTACATATACGTTCCATTAATATCCGTGTATCCTAAAATGGTCATTTCCTCATCTTAAAGTGTTGTAGACGTGGTGATGTTCTAAACAGTGAACTATTTCCGGCGTCTTCTCATATTTATTTTTCTGTGGGCAGACGATTTTCAAGCAGATGGTCTGTTACAGATTATTAGTTTTTGTATACAAGAGATTTGGAACTTGAATGCGCAGTAATTTTCTGAAAGTATCGTTAATTAAAATTTTGTATTTGAAGAAATGTCCAATGTATTTAACCTTTTCTTTTTATCCGTACCAAATAATTCAAGCTAAAATGTATTGTAAAGTTCCTTTTTGCTAAATAATTATAATAATAATATTCATAATTAGAGTTTATTAGATAAAACATTGTTTAAATTTTTAAAAGGTGTAAAAATAAATTTAATGGTAATAACGACCCCCCCCCCTTTTTTTTCTTTTTTTTTTAAGTCAAATTTGTTTCACACGTTTTCAATACAAAATATTTTCTTAATAAATAAAAAAAGATTATCGAGAATAAAAAAAAATTTCTTTGTCAATCTGTCATTTTTTTCATATTAATTTTCTGTAAAATAAAACAATTTGTAAAATAACCTTTTTTTAAAAAGTCATATCTCTAAAATATAGATTTTAAATGCGAATAAGTAATTATATCATGGGTTTTGCACAAATTTTGTATATTTCTTTTATTTTCGGAAAATGCTAATTTTGTTTAAAAAGTCTGAAAGAAGTAGAATTTTTGACTTGAATGCAAATTGTAAATCAAGAAATGCATAGATGGCTAAACTCTGAAGACTCTACGTGCTCATTAAAAGGTGCAGATTTAACTGTAATGGAAAATTTTTAGTTTGAAACCACAGAAGTGTTTCGAATAACCCTGGTCGGTAAAAAATAAATAAATAAATAAATAAATAAATTTTCTCCCAGCAAACTAAATATGTAAAGTGTACAAATTTAATATTCCTAATTCTAAATATATTATTCAAATTGCTCCAGCACGTACCATTTTTCCGAGAAACACTTTTATAATAATGACAATCTGTGAAGGATTATTATATTAAATTGCAATGCTAGATAAAATTGAAATCATGAAAAAGTATACATTCACTGTCTTAGATATCAAATTGATAAAATATAGCCTGAAAATTTAGTTTATTAATGCTTGTATCCTGCACTTTATTTATTATGTCCCCCCCCCCTCCTTTCGTGACAGAATTTACCATTTGCTATCCACTAATATATTTCATTCTTTTCATTCCTTATGCCGCTGTAACTCGGGACTGTTTAAAATATTTCTCTTCATTTTCAAAGATTTTTGAAGTTCATATTTTTGTCACACTGTGACTTACAATATGGTGTTTTTTTTGTCACATATGTGACGTGACGTACGTTACATAGTAGTGACATAAAGGTGACGTCACAATTTTTTTTTAATTGCCAGAAAAATATAATTTTACAGTAAATAACATGTTTTAAAGAATTTTCGTAATTTTTTAAAGTTTTCTAAGAAGTTCACATCTCAGTCACAATGTGACATCACTGAGTGGTGGCATTTTGGTCACAGATGTTACGTGACCACAGTGACTTACAGTGACGTCACAACGACGTCACCGTGACCATGCATGCTATGAGGGTAGTTAAGTGCAGAAATAGGATACAAAAATGCTGAAAATTTCATAAAATTTTGAATTTTTTTTCTTCACATTTATATTCAAATATATAAAATTCCATGCACAATTTTATTTGTATATGTAAACCAAACTGGAATAAAAAATATGAGGATTTTAACGGATAAAGAGTGACGTTGGAACATTTTGAATGTTTTGGATGACGCTTAAAATATTCAAGAAAATTACTTTTTTATTCGAAAAAAGAAAAAAAATTCTGATTTCTTGTGTGATAAATATATGCCATAGTGCATATAGTGTACCCTTAAAACGTATTTAACCCCTTAACGGTCGCATTAAATTACAATTTAAGAATTCAAATTGCTTATTGGCACCACTTTTTTGAAAAAGTAATATTCACCCTTTTTAATGACAGGTAAATTGATACCATAATAAAACTAATTATACTATCTTATAAAACTGGTGGGAATCAAACAATCTGAGTAAAAGACACAGCCCGTGAATATGACGGGATTTAAAAGGTTAAGGTGCAATTAAAAAAAAATAATAAATAAGTTTAAAGGTCCCTTGTCCTCTTAAACATTGAAGTTTCGTTGAATATTTTAAAAGCATTGGAAAAAGTTCTATAGCATATGCTTGACACATGATTCTTCATAATTTCTGAATTCTATGAGACAACTGTATCGTCTAAACTGCCGTAGAATAGATAAACGTCATTGTTAGCTGCTTATTTGCGCTTTATTCTGCTCCTTTGCAACTCTTTTTCGAATGCGCTCTTTCAAAATGGATTTTCCGAGAGAGTCGCATTTCATTCAAGTCTTAAATATACGCTTCAAGACGTCTGGAATTTAAAAACCTGATTTGTTAAGAGCTCACTGCAGTCACGGACAAAAAGAATTCAAGATGGCTGCTGGCATTTTAACTGAATTGAAAGGATGGTCTAAATTCAAATGATTGACAAGCTAACTCTTCCAATCAGCAAATGGCCAATTATCTGGCACGATTCCAACCCCCCACCCCCTTCGGCTAAGCGCTACATGTGATAATTTCCAGTAGGTTTCAGGTCTAAGGGATTTTTTTTGCAATTGTCTTCGCTTTACTAGTGTAGATCAAAGTCGTACTCGATAACGTTAAAAGCGGTAAAAAGAATTTTAATCTGTTTATGACAAGAGTGCAAAAATTAAAACATTTGACTTTCAGAAAATAAATGAATATTTTATTTAGATATGTTTCTTTTTTTTTCATTTTTAGGTTCATTTTACAGCTTTTACAAACATAAAATTGAAATTAGTGCAGTATAAAAACTATTTTATTTCACATAATGCAATTTCATTTAAAATCAAGGGGGAGATACTGAATAAGGGGGAAAATATATCAGGAACAAATATTCTAAAATAACTATCTTTTGTGGGAATTCTTTTTAGAACATGAATTTTTCAAGAGATTTATAAAAGCTAAATAATATTGAATGTTAAAAATAAGATGTTCATAAAATTAGGAGAGAAAAAGTTAAACAAATAAACTGTATCTTTTGTACTGTAGAGGGGTGTGGGGGGGGGGGGGGGGAGAACGGGAAATACAAATTTTGAGGAGAGGGGGTACACATCTAAATCCCAGCGCAATCATTTATAGATATAGTACACAATTTATTGTTGTTAGCACTAAAAAATGAGACAGAAAAAATAAAGTTTTCCAAATATTCAAAACTTTGTGAGATGTTAGTAGTAAGGAGGAGGGAAAAAAGTTTGGTGAAATTTTCAGGCGGAAGAAAATTTATATTATGGATTATTTTTACAAGCATGTTATAAAACATAAAGGAGTTTTAACAATTTGAAATTTTAAGTGCATAGGAGTAAATTCATGTGTGTGTGTAGGGGGGGGGGGATTTCTGCACACTAAATATTTTTTAAATGATACAGTCAGATAACAATTTTTTTGTAGCTGTTCGTAATCTAAATAACACTAAAATACTTTTATTTTCATTGCATTTTTTCAATTTTAACACTTTCCAAGAAAGTTGTAAAGTGTTTATGAGTTGGGTTTGTGCTTCCGTCTGTCTGTCCGTGTTCTAACTAGCGTAAATGTAGTCGGATTGCCATGTAATTTATATACGATATTTAAAATCATCATGGTATGTTCGGTATTTAAAATGAAGTATGTATCATTCAGGGTTCATTTACGGATGCACTCAAAAGTATTCCGTTACATTATGGTCTATGGGGGGGGGGGGGGATCATTTAGGGTGTATTTTAATAATGTTACACAATCTTAAACATAATTAAATTTATGTACATTGATATACACTTTAAAATGGTTACTATAGACTATGTTATGTGTAACGCTTAAAGTACAAGTATAGGGGACTCAAAAGTATTCCGTTATGTTATAGCCCATGAAGAAATATCGTTTGCGGCGTATTTGATTGATATTACTCTGTCACAAATATAATGAAATCGATATGAATTCTGAGGTGTCCTAAGCCTACTTTCTGTACAACATGAGCATTTAACAATTATTTACGGAGTCAGACAACAGAGCTTGGTTATATATGGTCTACGAGGAAAAACTGTTTGTAGCGTATTTCGATTAAATTATATTATTTCAAACATGACGAAATAAATACAGATTAATTCGATTTACTGCAAGATGCTTGCATTCGAATATGGTTTTCATTTCATTTAGCGCTCATTTACAGGGACACATAGAATATTTTGATACAATACTGTATCCGACGTGTTAGCTATTAAAAATTAATGCTGAAAGTGCATTTTCAGTTATAGAATGCGTTTTTAAGTTTAAGTAAATTTTTGCGTACTACATGGTGTGCATAAATTTTACAGACCCTATACAGGACTACACAAAAGAATTCATAACCATTACTGAGAATGAGTATGAATTGCTTAAAGATGTTTGGTTTTTTTAGTTATAAATGTACAAGCTCAACTACATTTAGTATGCTAAGAGATGTTTGTATCATACAAATAAAATCCTATACAGGGATATTAAAAAAACTGGATACATGGCCGCTATGGAAAATAATTCCTGGAAGTGTGATTTCAGTAATTTTAAGCATGTTTTTGCTTGAATTAGATTTCAGCTTAATATTTGACGTGTATAAAAATCTGTATGCTATATAGCATACAGATATATAGGGCTGCATAAAAGAAATCAAGTATGTTTCCGTCTATTGGTAGAAATTGCCGACGGTGAATTTTCAACTGTTTTATGTATTTTCTTACAAAACTAAATTTTAACACAGTATGTAGAATCTGTACAAATATATGCAGTACAAAAAAATCATATACAGATCTGCACAAAACAATTGGAGTACCTTCCGGGTTATGGACGCAATTGTTGAAACCTGCTTTTCAAATGTGTGATACGTTTTATAAATGCTTAGTTAGATATCTTCTTTACTTTATTAAACGGCGAAGTTTTTTTACAGTGTTCTGGAAGTTTGGAAAGTGTCGATGTTGATGCATGATTTTTCTTTTTTGTTTATGGATCAGTCGACAACTCAGGCACATTTGGCATCTATGTTTGGTGGTTCTTTCTGAGCTAGTCGGAATGAAATGATTTCGGAAGGTTCTGACAATTTACTTGCACGTTGACGAGAAACCACAATATTTTCCTTAGAAATATCTCTCTAAAGACATTTTGCTTTGAAAAATACAGTAAAATGTTTTTTATGCACAATTAAATGTATACCTATCGCTTTATTGTTAACACTTTCGTACATAGTTGAAAAGATTTAGTTAATTTTATAGATAGTAAGGATTTATAATTAGGACCAAAAAAAGTGTAAATTAAAAAGTTTTAAAATCTTTAAATTAGATTTTTTAACTTCATGGGTTGAGGGTAAGACAAGGGAAGAAACAGATTTTTTCTTATTTTTTGTTGGGGGGGGGGGGGGGTTAATAGATGACTGATTATGTAACTTATAAAAGGTTTACAAATAGGACAAAAACATTGAAATTAAGAGTTTTAGAGACATTAAATTTTGTGTACATGGAAATAATGGGGGGAAGAAAGAAAACGTCAAATTTATATGGGGGTGGAAGAAATTATATAATCGATTATTTATTGTTGAATAAGAAACAGATAAATCTGAAAATGTGTTAAAAAAGATTTTCAAAGATTTTAAACTTAGTTAAGCGAAAGAAGGAAAAAGGGGAGGGGGGGATTTTATTAGATGACTTATTTATTTACCTTACTAAGGACTATCAAATCGGACAAAAACAGACTAAATTTTGTGTGCGTGGTAAGGAGAGAGACAGAGCAAACGTCAATTTTGGTGGGGGAGGAGTATAGTTATATGATTGATTATTTATGATATCAATAAATTAAGAGATAGAGTACAAAATGTTTTAGAAAAAGCATTGACTTTTAAGGTTTAAATTTTGTGACCTGAAGGAAAAAAGAGGAATAAGCATAATTATTCCTTTTTTTTGGGGGGGGGGGGCGAAAGTTTATTGGATGTCTTATTATTAATTTACCGTAGAAAATATTTACAAATAGGTTACAAAAATAATAAACGAAAAAGTTTTAAGGATTTTAAATTTCTGATACTTGGTAAGAGGGAGAGGCGAGGGGGGAATACCAATTTTAGTTGGGAGCCGGAGAGAAATTTTTATGATCGTTTCGTTATTGTTAAAATAAACTGGCAAATTGAGCAGAAATATTTTTTAAATTTTAAAGAGTTTTAAAGGGTTTTTATTTTAAAATATGGGTACTGTGGGGGAGGGAGCAAAAGGGAGAAATTACATTTTCGGAAGGGGCAATTTACAAGAACTTTTAATGAAATGAATACGGTGAAATAAATCGATAATAAAATTTATGACTGATCATTTATTGTTACTTTGAAGTAACAAATAAAACAGAAAATTAAAGAAAAAATTAAGGAGTTTTAAACCTTGATAATTTAAGGCGAGCAAAAGGGGAAGCGAAATTTCGGAAGAAGAGGGGGGGGGGGGGCAAAAGGTAATTTACATTATTATTTTTTAAAATCAGAATTTCAAAGAAATTGGGAAGAGTTTCACCTTTGATTACGAAACAGTACAAGAGCAAAATTAAGAACTTTTAAGGCACTTTTTGCAGATTTTGCCTAAAAATATATACTTTTATGAACCAAAAATTACTTTTGAAAAATTTAAACATCTTTAACGACTAACAAGGACCCATTGCAGGGTCACTCAAAAGCATTTTGTTATATTATGGTCTATGTGGAAAAATCATTTGGTGGTGTGTTTTAATAGCGTTATGCAAATTTATACATAATGAAATTCATTTACATTATTAAGGTGCACTGGAAAATTGTTATTACACAAAAGAGTCATAGAACAGAGTTCGGTTTTATAAAGTTCTTCGTAGAAAAGCTGTTCGCAGCGTATTTTAATTATGTTGCACTACTTCAAACATAATGAAATTTCTGATGGTTTTACTGCAAGATGTTTGGATAAGAGTATGGTGTGCATCGCATTTATCGTTCATTTACAGGGAAAGATTAGGGATGATTGGTGAAAGTGAGTTTTAAATTATGATATGTTTTATTTATGATAAGTTATGGTATAAATTAAGTTAAACTAATTTTTTTGCACTGGCACATAGGTGGTGTATATGAATTGCATAGACGCTACATAAAAGATTTCATGAGTATTACCGAGAATGACATGAATTACTTAAAAGTGTTTTATAATTTGAGTTATTCATTTTCAAGCTCAACTACATTTAGTTTACTAAGAGATGTTTGACTCGTAGCCGGTCGCAGACATCTAGCCGACAACCAAATAGCCGTCAAGACATTTAGCAGATAGCAGTTAGCTGACACGTGCATTAAGCTGATACGTACATATAGTCAACAACACAATTAGCTGAAATTTACATACAGCATACGGACATATAGCAATAATTTTAGCAACATAGACAATTGGCCGACAGGCAACTGGCCGAACGTGGCAATTAGACGGGAGGACATTTAGCCGAAAAGACGATTAGCCGACAGGACATTTAACCGACAAGACGATTAGCCGACAGGACATTTAGCCGATAGGATAATTGGCCGGCACTTTTCTAACTTTTTTCGACACCCCTCATGAGATATATCGCATTGGTGCCCTTTGATCACTCTTTCATTTTATGTACCTCCCGTTCCCTCTCCCCCAATTTGTATCACCCGAAGCATTTTTCTGACTTTTCCGACATCCCTCAAGTGACATATCATTGGAATGGGCAGCCCTTTGATCACTCTTTCATATCATGCACCTCTCGTTAGGTTACAGTTAATTCGCAGTTTGGTTACAGTTAGGATACAGTTGCGATTAGTTACTCTTGGATTACGGTTAGGTACCGGTTAGGTTATAATTAGGTTACGTTTAGGTGATAATTAGATTTGCTTAGGTTACAGCTACGTCATGGTAAAGTTATGTTACAGTTACATTACAGTTAGCATACGATTATGTTATAATTAGGCAAACGTTAGTTACAGTGTGAGATTACGGTTACGTCCCAGTAGGTTACATTTAGGCTACAATTAGGTTACTGTTAGGTTGCAGTTAGGTTACGGTTACTTTATAATTAGGTTACACTTAGGTTACGGTTACGTTACACTTAAATTACATTTAGATTACGGTTAGGTAACTGTTAGGTTATAATTAGGTTACGTTTAGGTGATAATTAGATTACGCTTAGGATACAGCTTGGTCATGGTAAAGTTATGTTACAGTTACATTACAGTTAGCATACGATTAGGTTATAATTAGGTAAACGTTAGTTACAGATAGATTACGGTTACGTCCTAGTTAGGTTACATTTAGGCTACAATTAGGTTACTGTTAGGTTGCAGTTAGGTTACGGTTACTTTATAATTAGGTTACACTTCGGTTACGGTTACTTTATACTTAGGTTACGTTTATGTTACAGTTACGTTACAGTTAGGTATGGTTGGGTTACGATTATGTTCCGGATAGGTTAAAGTTACGCTAAAGTTAGGATACGCTTAGGTTATAATTAGGTTAAGGTTAGGTTAGAGTTAAGTTACAGTTAAGGATAGGCTACAGCTACGTTATGATTATGTTACAGTTAGGTTACGGTTAGGTGATATTTAGATAGGTTACAGTTAGGTCATGGTAACTTTACGGTTATGCTACAGTTAGGTTAGGTTATAATTTGGTTAACGTTAGTTTACAGTAAGGTTAGAGTTAGGTCACGGTTAGGTGGCATTTAGATTACGGTTACGTCACAATTAGGAAATGTTTAGGTTACAATTAGGCCGGTAGCACATTGAGGCGACTCATGGAACATGTTGCTTGATTTCGGAGAAAAAACCGCTTTAAAACATGTTTGAAACAGCTTTCTTCTATGTTTCGATATTTTATTTCTCCTAAATCGTACTTTGCCCCACCAGTGACTGAGAGGTTCTGCTCTCGAAGCTGGTAGACGGGAGGTGCTGTGTTTGATCCCAATCGCACCCGTCGGCCTAATCTTTCGGAGTTTTCGTGGTTTTCTTCGAGCCATGGATTTCCATGCGTAAGTACGGGTTAGGATCCCTTAGAAAGACCCCCACGAAGGGCACTCCTCCCTCGGGCCTATATCTCTAGTGTAGATAATCGGCCGTCAAAAATCAACCAACCAACCAACCAACTTAAATCGTACTTCATGTTGCTCGTGTTGGGTCAGTGTGCGGCCTACCTTAGGTTACGGTTAGGTTGCAGTTAGGTTAAGGTTACGTTACAATTAGGCTACAAATAGGTTACAGTTACGTTACAGTAGGTTACAGTTAGGTGATAATTTGGTTACACTTATGTTACGGTTAGGTTACCGTTAGGTTATAATTAGTTAACAGTTAGGTTACGGTTTGGATACGATTAGGTTACGTTTATGGAACAGTTAGGTTACAGTTACATTATAATTATTATCACGGTTACTTATTTTGCAGCGCGTGCACGCCCACTATACACATGAGGGGTAACGGCAAAATTTTAAAAATTGTCCCTCGCGAGAACCAAAGGGGCAGGAGAGACGCGGAAGCTGCATAATATGAAATAGTGGTCACAGGTGCTTTATAAACGATATGGCCCATGAGGGGTGTCGGCAAAATCTAGGAAAGTGCCTCCCACCGTGAGGGCAAAGTGGGGGAGGGCCGCGGGAGGTGCATAACATGAACAAGTGATCACAGGCCTTTCTAATGATATGTTGTATGAGGGCTGTCGAAAAATTTTAGAAAAGTACCCCCCGGAGACAAAGTGAGGGGAGGGGGTACCGGATATGCATAATATAAATGGTCACGGGGCTTTGCACCGATAAGTCTCATGAGGCGTGTTGGCTAAATTTAGAAAAGTCCCTCCCATTGGATGGGCAA
This sequence comes from Maratus speciosus, assembly GCA_963932465.1. Taxonomy (NCBI): domain Eukaryota; kingdom Metazoa; phylum Arthropoda; class Arachnida; order Araneae; family Salticidae; genus Maratus; species Maratus speciosus. The sequence goes on along the minus strand of OZ010798.1, from coordinate 24,246,346 downwards.
TTGTGGCTGGGGTGCGGGAGGCGCATAACATGAATAAGTGATCACAGGTTTTCCAAACTATGATATCTGCATAGCATTTTGGTCATGTGACACACGTGACGTGCGAGCAAAGGAGAGAAGGGAAGGAGATTTCCTTTTTAGAGAGTGAAGGTTGGAGGTTTTTATGCCGTGCATGTGTGCCGGGGGGGTTTTTGAAAAACCGAAAGTTAGATATAAAATTACACAGGTGCTACGGGCAATGGTATGTAAAAAGTTTGTATTGTAGGTGAAGCGAAATTGTGTAGTATTATAACGTGTGTAATTATGGAATATTATAGTGTGTTCCACTGGATATAATTCATATATACTTTGTATGCGTATTATCGTCTTGTCCTCGTCGAATATCTTTACTGTCTTTCTGCATTTTTATAAATAAACTTAGTTTTGTCTTAAAAAAAACTAGTGATCTACGATCTAGGAGTATACATCTGACATCAAAGGGGGAACGTGTACTATACAAACAATATATCATATGAGGGATGTCAACAAAATTTTAAAAAGTGCCGCCCGGGGGAAAAGTGCAGAAGACGCACGGAAGATGCATAATATGTATAAGAGGTCACAGGGCTTTCCAAGGATATATCACGTAAGGGGTGTCGGCAAAAGTTAGAAAAGTGCCTGCGGGGAGCAAACTGGGGGGGGGGGGGGAGCGGCGTGGAAGGTATATATTTGAATATGTTATGAAATTTGGTGTCACACTGCCTTTCCAACTATACATCACATGAAGCGTGGCGGCAAAAGATATAAAGTACCCCCACCTCTTTGAAATTTGTATATAGTATTATAAACAATATTTCTTAAAGGGCTTCGTACAAAAAATCGGATCTAAAATGATGAAAACTCTACGATTTCGAAAAAATCGAAAAATGCCCTCTTGGAGGGGTGGCGAATAGGGGGAGATGAGAAGAAAGGGTCACAATATGAAAGAGTGGTCCGAGGACTTTCCGATGATATATCACATGACAGATACGAAAAAAGTTTAAAAATTGCCACATCGTGGGTCCTGTCTTTTGTTCCCGGAATTCACGCACTCCTTTATTTTAAATTCTTATATTTATTAAATAATATTTATCGAAGGGATCCATCAAAAACAGCATTTTAAACCATATTTATTGTAGAAAACGTTATTTTAAAAAAAAATTATTGGCTCCTCTCCGAGTTATCGAATTTTTAGTGTGTTATAAATATAACTATATTTGTAAAATATAATGGCAGTTTAAGAAAATGAAGAGTTATTAAGGTATAATGAATAATTAAAATGAATTATTTCCATTTTATTTCATAAATTTCTTACTTAATGAGTATAATGAGCGATCGAGAGTCGAAGGCTTAAACATAAGTAAATATTTATGGGAGGGATCCGTCTAAAATCCGCATTTCAAACAATAATTTTTGTAGAAATGTTACTTTTCTATATAATTTTGTTCAAATGAACAAAAGAATATTACGAAGGTTAGTTAATGATGTTTTATTGAAAAGCTTTACAGAATAACAGTGATTGAAGAAAAAAATTACTTTATGAGAGTGACGAAATTTCGATGTTTAATTGTATATCATAAACAAAAACGCTGAAACAATAAAAAAGCTGATTTATGATGGTGACGAGCTACTGAGGTTTACATTGTTGATGTAAAACCGAGTCTTCTAAATTCTTTCTGAAAAATGTATGTGTCAGCTAAATTTCGTGTCAGATAATTCACATATCGGCTATTTGCTCTGTTGGCTAAATGTCCTTTCGGATGAAAGTCCATGTCGAATAATTGTCCTCTGTTGGCTAACTGTCTTGTCGGCTAACTGTCGCTGTCCCCTAATTGCCATGTTGGCTAAACATCCTGTCGCCTAATTGCTGTCTGCTAAATGTCTTGTCGGCTAAATGACATTGTAGAATATAAATATATAGGGCTATGGCAAAAAACTGGGTACATGGCCGTCCATGGATAGCAATTCTTAGGCTAATGTCGGACGGACGTCTTTTTGCACGCTTTTTTCCTTATGTATTATTCCTACACAATGCTAGCGGCATTATGTAGGGATAAAACGTAAGGAAAAAAGGGTGCAAAAAGACGTCCGTCTTACATTAGCCTTAGAAGTGTGATTTCAGTAATTTTCAGCGTATTTATTATTGAATTAAATTTCAGCTCAGTATGTGGCGTGTATAAAAATTTATAAGGAACACACAGGGCTTCACAAAACAATTGAATTACGTTTCCTTCTATTGTTAGAAATTAATAAATGTGTAGTTTCAAATGTGTTATGCTTTTCTAACTAAACTAAAAATGTAGGAAAGGGTTCATAATCCATACTTGGCACATGGTTTTCCTTTCTTGTTTTATTTATTGTCAATAATTCATCTTCTTATGTTTTTGTATTTCTCAGTTGCAATAATCATTATTTTACGGTTCCGTACTTAAAAAGTAAAAACGGAACCATTATAAGATCACTCCTGTGTCTGTCTGTCACAGCCATTTTACTCGCAAACTATGGAACGTTGAAAGTTCAAATTGGGGGATGTAATAAAGACTATTGACTGACATATTTACAGATTTTTAAACATTCACAAATAAATTTGGGAAAAAACGTAGAGGGGATAATTACGTTATTTGAAAGAAAATATTTTTTTTTTTGTATATCATCTGTGGTATCGGTTAAAAGATTTCGTAACGCCGTAATCTAAAATACATTTCGTTTAATTTTAGGTATTATATTTTCAGAGATATCGTCGAAAATGTAGTGCAAAAATATGTCCCCCCCTCCCATCTGTTTCCGAATCTACTGAAACTAAAATTATGAAAAAAATTAGAGGTAGTAGAGGTTAATTTAAGCCTTGCAGGAAAATTATAGTGATTATACCCTATGTCGCATAGTTTTTCATAAAAACGTATTTTTCTGTTACACATAGATTCCGATTTGCGAGCATTCAGCAAAGGTATCGAGGAACGCTAAAGGTACCTATCGTATCAAAATTATAAAAGCATTGTTTATAATGATTTTCAAAAAAATCGTCGGTAATTAGCCGAGATGTTAATGCTCCTGTCCCTGCCGGCGAAGACACTCACAAGCTAATGTTAATCGTATGGGGAGGGATTTTTCTAATATCTCGTTTGCATTTTGACATTTTTAAATATATATATATTTTTTGCATTGGATAGCCGAGGTTCGTCTCTACATCGCACCTTTTTTACTTTTTCGATTTTGGTTCCAGATTAGACCTACGCTCCGATGGATTGATCAATGGAGCCGGAACAGGCTGATTTAGCATAACCCATGATGAAGATGATGATGATGATGATATTTTTTATAAAGTTACTTTCACTTTCAAAACTGGTTCTGAAAATGAAAGTGTCATTTAAAAAAAATATCTACAACCAAAATCGAAAAAGTAAAGAAAGGTGCGATGTAGAGACGGATCTCGGCTATCAAATGCAAGAAAAATATTTAAAAATGTCGAAATGCAAACGAGATATTAGAAAAATCCGTTCCCATACGATTGGCATTAGCTCGTGAGTGCCTTTGCCGGCAGGGACGGGAGCCTTAACCCTTAAAGATACGGGTGGTTTGGCCATACATAATGGCAGAGACGGCGTACTCTATATACCATCGATTTTTAAATACTAGATAACGACTTTTAATGATATATTTGTGTAATGCAATACCCAGTAGCAGCATAAAAGCAATAAACGTCAAATTATTAAAAACAGACCAATTTAATTAGAATTAATCACATAAATATTATTTGATTCGCAACTAGTTTGCGTTGAGTGGATCTCTTAATATACCTCCCGTGTCTTTAAAAGTTAATTAAAAACCTATCTGGAAAAACGCGGCACGGACAAAGACGAGTTGCATCTTTGCGACCTCCTTTAGAAGCGCGCTTAGTACAACGCCAAGTTTAAACTTTGAACAAGGATTTTGTTTCAGCTACACTGTAAAAGGAAAAATATTACTATGTTGAATTTAGTTTTATGAAATGCCAAATGAAATTTAAATATGCAGTACTTTTATTGTCAGTACCGAATTAAGTTCATCGTATGTAGATTAAGATAAGATTTAAAAAAAAGAGTTATACAAAATAGCAATATTTAATTTTATTTGGGCTTCATATCTCTTTGAACTTTTGTGGTATACTCATTCATATTTTTTTAATATATACAGCTATACTCAACTCTACGTTGTATAGGTTTTTACAAAGTTTAATTACTCTTTTAAATAATACAGTTAATAATTCATATATTTATTGTACGGAACCCTCTGAACGCGAGTAATACTCATACTTGACTGTTTATTTTATATAAAACTTATATGCATTGGTCTGCTAAGTCGTATCTTGGTGGAAACCATCTGCAGAACCTCAATTTAGTGGTTGATCTGCTGGTTTATCATTGTGTTTTCATCCACACAAACTTCAATGTTTTCTTACATTTGGGTGCAGGAAAATACAATGGTAAACCAATCGATCAAATACTAAACTCCGGCCTTCAGGTGTTTTCTATCAAGATATGACTTGGCAGACCATTTGCATTTTAATATGCTTGTTAAGGTCTATATAATCCTAAAATTTCAGCCTTGAACTTGATGAGCTGATAGTCTGTGCAACTGCCACCCGTCGAACAAATCCCTTCCTATGAAATCTTGTATCATTTTTTAGGAATCTGTGGACAGGCACAAAAACATTCTGTGTTTTTATACCTAGATAGTGTATAAAAACATTTTATAATTCATTAGTATCAATTTGGAGTTTTTTGTAACAAGTACAGCTGTAATTTTTTTTTTTATAATTGTTTGAGAAAGACTTTGTTTTTATTTTCTCTGAAAACTGCATGGATTTTTCATTACATTGATATGTAATTCTGATAATGAATTTCTTAGAATTCCATTTCAAAGCAAAATTTCGAATTTCTTCCAATTTTACCACAGCATTCTTTTTCATTACCAGAAGTCAGAGGAAATAAATTTATTTTTCTCTCCATCTTTACCTTTAGATTAAGTTATAATTTTATTTTCCCCACATTGCTGATAGATTTTTTTTTTTACTTTGTCAGTTGCAAGCTCACTGTCACATGTCTCCAGAAATTCTCAATCTTCTTCCTCTATTTCCAAGTTAATAATCAGGAAGAGTTGCCGTAATATCCTTTACCAATCTATTTTTTATTTATATTTTAAAGGATGTATTATTATATTATTACTTATTATGTATTTATATTACCACTAATTTACCAATCCTATATCGGAATTTGGTAAATTAGCAGTGCTTTTAGTTTATAGTCTCTACTTGGACTTGCCGATCAAGATAGTGTTAAGCTATCATTCGTTGTCGCTCAGAAACTGTTTTTATTAGTTTATAAATTAATTTGGTAAATTAGCAGTGGTTTTAATTTGCAGCCTCTACTTGAACTTGCCGATCAAGACAATGTTAAGCTATCATTCATTCATTCCCATAAAATGTTTTTATCAGTTTGTTAAAAATGTCCTACTGACATTTTCTATGTAAATAACGCAGTCTTTCAAAGTGACAGACTGGTTGATGACGGTATTATCCTTCTCGTATAATTCTTGAAAAGCTAATGACAAATTTACTAACTGTTGCTTTGTGAGCCTTAATTTTCTCTCTACTCATTTTATAAAACTCTGTCATTGAATAATGAATTTTAGTAAACGAAAGTATGTGCCATTACAAATACAACATGAAATAAAAATGTTAACTAAGGCAATCTTTAACCAGGATACCAATGTAAATTGAAAGTAAAGATGGAGTGTTATTAAAATTCATAGATAAAGACCAGAGAAGAATCCGTAACCAAATTCAGATTTTTGGGACTGATGTAAAAGTTTGTCGCATATTGTTGATGGAAATTAAAGAAAATGTATTTCATGAAAATTTCAATTCCTAGCAGTTACATAATTAGAGCTCATCTGGCTAAAGAATCGATGTATTTTCTCAAATCTTCCAAAATATAAAATACCTTATCCTCAAAATGTTTTGAAGTGATTTAAATAAACGGTCATTCGACGAAGTAAGTTTTGGAGATTGGTACTTGGATTGAAACATTTGATCTCAATTATAATATTTTGTGTCTACAGTGGGCAAAGATACGTGTGGTCTTGTTGGAAAACAATGCCTAATTGTTGATTATTTGAAGCTGCTTCTATTGCTTGATTTAATTCACTTAATTATAAACAGTATTTCTGCAAACTAATGCTATAGTTTCTAAGTAACATCTATTAATATACAATTTTCTTGTCTCACTGAATGCGAAGAAAAATCTTCTGTGGGTAAGAAACTCACTTTTGCTTTGATTAAAAGGCCTCTTCGAAGTAGTCATCAATGTAGTCTAAATAAATACTAATATTGTTATTATTCCTTATATTCCATGAATTACGAATATAATCTGAAAATAAAAACTATGCGTAAATCTGGTTTTTGAACAATGTAGAATAACGTTGTTTTAAAAATATCGACATATTCTGTAGAAATTGGGTTGGGCCAAAGTTTTAGCTTCATAATACGTAATTTTTTTGTACTGCTAATTGTACTGTCCGGTTCCGGGAACAAGAAATTTCCGTCCGAGGAGACCTGTAAATTCAAATTTTTAGACAACAAAGGCTTAGAAACTGATACAATCAATTATGACTCGTATTCAATCATAGAGCCTCGCTTATAGAAAAAATTTCAGGCCGAAACGTGCTGGATCGAACCGTAGGTTCCGACTTCACGAGGATGAAGTAGGCAGACTTCTATTAAAAATTGTTACTTTTTTTATCCTATTTAATAACTTCAGTTAATTAAGACAATAATAACATTTTAAAATAAGTGGTAGAAATTTGCTTGATTTGCCTCCGTTAGAATATTGCTTATAGATCGAATTTGGCAAGCTCAAAAGTGGAGGTTCTATTATGATTTTATGAGACATATACTTTGCAATGAAATGCTGATTTGGGTGGACTTTCTGCAGAAAATTCCTTCCTGAAAATATTTCATTTATTAACATAATCAAATTAAACCTCGTGAATTTGGTCTCCTTATTCACCAACCCTCCTTTCTTTAACATTTTATGAGTTTCTCCATCTTCAGTGTGTTTTTTTTTTTTGTATGAAGGTAGTGCAGATGGCCCAGTGCCTTTAGTAATGTGGACTATGGTGATCTCGAGTTAAGTTAGAAAACTTAAACAATCGGCTGATTTTCGTCAATGTTTTATAACGGTGGATGAAACATGAATTCGCCATTATTCCCCAGAGATTAAACAGCAATCTAAACAATGTGAAAGAGCTGCTGAAATTGCACCAAAGGAAGTGAAAACGGTTCCACCTGCTGGAAAAGCCATGGATACGGTTTTCAGGAATTCACAAGATGTGGTGATCATAGACCACCGGCAAAAAGGCAGAATCGTCACCGGTCAGTGTTATTCTTCTCTACAGGACCAATTGAAGAGTGCTTATCCGACAAAATGTCCATACCTGAGCAAAAAGAAGGTGTTTGTTCACCACAGCATTGTTTTCGCTACGTAACAACGTTACGTTCAACATGTAGTTTTCGCTACGAAAGTCAATCACCTACGCTCTGTAGTACTTCCACATGCACCGGATTTTGCTCCCAGCGATTATTTCCTCTTCCCAAGCCTGAAGAAATGGCTCTGTAGTCGGAAATTCACTTCGAAATATGGGGTTAAACAGACACCACCACTTCATTTCCAAAGATAGATAAGGCTTATTATACTAAAGATAATAAAATTCGGAAACTCGTTGGTTTAAATTTTATAAGTTGTAAGGAACTACGTTAAAAAAATGAAATATTGTCAAAACATTTCTATTTTCATTGTCGGGCTGATAACCTTTCGAAACACACTCGTATCGACATCAAATTTTATTTTCCCTCCAAAAAAAAGGCGGTGTTCATGAAAAATGCGGGTCCTAGTTGTAATTAAAATTCGACCCCCTCATGCTAAAAACATGACACTATAAAACCTGGTAAGACGGAAACATAAACAATATATACGAAATACTGTTTTAGATGGGTTATTTGCGTCTTTGCAGATACACTTGCCAGGTATTTTTAGGGAAATAATGAAAAAATTCCGTTTAAATCAGGATTCCGTTACAGCTGCATATCAGAAAATAAATTTGTTAGCTAGTAGACTTTCCTCTCTCTTTTTCTCTCATTCTGTCCTTGATTCTCGGCAGTATTGATGGGAGTTATCGACACTCTCTATCACAGTAGTGTTTCACTACACTTAGACTAACATTTCCTGTTTTTTCTATGATGTGCTATGTACCAACTCATCGACAGGGCGTGGATTTGATCTTCAAATAGGTAGCCCCTGGAACTACGCTGCTGTTTACTGTTCAGACATTTATAAAATGTAATATTTTACCTTACAGTCTCAATATTTTCAGATTTACATTATTATAGTTAACGATAAATTTTCGCGTTTCCTTACCGTTACAAAAAATGTCTTTCCGTTACCTTTGAGAATATACACTAGTAACGGGGGGAAAATGTAAGCGCTAATGTTAAGTCTATGGGAGCGTTATTTTCAAATATCTCGCTTTCTTTTTAATATTTTAAAATGAATTTTTTTGCATAGGATTGCTGAGGACGATGACGATCTACAACCGGGCTGTTTTTTATTTTTCGATTTTTGGTAAAATTTTTGGTTTTTATTTAAAAAACATACTTTTATTTTCGGAACCGGTGGAATCGTTTCTGAATTTTAAAGTATCCTAATAAAAAGAAAAACTATAACTAAAATCGAAAAAGTAAAACCTAGCTTGGTTGTCGATCGCCCTCAGCTATCCTATGCAAAAAAAAAGATCATTCAAAAATATTAAAATCAAAGCGAGAAATTTGAAAATAACGCCCCATAGACTAAAAATTAGCATTTTCATTTCTTCCCGTGTCTGAAGTGGGCTCTTAAATTAAGATGTGTTACACAGGACAAATTTCGCATTTTCTGCGACTTTTAAAAGTGTACTGCCCCCTTAAAAAGGACAAATATTAAAAATAATAAATATTAAATTATTTTTTTAAAGTTTCGAACAAATTCATTAACCCTTTTAAAGTTAACAATCTTTAAAACTTACGAATTTTAAGTTCTTGTTAAATCTTAGTAAATTTAAATTGTTCAAATTATGATAAATTAAAATGATAAAGTAATCAATGAAAGTTCTTAGGCATGTTTTAACGGCATGGAAAATATGCTAAAAATTAATATAATAAGGAAACAAATAATGCAGATGAAAATCAACTTTCAGGAATTTCTACAAATTAACGGAAATATATTTGCATTCTTTTGTACAGCCCTTACATTAGCAACAAGTTTTTATACACGCCACATGTTAAGATAAAATTTATTCTAATATAAACTTGCTTAAAACTACTTAAATCGCACTTCTAGAAATTATCATCCATGGCGTGCATGCATACAGTTCTCTAGATAGCCTTGTATATTATTATATTTATATTTTCCAAACATGTCATTCTATATATAGTTGAACTTGAAAATGTAGGATTTAATTTTTTTAAAAAATTAAGCAATTCACTCTCATTCTCAGCAATTCTTCCTAGTTCTTTTGCGTAGCCCTATACATGATGTATAGAATTTATATATATAACCTTGTATGCAGAAATTTAGTTAAAAACGTAAATCATAGCTGAAAACTCAATTTCAACAATCATCCATAATAGACAATAATTCATGTACAGTATTTTATCCAATATATTTTATGTGCCCTGTAAATGAAATAAAATGTGATCAAAATCATATTCTAATGTAAGCATCTTGCAATAAACCTCAGTAACATATATGAATTCCATCATGTTTAAAGTAGTAAAACATAACTAAAACACGCTACAAGCAGTTTTTTCTGTAATTAAACTGAACTCTTTTCTGTGACCCTGTAAATGAATGAAAAATGCTTTGCAACCCCTTCAGGGAGTATGTTTTATTGCACCTCATAAATTCATATCAATTGCATTATGTTCGTAACAGAGAAACATTAAAATACGCCGCAAACGTTTTTTCTTCATAGTCCTTAATATAACGAAATGTACGTTTGAATTCCTCTGTACACGTACCTGTGCACTTCAATAAGGTGCATAAATTTTATGTTTAAACTGTTTTACATCATTAAAATACACCGCAAATGATTTTTCTCACATAGGCCATAATATAAAAGAATACTTTTGAAAGTCCATGTAAGTGAAGTATAAATGATTACACGCTTTATTATCAGTGCCATGTATCCCATGATAAACTTCAACAATTACATCACAATTCAATTACATCACAATTCAAGTATATGTACGCTAGTTAGACCACGAACAGACGGGCAGTGAAGCCAATTCATAAACATTTTCCAACTATGTTGTAATGTGTTAAAAATCTGAGTACCCGTCCAAACGTTTTGTGTTGGATATACATATAGAAAATATAGAGGTTGTAGAGAAAAACGCGGGACCTGGTAGTAATTGACACTATATAACCTGGTAAGACGGAAACACAAACAATAGGTGCGAAATATCGTTTCAGATGGGCAGTTTCCGTCTTTGCAGATACAATTACAGTAGAGCGCCGATTATCCGAACTCCAATTAACTGAACTTCCAATTATACGAACAACCTATTTCTTTCAAAAAAAATTTTTATCCGAACAACCTATTTCTATCAAAAAAAATTTTTTTAATGATGATGAGATTTAAGATGCAAAAGAAATTGAAGAAATGAAAACGAATGCCCTGAAAATGACCCAGGTCCATCCCATAACGAAGCCTTTGAGTGTTTGGAAACAGCTATGAAATGGCTTGAACGGCAGAAGAACTCTGATCCTATTCAAATAACGTATTTAAGAAGAATTCGAGATATGGCAACATTGGAAAGAACGTCTTATTTGAAGCAAGCAACAATCGAAAGCTTTTTTGTTTAAATTATAATCTCTGGAGTTCAGAAAATGATAAAAAGAGAAAAAGAAAACTTTAAATGATAAAAAAGTAAACAAAAAGACAGTTTTTAAACATGCTAGCAATAACTGGCGCTACCAGTCCTAAGCCTGGATAAAGTGTGACGGTTTTAGTATAGTGAGAAACACCCCTTAAATTGTCTGTCCATTTATCCGAACTTTTGCTTATCCGAACTAGATTCGGTCCCGACTTGTTCAGATAATCGTCGCTCTACTGTATAAGATATATTAAGGGGAATCAGGGAAATATTCCGTTTAAACCAGGATTCCGTTACAGCTGCGTATTAGAAAATAAATTTGCTAGCTAGCAGATTTTATAAAATGTTATATTTTACCTTACAGTCTTTTTTTAGTTTTACATTATTATAGTTAATGATAAATTTTCGCGTTTTCTTACCGTTACAAAAAATACCTTTACGTTACATTTGAGGACCCACATTAGAAACGGCAAAAAAAATGTAAGCGCTAATGTTAAGTCTACCGGAGCGTTATTTTCAAACATCTCGCTTCCTCTTTAATATTTCAAAATCCGGTTGGAATCCGTTCTGAAATTGATACTATCCTAATATTAAAAAAAATTAAAAACAAAATCGAAAAAGTAAAAACTATTCTGGTTTTCGATCGTCCTCAGCTATCCCATGTAGAAAAAACAAAAAAAAATCTATTAAAAGAAAGCGAGAAATTTGAAATTAACGCCCCATAGACTTAAAATTAGCGTTTTTATTTCTTCCCGTGTCTGAAGTGGGCTCTTAAAGAAAGATGTGTAATACAGGACAAATTTCGCATTTTCTGCGGCTGTTAAAGGTATATTTTTTCATTAAAAATAACAAACATTAAAAGTAATAAATATTAACAATATTGCTTTAAAGTTTCAAACAAGTTGATCAAAACTTTCAAAGTAAACATTCTTTAATACTTACTAACTTTAAGTTTTTGTTAAATCTTAGTAAATTTAAATTGTTCAAATTACTGAAAAATTAAAATGATAAAGTTATCAATGGATGTTCTTAGGCTTGCTTTAACGGCATGAAAAATATCATAAAATTTAATATAATAAGAAAACGAATAATGCAGATGAAAGTAAACTTTCAGCAATTTCTACCAATTAACGGCAGTATATTTGCATTATTTTGTACAGCCCTTGCATTAGAACAAGTTTATATACACGCCACATGGTAAGATCAAAATTATTGCAGTTTAAACATGCTGTAAACAACTGAAATCGTACTTCCAGAAATTATTATTCATAGGCGTGCGCATGCATCCAATTCCTTGAATAGCCTTCTATATTATTATATTTATATTTTACAAACACATCTTTCTAAATATAGTTGAACGTGAAAATGTAGAATTTAATTTAAAAGAAAAGCAATTCACTATCATTATCAGCAATTCTTCCTAGCTCTTTTGCGTAGCCCTATACATGCTCTATAGAAATCATATATAAAATCTAGGATGCAGAAATTTAGTTAAAAAAGGATATCATAGCTGAAAACTCACTTTTAGCAATCGTCCCTAATAGACAATACTTCGTATACAGTATTGTATCCAGCAACTTTTATGTGCCCCTGTAAATGAAATAAAATGTGATTCACATCATATTCTAATGTAAGCATCTTGTAGTAAACCTCAGTAACGTATACGAATTTCATCTTGTTTAAAATATTGAAACAGAATTAAAACACGCTGCGAGCAGTTTTTTCTGTAATAAAACTGAATTCTTTTCTGTGATCCTGTAAATGAATGATAAATGCTTTGTAACACCCTTAAAAAGCATGTTTCAGTGCACCTCATAAATTCATATCCATTTCGTTATGTTTGCAACAGAGAAACATTATTAAAATACGCCGCAAACGTTTTTTCTTTATAGTCCATAATATAATGAAATGTACTTTTGAATTCCCCTGTACACGTATCTGTGCACTTCAATAATGTGCATAAATTTTATGTTTAAATTGTTTTACATCATTAAAATACACCGCAAATGATTTTTCCCACATAGGCCATAATATAAAAGAATGCTTTTCAATGTCCATGTAAGTGAAGTATAAATTATTACACGCTTCATTATTAATGTCATTTATGCCATGATAAACATCAACAACGTATTTCTATTACATCACAATCCGAGTATATGTACGCTAGTTAGAGTACTGACAGACGAGCAGTCAAGCCCCACTCATAAACATTTTTCAACTATGTTGGAGAGTGCTAAACATCTGAGTACCCGTCCAAAAGTTTTGTGTTGGATATACATATAGAAAATATAGAGGGCGTAGAGGAAAACACGGTACTTGGTAGTAATTAAAATTCAACCACCTCATGCTAAAAACATCACACTATAAAACCTGGTAAGATGGAAACATATACAATAAGTCCGAGATACCGTTTTAGGTGGGTTGTTTCCGTCTTTGCAGATACAATTGTAAGGTATTTTTAGGGGAATCATGAAAATATTCCGTTTAAACCAGGATTCCGTTACAATTACGTATTGAAAAATAAATTTGCTAGCTGACAGACTTTTATAAAATGCTATATTTTACCTTACAGTCTCATTACTTTTAGTTTTACATCATTATAGTTAATGATAAATTTTCTTGTTTCCTAACCGTTACAAATAATACCTTTACGTTACATTTGAGAACCCACACTAGTAACGGGAAAAAATGAGAGCGCTAATGGGAGTCTCTGGGAGTGTTATATTCAAGTATCTTGCTTCCTTTTTAATATTTTAAAATGAATTTTTTTGCATAGGATAGCCGAGGATACTCTATAACCGGGCTAGTTTTACTTTTTCGATTTTGGTTTCAGATATTTAAAAAAAAATACTTTTACGTTCATAATCGGTTGGAATCCGTTCTGAAACTTAAACAATCCTAATATAAAAAAAACTATAACCAAAATCGAGAAAGTAAAAACTAGCCTGGTTGTCGATCGTCTTCAGCTATCCTATCAAAAAAAATTAAACTAAAGTAAGAAATTTGAAAATGATGCCCCCATAGATTTAAAATTAATGTTTTCATTTCTTTCCGTGTCTGAAATAGGCGTGCATGCGTCCAATTCTTTGAGTAGCCTTGTATATTATTATATTTGTTTTCCAAACATATCTTTCTAATATAGTTGAACTTGAAAATAAAATTAATCAATTCACTCTCATTCTCAACAATTCTTCCTAGTTCTTTTGCGTAACCCCATACATAGTCTATAGAATTTATATATATATAATCTAGTATACAGAAATTTAGTTTAAAACGTATATCATAGCTGAAAACTCACTTTCAGCAATCATCCCTAATAGACAATACTTGATATACAGTATTGTATCCAACATCTTTTATGTGCCTCTCTAAATGAAATAAAATGTGATGCACATTATATTCTAATGTAAGCATCTTGTAGTAAACCTCAGTAACGTATATGAATTCCATCTTGTTTAAATTCTTTAAACATAACTAAAACACATGCTGCAAGCAATTATTTCTGTAATAAAACTGAACTCTTTTCTGTGACCCTGTAAACGAATGATAAATGCTGTGCAACCCCTTCAGAAAGCATGTTTTACTACGCCTCATAAATTCATATCAATTTCATTATGTTGTAACAGAGAAACGTTATTAAAATACGCCACAAACGTTTTTTCTTCATATCCCATAATATAACGAAATGTACTTTTAAATTCCCTTGTACACGTACCTATGCACTTCAATAAGTTGCATAAATTTTATGTTTAAAATTGTTTTACATCATTAAAATACACCGCAAATGATTTTTATCACATAAGCCATAATATAAAAGAATACTCTTGAATGTCCATGTAAGTGAAGTATAAATTATTAGAAAATAGCATGTATTAGAAAATAAATTGCTAGCTAGCAGATTTTTATAAAATGCTATATTTTACCTTACAGTCTCATTATTTTTAGGTTTACATTATTAAAGTTAATGATAATTTTAGCGTTTCCTTACCGTTAAAAAATACCTTTATGTTACCTTTCAGAACACACACTACTTACGGGGAAAAAAAGTAAGCGCTAACGTTAAGTCTATGGGAGCGTTATTTTCAAATATCTCGCTTCCTTTTTTAATATTTTAAAATGAATTTTTTTGCATAGGATAGCTGAGTATGATCTACAACCGGGTTGTTTTTTACTTTTTCGATTTTGGTTTCAGATATTAAAAAAAAATTACTTTTACATTCGTAACTGGTGGAATCGGTTCTGAAATTGAAACTATCCTATTATTAAAAAAAAAAAAAAACTATAGCTAAAAGGGAAAAAGTAAAAACTATCCTGGTTTTCGATCGTCCTCAGCTATCCTGTGAAAAAAAAAAAACATTCAAAAATATTAAAATCAAAGCGAGAAATTTGAAAACGACGCCCCCATAGACTTAAAATTAGCGTTTTCATTTCTTCCCGTGTCTGAAATAGGCGTGCATGCGTCAAATTATTTGAGTAGCCTTGTATATTATTATATTTGTATTTTCCAAACATATCTTTCTAAATATAGTTTAACTTGAAAATAAAATTAATCAATTCACTCTAATTTTCAACAATTCTTCCTAGTTCTTTTGCGTAGCCCCATACATAGTCTATAGAATTTATATATATAATCTTGTATACAGAAATTTAGCTTAAAACGTATATCATAGCTGAAAAGTCACTTTCAGCAATCATCCCTAATAGACACTACTTCATATACAGTATTGTATGAAACATCTTTTATGTGCCCCTGTAAATGAAATAAAATATGATGCACATCATATTATAATGTTAGCATCTTGTAGTAAACCTCAGTAACGTATATGAATTCCATTTTGTTTAAAATCGTGAAACATAACTAAAACACATGCTGCAAGCAATTATTTCTGTAATAAAACTGAACTCTTTTCTGTGACCCTGTAAATGAATGATAAATGCTGTGCAACCCCCTCAGAAAGCATGTTTTACCACGCCTCATAAATTCATATCAATTTCATTATGTTGTAACAGAGAAACGTTATTAAAATACGCCACAAACGTTTTTTCTTCATAGCCCATAATATAACGAAATGTACTTTTGAATTCCCTTGTACACGTACCTATGCACTTCAATAAGTTGCATAAATTTTATGTTTAAAATTGTTTTACATCATTAAAATACACCGCAAATGATTTTTATCGCATAAGCCATACTATAAAAGAATACTTTTGAATGTCCATGTAAGTGAAGTATAAATTATAAGAAAATAGCATGTATTGGAAAATAAATTGCTAGCTAGCAGATTTTTATAAAATGCTATATTTTACCTTACAGTCTCATTATTTTTAGGTTTACATTATTAAAGTTAATGATAATTTTAGCGCTTCCTTACTGTTAAAAAAATACCTTTATGTTACCTTTGAGAGCACACACTAGTTACGGGGGAAAAAAATGTAAGCGCCAACGTTAAGTCTATGGGAGCGTTATTTTGAAATATCTCGCTTCCTATTTAATATTTTAAAATGAATTTTTTTGCATAGGATAGCTGAAGATGATCTACAATCAGGCTGTTTTTTACTTTTTCGATTTTGTTTTCAGATATTAAAAAAAAAAAAATACTTTTACTTTCAGAACCGGTGGAATCGGTTCTGAAATTTAAACTATCCTAATATTTAAAAAAAACGATAGCTAAAATGGAAAAAGTAAAAACTATCCTGGCTTTCGATCGTCCTCAGCTATCCTATACGAAAAAAACATTCAAAGATATTAAAATCAAAGCGAGAAATTTGAAAATGTCGCCCCCATAGACTTAAAATTAGCGTTTTCATTTCTTCCCGTGTCTGAAATAGACGTGCATGCGTCCAATTCTTTGAGTAGTCTTGTATATTATTCTATTTGTATTTTCCAAACATATCTTTCTAAATATAGTTGAACTTGAAAATAAAATTAATCAATTCACTCTCATTTTCAACAATTCTTCCTAGTTCTTTTGCGTAGCCCCCATACATAGTCTATAGAATTTATATATATAATCTAGTATACAGAAATTTATCTTAAAACGTAATCATAGCTGAAAACTCACTTTCAGCAATGATCCCTAATAGACACTACTTCATATACAGTATTGTATCCAACATCTTTTATGTGCCCCTGTAAATGAAATAAAATATGATGCACATCATATTCTAATGTAAGCATCTTGTAGTACTCATATACGTTCGGAACCGGAGTGAATCGGATCTGAAATTGAAACTATACTAATATATATATATATATATAAACTATAACCAAAATCTAAAAAAGTAAAAACTAGGCTGGTTGTAGATCGTACTCAGCTATCCTGTGCAAAAAACATCATTCAATAATACTAAAATCAAAGCGAGAAATTTTAAAATAACGCCCCCATAGACTAGAGGTCTGCACGGGCCCGAGGCCCGTACCCGGCCCGGCCCGCGGGCCGTGCCGGGCCGGCGGAATGAAGGAGAATTTTCAAACGGGCCGGGCCGGCAGAATTAGGACAATTTTTTCAACGGGCCGGGCCGGGCCGGCAAAAAAATTAATCGGGCCTATCGGCCCGATATAAGAATTTAAGCGAAGCAGATAAAATACGAGCCATTTTCAATGAATATGATTTTTTCGAGAAGTATAAATCTGCTCAACAATGCAAAGCTTTCAGACACATGTTTCTGACAAAAACTTTAACTATAAAGGCATAAAATTGACAGGCCTGCCTATTGAAGGCATTTGGAAACTAATAGCTTTTTCCATATTTAATAAATTACTTACAGAGATAACAGCGATTCCTGTCACGTGACTGTACGTTTTTCTCCTTTACTGTGCTATCGCTTCCGGAAATTCGATTCAAAACGCTAACTTTGACAGTATTTTCAGAAAGATATATTGTTTTTATCTATGAAAAAAACGACATTTACATAGCTTTTGAATATGAATACCTGCCAATCTTACGCGTTTCCAAAAAGAAAAGACTTCATAAATGTGTCGAAATGTAGCTCCTTTGGATTTGAGAAAAGTCTTAAAAATGAGAGAAATATTTTCACAAATCTACTTTTTATTATACAGCTTCAAATGTTATCTTGTTTTTAATCCTTTATTCTGAACTACATTAATCTTTTAATGAATCCTTATTTCCATTTTGAAATGTCTGTAGACACGATGACTGTAAGTAATCGTTAATGTTTATTATTGTGCGTTTTCTGTTTTGCGAACATCATAGTAATGTAAAATATACTGTAAAATGTTCCCATAAATATGTATGTAGTATTCATTAAAAGAATCTTAATTGTATGTTGAGGAAAAATGAATTTTTTTTTTTTTTTTTTTTGTAGAAATTGTATATGACTGGGCCCGTTTTCATTAATTTTTGTACGGGCCGGGCCGAGAACTGTAATAATGCAAACGGGCCGGGCCGGGCCGGGCTCGGGCCGAACTTCCAATTTTTACACCGGGCCAAGATAGCTTTCGTACGGGCCGGGCCGGGCCCGGGCCTGGAAATTCCGGCCCGTGCAGACCTCTACCATAGACTTAACATTAACGTTTTCCTTTCTTCCCGTGTCTGAAGTAAGCTCTTAAAAAAAGATGCTTTACACAGGACAAATTTCGTTCTGCAACTGTTAAAGGTGTACTGTCTCCTTAAAAATAATAAATATTAAAGTAATGTATATTAAAAATATTTCTTTAAAAATTTGAACAAGTTGATCTACAATTTTAAAGTTAACAATCTTTAACACTTACTACCTTTAAGTTCTGCTGATTTTTAATTAAGAAAAACGGTTTTTCGAACTTAAAATGTTAAATTGTCGAATCTTTTATACATATACGAGAATAGAAAACTTGAAACACAGTCTCCTGGCCTGGGCCACAAACATGTTCTAGCAAATTCTAACTTCGTAATTTTATTATTTGTCAACTATTTTAACTTAAATAATACTTTAAAAAGAACGCGTCTATTTTTTTACCGTTTTACTTAATAAACCAATGTTCAATTCAGGGGGTGGCCCGGGGGGGGGGACATCGCCCCCCCCCGGAGCAGTAAGTTGTCCCCCCCAGAAGATTTGATATTTTGTGTTTTCAATCGTCAAAAAATGCAATCCCCCTCCCCCCAGAACTGTATTATGTCTCGCACCGAAGCCTCAGAAAACCTTCCCAGAGAAAAGTGTCTGAATTCAACGCTGTAATAAACTCGGCCTGAAATTTGGTCCCCTAGTAATTTGTACAATTTTTACCTTCCTGTGTATGGTTCTGAAATTTTATATATGCAAACTTAATGCTTAATTTCCTTCGTTATTCATAGAAATATAAAATTTGAAATATTTCATTCTTACAAGAGTATTTTGTTGAAAATAAACAATAGTCTTAGAAAAAAATAAATCCAAGGTTTGAAATAGGAGTGATCTATTTTAACACGTTACAACAATCCAATCACAATTAAATCGTTTCCATTTGCTAAAATGTTTGGATATTAGCCAATCAGATTTTTAATAGGCGGTCTTTTCATCGTCTTGGTGGAGGCGGAGAGCATAACATTACGAGGCCATTTTTGACACATTTTTCATCAAAATCTTTGCATATTTTGCTCAGCCTAATTGTAGTAGAACTATTGAAAGCATGTTATTGGAAAGCTTAAACTCTATATTTTCGTTGTTATTAAAAAATTTTTCCTGAATTTTGCTGATATGAATGTTATAAGACTAAAAAGGACACAATACCTCGAATTTCACTGGATCCTAAATTGACAGGATCCTGAGAATTAAACTACAACGAAAATCGGAAAAGTAAAAAATAGCCCGTAAACAGATAGTCCTCAGCTATCCTGTGCAAAAAAAATCATTTAAAAATATTAAAAATCAAGCAAGATATTTGAAAATATTGTTCTCATAGACTTATCATTAGCGTTCGAACTTCAAGCCGTGACTAGTGTGGCCTCTTAATCTTTCCTATTCAGTCACGACTTAGTGCGAAATATTCAGGAAGAGGAAAACTTTTTGTGACTCAAATATTTCTCGAAGTTGTCAGTGCCGGTTTATTAACAAGCATTTGAATGGTTCGAGTTGCAGATTATTTTCCTTAAAAAATAAAAGAAAGGAAAAGGATGCTAATCAGTGAGATTTCAAATTTTCTTTTGCTCACGTTAAACCTATTGAAGCATCTACATGCACATTTTAAAAATATCTCATCAGGATATTAATATTTTTAAACTCCTTCGTCAGCGTCCTCTTCTGAAAAAAGTCATTTTTAAGTGCGTTCTTAATTATAATAATACGTAGCACCTATAGTCTTCGTTTGGTCCGTCCTTCTGTCGGCAAGCAACAGCGCAAAAACGACAAAACTTAGAAAGATATTAACCCATTAGCCGCCGAAACTCTAACACAGGTACCTTCAACATTTTTGCAGAAACTTTTTGCCACCACAAATTTTAAAAGATAAACTTCACTTTATTTAATGATCAAAGTTTCTGTTATTAATTAAGATATTTTTTTAATTCAAATATAGTGGCATCCTGTTAGATAATTTAAGCATGCGGATTTATTTTTACCGTTGCGTCAATGCAACACCAGCGAGTAATGGGTTAATAAAAGTTTTCTTCATTCTATTCAATCCTATCCTACGTCATGAATTCAATATTATTCCATGATAGGTCATGATTCCACGTTGCCATGGTAATGACGTCCTATTTAAGATGGATATTATTTCCGTATGACTGAACTTAATCCATAGAATCGTAATAAATTTTATCTTCATACATTTTTGCATAAAAGTGCAACAGCTATTCCACCAAGATCGAATATTTATGAAACTAGTTATAGTACGGACGCACCTCCTTTGCCACATTTAACGTACAATTTCAGACTTGTTTTAACAAAAAACCTACCACGAACCAGAAAATTTGCTGAGTGAAATGTGTTTTGCTTCTATCTGGTAGTCATTCAGAATCTACTCAAATTCATTCATTAAATAAATTTCTGGTTCGAAGTATACTTTTCTGATTTAAAAAAAGCCGCAAGTTGGCATGCGGGTATACTGTTATAAAATTGCGTTATGCATTCTGTAAGGCTATCTTTTCCCACATTATTAAACGTTGAAGTTTCGTTGCAATATTTTGGAAGCATTGGAAAGTGTTTCATAGAATATGTTTGACGCATGATTCTTCTTTATTTCTAATTTTAAAATGAATTTTATCACACACATCCAGCTGCAACGCCTAAGTTGCCGAAGCATCGAATGCGTCATTGTTAGCTGCATATTTGCACTTTATTTTTCTTCTCTGCAAAATATATATACGTATTGTTTTTTTAACGTTTCTTGAGCACACCCAATATTTTTGGAAAAATTGGCGATACTGCATCCAGCTGTATCGCCTAAGCTTCTCAAGCATCGAAAGCGTCATTGTTAGCTGCTTATTTGCGTCTTATTTCTGCTTATTTGCAACTGTTTTCGAATGCGCTTTTTCCAAAATAGATTTGCCTAGAGAGTCGCATTTCATTCAAGTCTTAAAGATACGCTTCAAGACGTCGGGAATTTTAAAACCTGATTTGTTAATCTTTCCTATTCAGTCACGACTTAGTGCGAAATATTCAGGAAGAGGGAAACTCATTATGACTCAAACATTTCTTGAAGTTGTCAGTATCGACATATTAACGAGCCTTTTGAATGGCTCGAGTTGCAGATGAAATGAAAAATGTAAGAT
This sequence comes from Maratus speciosus, assembly GCA_963932465.1. Lineage (NCBI taxonomy): Eukaryota > Metazoa > Arthropoda > Arachnida > Araneae > Salticidae > Maratus > Maratus speciosus. The sequence goes on along the minus strand of OZ010798.1, from coordinate 24,224,695 downwards.
TTTCCTTAAACCAGAAAAAGAAAAGAAAAGGATTCTGATCAGTGATATTTCAAATATTACTTTGCTCATGTTAAACCTATTGACGTAGAATGCATGCATATTTTTAAAATATCTCTCATCATGATATTATTTTTTTCAAAATTCGTTGTTCAGTGTCCTCTTCTGAAATAAGTCTTTTTTTTTGTGTGTGTGTGCGTTCGAATTATAATAATGCGTAACACCTTCCTTCTGTCCGTCCTTCTGTCGGCAAAGAACAGTGCAAAAACGACCCAAATGAATGGTTTGAAATTTGAAATATAGAATCGTTGCAAAATTGTATCGAGTCCTTTCCAATTGTATGAAAATCGAATCAAAACTTAAAAAGATATTCATAAAAGTTTTCTTAGTTCTATTCAATCCTATCCTATGTCATGAATTCAGTGATGTCCCATGATAGATTATGATTGCACGTTGCCCTGGTAATGACGTCCTATTTAAGAGGGAGTCCTATTATTTCGTATGATTGAATTGAATTCATATAATCGTAATAAATTTTGTATTCATGCCTTTTTTCATAAGAGTGCAACAGCTATTGCACCCAGATCCAAATATTTATAAAAACTAGTTATAGCACGAACGCATCTCATTTGCCACATTTGAAATACAATTTCTGATTTGTTTTAACTAAAAACATACATCGAACCAGAAAATTTGCTTCATTAAATGTGTTTTGCTTCTATTTGGTAGTCTTTTAGAATCTACTCAAATTCATTCATTAAGTAAATTTTTGGTTCAAAATATACTTTTCTGTTAGATGTAAATTTCCAACTGGGCGAAAAATGTCCGGACCAGGATTCGAACCCGGGACCTCCTGGCTGAAGCCGCGAGTGCTCTGCCATCTGAGCTATCCCGGACGATTCTGGTCGAACTTTTTCACCCAGCTAACCTTGATGATTACAGCTTCTGGTCTGAAACCTGGTTCAGTTCAACAGAATAAATCTCAGATAATGGAACTCCAGAAATCGCTGGATACGAAATTACACTAGATTAATATTAACACAATTATTCTAATTGGTAAACAAATTATATTAGATGTAAATTTCCAACTGGGCGAAAAATGTCCGGACCAGGATTCGAACCCGGGACCTCCTGGCTGAAGCCGCCAGTGCTCTGCCATCTGAGCTATCCCGGACGATTCTGGTCGAACTTTTTCACCCAGCTAACCTTGATGATTACAGCACTGGCGGCTTCAGCCAGGAGGTCCCGGGTTCGAATCCTGGTCCGGACATTTTTCGCCCAGTTGGAAATTTACATCTAATATAATTTGTTTACCAATTAGAATAATTGTGTTAATATTAATCTAGTATACTTTTCTGGTTTAAAAAAAGACAGAATTTGGCATGCATGTATATTATAAAATTATATGCATTTTCTAAACTGTTTACTTGGATATCTTTTTCCACCTTATTAATCGTTGAAGTTTCGTTACACTATTTTGGAAGTTTTAGAAAGTGTTTCATAATCAATGCTTGACGCGTGATATTTTTCTTTCTTGTTAATTTTAAAATGAATTCTATCACATCCATCCATCTGCAACATCTAAGCTGCCGAAGCATCGAAAGCGTCATTGTTAGCTGCTTATTTGCGTCTTATTTCTGCTTCTCTGCAACTCTTTTCAAATGCGCTCTTTCAAAAATGGATTTGCCGAGAGAGTCGCATTTCATTTAAATCTGAAAGATTCGCTTCAGGACATCTGGAATTTTATAACCAGAATTTTTAATCTTTTCTATTCAGCCACGACTTAGTGCGAAATATTCAGGAAGAGGAAAGCTCGTTATGACTCAAATATTTCTTCGAAGTTGTCAATGTCGACTTATTAAACGAGCATTTTGAATGGTTCGAGTTGCAGATGAAAGGGGAAAAAAATTAAGATTTTCCTTAAACTATAAAGAAAATGAATGGGTAAGGTGAAGGGTGTGGGTCAATGAGAACTCAAATTTCCCCTCGCTCATATTAAACCTAGAGGTGCGGAATGTATTCGTATTTCTTAAAATATCTCACCAGGATTTTAATCTTTTTAAATTTATATTTCTGTGTACATTTTTATCGCTTTATCTACTGATGGTACTTATAAGTACCCTTAAAATAATTTGTTATGAAATTCATTTGATACATCGATGAGTAGTAATACAGATTAGAAAGAGTTATAGATGCATTACTTTATCTTGTTCCAAAAGCATTATGGTTTACACAAAACAAAAATATTTTTAAAAGGATTACTTCTTTTGCCTTTTCACCTTTTCAGCTTTCCTGGCGTTGTGGGGGAGGGGGGGGGGAATTTCAATTCGGGAATATTTCTATATTTCTAATGTAAGAACGTTATATTTGTACATTTCTTAAATCTACAAAATACTGAGAAAATATTTAAAATAAAAGATTTGAGTGGGGTTACAAATAGTGCACAAAATCCCTATACATTCAAATTTAATGAATCCTTCTAAATTCTTCCATCCTTCTAAAATCCTTCTAAAATTTGTTAAATGATTATGTAAGTCTTCTAATGCAGTTTCAAAAATTCACGAAAAATACTTTTGGAAGGGAAAATTTTCATGAATTCATAATTCAGTACATAAAGGGTTAAACGATAAAGGAAAGGAAAAGCGTACTGATCAGTGAGATTTCAAATTTTATGTTGCTGATGTTAAACCTATTGACGTGGAATGCATACATATTTTAAAAATATCTCATCATGGTATTAATATTTTAAAATTCTTTCTTCAGTGCCCTCTTCTGAAAAAAGTCTTTTTTTTTTGTGCGTTCGAAATTATAATAATACGTAGCACCTATAGTCGTCGTCTGGTCCGTACGTCTCTGCGCATAGAACAGCGCAAAAACTAGCCAACGGAATAGTTTGAAATTATAGAGTCGTTGCAGAATGCTGTCGAGTGATTTCAAATTTTATGATTATCGAATCATAACTTAAAATGATATTCATAAAAGGTTTCGTCATTCTATTTAATCCTATCCTACGTCATGTATTCAGTGCTATCCCGTGATGGGTCATGATTCCACGTTACCATGGTGATGACGTTCTATTTACGATGGAGTCCTATTATTTCCGTAGGACGGAATTTAACCCATAGAACCGTAATCAATTTTGTAATCATGCATCTTTGCATAAGAGGGCAACAGCTATTGCACCAGATCCTAATATTTATAAAAACTAGTTAAAGCACGAACGCGCCACATTTGACGTACAATTTCTGATTTGTTTTAACAAAAAACATACCTCGAACCAGAAAATTTGCTTCATTAAATGTGTTTTGCTTCTATCTGGTAGTCTTTCAGAATCTACTCAAATTCATTCATAAAGTAAATTTTTGGTTCAAAGTATACTTTTCTGATTTAAAAAAAAGCCGGAAGTTGACATGCATGTAAATTATAAAATTGCATTATGCATTTTCTAAACCGTTTACCTGGCTATCTTTTCTATTTGATTAAACGTTGAAGTTTCGTTACAATATATTGGAAGCATTAGAGTTTCAAACCATATGCTTCATGCAGGTTTCTTATTCTAAAATGAATTCTATCACATCCATCCAGCTGTATCGTCTAACCTATGCCGAAACATCGAAAGCGTCATTGTTAGCTGCGTATTTGCGCTTTATTCTGCTTCTCTGCAACTCTTCAAATGGGCTCTTTCAAAAATAGATTTGCCGAGAGAGTCGCATTTCATTCTAGACTGTCGATTCGCTTCAAGAAATCGGGAATTTTAAAACACGAACTTTTAATCTTTTCTATTCAGTAACGAATAAGTGCGAAATATTCAGAAACAGAAATCTAGTTATGACTCCAATATCTCTCGAAGTTGTCAATAACGACTTATTAACGAGTATTTTGAATGGTTCGAGTTGCAGATGAAATAAAAATTTCAAAATTTTCCTTAAACCAGAAAAGAAAGGAAAAGGATGCTGATCAGTGAGATTTCAAATTTTCTGTGCGCACGTTAAACCTATTGACGAGGAATACATGCATATTTTAAAAATATCTCATCATGATATTAATATTTTAAAATTCATTCTTTAGAAAAAAACTTCTGAAAAAAGTCAGTTTTTAGGCGCGTTCGTAATTATATAAATACGTAGCACCTATAGTCATCCTCTTGTTCGTCCGTCTGTCTGTCTGCGTATAACAGCACAAAAAATACCGAACCGAATGATTTGAAATTTAATATGTACAATCATTGCAGAATTTTGTCATTTTAAATCTCATGAAAATCGAATCAAAACTTAAAAAGATATTAATATAAGTTTTCTTCATTGTATTAAATCCTATCATATATAATACATTAATTGATATACCATGATAGGTAATGATTCCACGTTGTCATGGGGACGACGTCCTATTTAAGATGGATATTATTTCCGTATGACTGAACTTAATCTATAAAATCGTGATAAATTTTGTATTCATGCATTTTTGCATAAGAGTGCAAGAGCAATGGCACCTAGATCGAATATTTATAAACCTAGTTAGAGTACGAACGGACTTCATTGGCCACATTTAACATACAATTTCTGACTTGTTTTAACAAAAACATACCTCGAATCAGAAAATTTGCTTAATGAAATGTGTTTTGCTTCTATCTGGTGGTCATTCAGAGTCTAATAAAATTCTTTCATTAAGTTTTGGTTCAAAGTATGCTTTTTTGATTTAAAAAAAGCCGCAGGTTGGCATGCATATAAATGCTAAAATTGCATTATGCATTTTCTAAACTGTTTACTTGATCTTCTTCCACCTTATTAAACGTTGAAATATAGTTATAATATTTTAGAAGCATTGGAAAGGGTTTCATAGCATATGCTCGACGCATGAATCTTCTTTATTTCTAATTTTAAAGTGAATTCTAGCATATCCCTCCAGCTGCATCGTCTAAGAAGCCGAATCATCGAAAAATGTCATTGTTAGCTGCTTATTTGCGCTTTATTCTGCTTCTCTGCAACTCTTTTTAAATGCGCTCTTTCAAAAATAGATTTGCCGAGAGAGTCGCATTTCATTCAAGACTGAAAGATTCGCTTCAGGACATCTGGAATTTTATAACCAGAATTTTTAATCTTTTCTATTCAGCCACGACTTAGTGCGAAATATTCAGGTAGAGAAAAGCTCGTTATGACTCAAATATTTCTTAGAAGTTGTCAATGTCGACTTATTAAACGAGCATTTTGAATGGTTCGAGTTGCAGATGAAAGGAAAAAATTAAGATTTTCCTTAAACTATAAAGAAAATGAATGGGTAAGTTGAAGGGTGAGGGTCAATGAGAACTCAAATTTACCCTCGCTCATATTAAACCTATGGGTGCGGAATGTATTCGTGTTTTTTAAAATATCTCACCAGGATATCAATATTTTTCAATTCTTACTATTAGTTCACACTCACCGTATATGTTCAAATTTTCAATCGTTAATAAAATACTTATTATTCATCCTATCAACTTCAAATACATTTTTTTTTAAATTGTAGTGGATGACACTTGATGCTAATAAAGTTTTTTCAAATATTAATTCTATAATTAAATTTTAATTAATTAATTTTAGTTTTATATGGGAGACAAAATGGCGGCCATTGGTTATTGAACAGCATTAAATGCATCTCCATATCTATAAGGGGGGTTACCATAGGATCACCCAGCCGGAGCACCCACCAAATTTGGCATAGGTTCAACGCTCCGGCGGAGGGGGGTTACCATAGGACACCCAACCAGGACGCCAACCGCTAGGTTTATGGCCTATATGTCCTGGCGGGGAAACCCCTCCACCATCCAGTTCCTCCCAGCCGGGAAACGGGCCTATCAGCGACAATTATTACAAAAGAAAATGCTTACAAAAGCATAAATCCATATGCAAAACTGCATAGCAACTCGCTATGTCTCAAACAGGAGTACAGAAATGCATGTTTAAAGGTAACTATGCAACTAAAACACAAACATGTAACTATCCAGGTAACTCTACAACTGCACTGCAAAACACATGACTAACAACACGCAAATAACAAAATAAAAAGCAATATTACAAAATGTAGATTTGTAGTAACTCTACAACTAGGTAAGCATTAGTCCCATAATATAGTAGAGTCCAATATATAGCAGTCATAGATAAAGTTCTAAAAGTATTACTAGCTACACCATATATAGTCTTTCTTGACCACACCTGAAGCTTATCTTATAATTTATATCATACAAGATCATTGCACAGTCGTATGATTCATATTCCTACTACAGCCAATGTTCAGTACTTTAGTGGACACATCTGTACATTTCAGTCCAATGTCCAATCAAGCTGTAAATGTTAAACTGCGTAGAATCACATTGGAAAAAAAACGGCAATTTAATTGATACATACTAAAATCTGTATCTTATAAAAGAATATAGAGCATTAAGTGAGTTATAGTTATCACACAGCTTACGATAGTTTTCTTTGCTGAATAACACTCTTCTCACATTGTAGCGCACACTCTGAGAATTATCAAAAAAGAAGAAGTATGGGACAAATGGGCAGCGTCCGAAAAGATAATGTAAAACATTTCCTGTCTTTCCACAATCACATTTTGAGTTACTTCTTTTGCCTATTTTACACAAATATTCTGGGAAGCTTCCCTGTCCCGATATATAGTATTGGATAACCTGACTTACACATAGATACTTTTCATCAACCTTTCTTATAACACTATATGTATCTGGACCTTTAGCACGCTTGCTCCATTCTTCTTGCCAACTCTTCTTTATACCTTCCTTACACAGTCTCCTAACCAATGAGATTGGAAATGGTACCTCCAAAGTCAAATCTGACATCTCTGGATCTATTGCCTCCTTCGCAAGTTTATCCGCCCTCTCATTCCCTTCGTTGCCAACATGTGCTCTTGTCCATCCTATTGTTACAGTTTTGTTCAAGTTAGAATTCATGATCTTGTATATGTCTCTTATTATGTCATTACCTGGAAAGTTCCATTGCAGTGCCAATGTAGAAGCCTTGTTGTCTGTATAAATAATTGCTTTATTATAATTTGAGTTTATCAGCCAAGCTATTGCCTTCTTGATTGCCACAAGCTCTGCCTGATATATACTGTTCAATTTATGCAATGATATTTTCTTATCATATATAAAATTTCCTTTAACGCAAACTGTGAACGCTGCTCCCACGCCATTTATCATCTTGGAGCCATCAGTGTATATCAGCGGACTTATAGAATTATGATAATACGTATCTTTTTTCTCTGTTATCTGCAGGTTTTTTAAATCAGTATAATTCGGATAGTCACTTGTCACTAAATTTGTCATTACATTATTTCTGTGTATTCTTATGTCACCGGAATCAATGGTAGCTTCGCCTTTCAACACTCTGTGCTTTTTAACCATATATTCTATTGTAATATGAATGGGGGAAACTCCTGCCAAAACGCATAATGCCTCTGTTGAAACTGTTCTGTAAGCTGAAATAATTGTAAAGAGACCTAATCTTTGACTTGAGCTTAATTTTCTCTTTGCATGGTAGTTCAAGTCTTGAAACCAAACCTCAGCTCCGTACATAATCTGTTTTTCTATTACACTTTTATACCAAATTTTTCTATACATAGCGTGCAGTCCTTTTTCCCTTTTTGTGGTTTTCTTAACATTTGAGGTAAAGTTTCTCACTTTTTCTCTTGTCTTTTCCATGTGTGCTATCCAATTCATCTTGTTATCTAATGTAAGTCCTAGATATACCATCTCATCTTTAACTGGAATTGTCATATTACCAATCTTAAATATCGGATGTCTATTTTCCAAAAGGTATCTACCAAATAACATCGCTACACATTTTTCACTACTTATAGTAAGCTCTAATTCCGTACAAATTTCTTCAAACCAATTAATTTGTTTATTCATATTGTCTTCGAGTTCTCTTCTCGTATCTGCAGAGGCTAGGACGACAAAATCATCAGCATATGATATAATGTGGCCATATCTTTGTACTTCTTTAATAGATAATCGGCTACTATCAACCATAATAACGGGCCCAGGCAGCTTCCCTGGGGACATCCCCTGTACAACACGAACCATTTTAATCCATCTGTAAATGTAAAAGCAATCTTCCTTCTACTAATATAGTTTTTTAGTATGTTTTTTAAGTACTTCGAAATAGGTAATCTATCAATCAATCTGGCCAATATATTCCAACTCACAGCATCAAATGCCGCCTGTATATCTATTGAGGCAATGGAGTAATATTTAAAAACTTTAAGGTTTCTCTTTATCTTCGCTCTCAAATATTCCAGGGCCGTTATGGTACTCTTCTTTTCACGAAACCCATGCTGTGCCTTATCCCAAAAATTTCTTGCTTCCAATTTAGGCATCACTCTGATTTTAATCAATCTTTCTAACAATTTTCCCATTATACACAGAAGAGTAATTGGTCAATATGCCCTAGCAGTCTTCCCGTCTTTATTCCTCTTTCTGAAGAAAATAACTTTACCTGATTTCCAATTCTCGGGAAAATGTCCATATTTTAAGCATGTTCCAAATAATTTCTTGATATAATTTATACAAGTCTTACAGATGTTTTTAATAATTAATGCGTCTAATACATCTACACCGGGTGCTTTATTATTACTCTGCTTACTAATTATATATTTTAATTCTCTTGATGAAACATCTTTAAAATCTTCCAGCTCCTCTCCGTCTGCTACAAAATCATGCACATTCCCAGGGATCCTGTCTACACCAAAATGCTCTTCCATTAAAAGCTTGGCCACGTCATCATAAAAGTCAAACGGCTCAGAATTATCCAGTCTTGTGAAAATAAAGTCACTCTGTTTGGTCGTCTTGTCCGCAATATATTTATAAAGGTTTCCATATGAATTATTTGTGCTGTTGCAAAATATTTCCCAAGAATCTCTCTTTGCTTTTTTGACCTTTTTGCTATAAGCTCTTCTATGATTCCTATAATTTTCTCTTATATTCTCGTCATCTGGATTTTTGACACACCTCTTATATAATGCTGCGACTTTATTCCTATCAGTCCTTAGCTCATCAGAATACCACCTTATTGTGGATTTGTAAGAAAGACTTCCCATTCTAAAACAATTCTTTGTTATACATTCAATATCTGTCATAAAGTTGTTTACATGTTCATCGAGATCTTGCGCATTTCTTACTATCAAAAGGTTTTGTAGCCAAGAATGTTCCTTATCCTTTATGATTCCATTGAATTTTTTAAAACTTTTATTTTTAGTCTTATATCGATTATTCATTTTCTTAATTGCAGTGTATCCAAGATTAAATCTAATATATCTATGATCACTATATGAAAAGACTCGGTCATCCACGTACCAGTTATTTATTTTATCACAAATATCTAATCCTCCCAAAGTCAAGTCAGGTCTTCCGGTTAAATCACCTTGAACAAAAGTACTGGGTGCATCTGTATCATTCATTATGATTAGATCTTTCTCTATCAAATGTTCCAGAAGGACTTCTGTTCTATCACTTTGTCTGGTATACCCCAATTCCAGAAGAGGAACATTAAAATCGCCAGCTAATAATACTTTGTCGAAACTTTGAAAATGTGTGCCCAAGTCCACAAAGTCTTTATCAATATTTCCACTTGGAGATGAATACTGTGATCCTAGATAGATTACATCACCACTCACATTCAAAGAGATTATAACTGCATTTTTTAACACCAAGTTACTGATTACCGCATAATCCCTGTTAGTGTAAATAATAGCTGAGTTTAAAGAATCAGAGAAAAATATAGGCCAGTCAGGCGGGATGCCCGAAGCCACCCCATCTGACACATAAGGATCCTGACAGAGTATTATATCAATGTTATTATTTAAAGCATAGATAGTTAAAGCATCGTTGGCATCATTACAATGATTTAAGTTAATTTGAAGAATATTAAGACCACCAACAGGAACATTGCCGGACACAGCGCCCTTAGCTACGATTAGGAAACACACTATTTCTATAACTCTGGAAAACTGGGCATTCTACGCTATCGGCCCTATGACCGCAATCTCCAGTAGCATCATTATAATAACAATTTGCACAACACAACTTAGTCGATTTACAATCCTTTAACAGATGCCCCTCAGCACACTTGACACATTGTATACCGTCCTTGCAATTATTTGCCATATGGCCAAACTTTTGACACTTAAAACACCGCGTGATGGAAATAAATTCCACCACACGGTATCTCTCGTAATCCAAACAGATTCTCCTAAGTCTCAACAATATTTGTTTACTATCTTGATCTACGTCTAACAACCAATTAACCTTTCCTTGTCTAGTATCTATCTTACGTATTATACGCACGTCAGTATCAACCTTCCTTAATAGTCCTTCCAAGAGATTTTTTGTTGCCACATCCAATGTAGTCGACTCCAACTTTTCACAGATACCGCCATACGTATCTTCTGCACCTGCACTTTGTAGCAGTTTCTCCACCTCCTCCTTTATCATTTCCTCCTTTACAGTAGGATCAACACTCAAGATTAGAATTCTGTCTCTTTTTCTTACAGGGACATTCACCTTCGCTAGTTCCTTTATATCCTCTGATTCTGTAAAGGTATTTTTTATTGTCTCAACTTCTTTTTTATTCTTATATTTCAAAATCACTTGATTCGACTTAGTCATTATCACATCATTAGGAGTCGGGAGATCCTGCCTTCCCCTACATAAGTCCTTTACCTTCTCCTTTATTTGTATCAAATCATGTTGTTCATCAGTAGGTGTCAGAATCACAGTAAAGTCATCTCTTCTTTTAGTCATCGGCTCTTTTATTTTAGGCTGTACTTCTTCCATTGAACATACAGACGCTCTGGATATTTTCTGGGCCAAATCCTCCATCATTTTCCCATATTCCGTCTTATCCTCAAGTCTAGTATTCAGTGCTCTATTTTCTTCACTAATTTCTGTGCATTGTTTCAGAAGGAAATCCATAGCTTTCTTAATAGTAGCCACCAGGGGAGCAGTCACCTTGTCAGTCTTCGACCGTTTGTATTCCATAAGATCATAAATTTTTGCATGGATATCTATAACAATTGACGTAAATTTATGTCCTTCTACCTCCTTTATCCATCTATCCACGTCGCCATCAGCCATGATGCAAAAAATGAAAACCGCCGGATAATACTATCACTCGCCGGTTAAATGGATCAGACCTACTAGTGGACCCACTCTGCACTCCAACCCAACAACACTACACAAAGACTCCAAAAGCAACACAAGAATTCAAAAAATCAACAATAACTGAGCCACAATGACCCTCTATCACAACTGGAACTTCCCGACGTCGGAGCACAAGAGGATGATTACACACAACACAAACTTTCAGTATATATAAGAGCTAACCTAGTGTCAGACACAACTCTATTGAACCAAATCCACAGTGATCCAACCACAGGTAATCATAACTATAAATAACACTCCAATAGAACCGCCGGATAAACTGATCACCTCGCCGGTTAAATGAATCAGTCTACAAGTGAAAGCCCATCTTAGACACGTGACAAAAACCCCTAGTAACAACAACAAACAAATAGACTACCAATAGGGAAACATTAAAACTATCCCAAGAGACACAGCGAAAGCAATTACACGTCACAGAAAACCAAAACGTAACCTAGGCTACCAGCATAGACACAGAGTTTAACTAAATACAAAAATATACACCTCAACAAACAAAAGCACTCTACAAATATCAAAATACAGTCGATCAAAGATAACAAGAAGCCGCAGCTCGCAACCTAGATAGCAACTCATAAAAAACAATAAATTACAACAGCAGGCACAAGAACACTCAACTCAGCAAAAAAATCAACATGGCTACCAAAATAGATATGGGAAGGAAACATGCAACGTCCACCAAAAAATTTGAAAATGGAATACTACTTAAATACTGAAGATAAAATAAAATAAAGTTAGCGAAAAGAAGCTCTAGGTAAGTATACACATTATGAACTAGTATAATTAAATAAATATACCATATATATAAGGAGATATTAGTAAAATAAAACTATTGCATTAGAAATAAAATGTCATCGACATGCGAGACAGAGTGAAAAAATTTCAAAGTCCAATAATTCAAAAAAATAGTTAATAGAAATGAATAAATTGATATAACAAATACTTCAAATAACTAAGAGAATAGGATTATGCGTTTAAATCAGAACTGGAGTACATAATTACCACTAAAATGAACTTTACAACAGGAGTTCGAAAAAGCGCACACATCATCAATGGCGTCCGGGGTTACCATAGGGGGGACCATGTTCTGTCGCCAAATACCGCCAAGTTTGCGTATATCGCCAAATTTGGTGACCAAAATGAGTCGCAAAAAGTAACGCCAACTTGGCGATATCTCTAATATTTCGCCAAATTTCCATAGACCGCCATTTTCGCCAAATTCCATTGTAAACCAATAGGGTTTACTTGCTTATAGAAAATCAACAAATTGAGATACATTAATGCAACAAAAACTAATATTAGCTTAAGAGATTATACTAATTTTTTTTTTTTTTATAACCTAAGTAGGAATTCACTTTACAAAAAATTTATATTGTTAAATTTATTTTTCGGTATACTTTTTCACCCTTTATCTACTGACGGTACTTATAAGTACCCTTAAAATAACTTGTTACAAAATTCATTTAATACATCAATTAGCTGTAATACAGTTTAGAATGAGTTATAGATGCATTTCTTTATCTTGTTCCAAAAGCATGATGGGTTACACAAAACAAATATATATATATATATATAATATATATATATATATATATATATATATATATATAATCATAATAGTATAATAAATGACATTATAAATCTCTATCAAGATGCAATGGTTCAGAATTTTCCTATTAGTTTGTTAAATAGTTTGACAAACAATTTCGTCAAGGATAAAGATTACCGCGATGCTTTACTTTTGGCGATTAAAAACAACGCCAAATAATCGTGGGCTTTATAAGGAGTCTGTCTGGATGTGTCGTTCTTTTTGAATTGGGTTGCTGCTTTGGATGGACAGTTTTAAAGTGTTCTTTTCGAATTCGGTTACTGCTTTGGATGGCCAGTTTTAAAGTTTTCTTTGGCCAGTATGGTCTCGACAGATATGGGGGAAGTTTCATGAGTAATTACCGGTATAACCCAGCATGCAAGTCTTTAGCCTTGCAATCTGTCTCCATTGGATGTTTTCTTTTCGTTCATGGTTTTGTTAGTAAGTTTTTTCCATGGTTATTTTGTTAATTTTCTCTGTAGTTCAGTTGTTTTGGGATTGGATGTGTAGTGTGTGTTTTTTGGTATTATATATATATATATATATTTTTTTTTTTTCTTTTTTTTTGCAACTTTTTAGCTTTCTTGGCGTTGTGGAAGGTGGGGGGGGGGGGAGATTTGTCAACTCGGAAATATTTCTATACTTCTCTTGTAAGAACATTCTATTTGTACATTTCCTAATTCTACAAAATACTGAGAAAAATATTTAAAATAAAAGATTTGAGTTGGGTAATAAGTATTGCACAAAATCCCTATAAATTAAAATTTTATAAATCCTTCTAAATCCTCCAATCCTTCTAAAATTTATTAAATCATTATGTCATTATTCTAATATAGTTTCAAAAATTCACGAAAAATGTTTTAGAAGATAAAATTTTCATAAATTCATAATTCAGTACATAACGAGTACCTAACGAGCATTTTGAATGATTCGTGTTGCAGATAAAATGAAAAATGAAAGATTTTCCTTAAAACGAAACGCAATATTCCACTTTGACTTAAACATAAAATATACAATATGAACTTTTAAAAAGTTCACTGTTTTGCTTAAAAGGCGACTAAAATAATCAAAGAGATGTTACAAGTTAAAAAATATATATATTTTATTTAAAACTTCTTAGTGCTTCCGGTCTGTATTTCCTAAGTACTAAGAGGTTTTAAATGAAATGTATATTTTTAACTTGTAACATCTCTTCTTTTATTTTAGTCTCCTTTTAAGGAAGACAGTGAGCTTTTTAAAAGTTCATACTGTACATTTTATGTAAGATTTTTCTTTAACTATAAAGGAAATGACTGGGTAAGGTGAAGGGTATGGGTTAGGGAGATCTCAAATTTCCCTTCGCTCATATTAACCCTTTATGTACTGAATTATGAATTCATGAAAATTTTATCTTAGAAGATTCGTGAATTGTTTAAACTACATTAAAAGATTTGCATAATCATTTAATAAATTTTAGAAGGATTTTAGAAAGATTGAAGGATTTAGAAAAATTCATTAAATTTGAATTTATAGGGATTTTGTACAATATTTATAACCCTACGCAAATCTTTTATTTTAAATATTTTCCTTAGTATCTTGTAGAATTAGGAAATGTACAAATATAATGCTCTTACTCTAGAAATACAGAAATATTTCCGAATTGAAAAATAGCCTCCCCCCTCCCCAACGCCAACAAACTGAAAAGATGCAAAGGCAAAAGAAATCATCCTTTTAAAAATAATTTTGTTTTGTGTAACTCACAATGCTTTTGGAACAAGATAAAGTAATACATCTATAACTCATTCTAAACTTTATTACAACTTATCGATGTATTAAAGGAATTTTATAACAAGTTTTTTTAAGGGTACTTATAAGTACCGTCATTAGATAAAGGAATAAACCTAGTTCGCGGAATCATTCGTATTTTTAAAATATCTCCCCAGGATATTAATATTTTTAAATTACTTTTTCCGTGTACTCTATTAAAAGATGTGTATATTTTCTTAGTTGTCAAAATATTTCTAAAATATATATTAATTTTTTTTTTAAGTATTAAAATCTTACTCATTTTCAATACATAAAATATTAAATTAGGTTTTAAAAACGAAAAAAAAAGACGCCCTCGAAGAAGAGCACACAGAAAAGAAAAGCTATTATATTAACATAATCAGACTGACTGGTAAAGTTATCATACGAATTGAATATTTCCAACCAAGCGGAAAATCGCTTATACGGTGTTACTTATCCTGCGGTTTATTCTGTTGATCTGTCTATATGACAGACAAGATGTTATTACAAAAAGGTTATCTGAGCGAAACAGGCTGGCCGGTTGTCAGCTCAGGTAACTTAAACGGTGGAGCATTGGCCCTGTAAGACAAGGATCTGGGTTCGATTCCGGGCTTGGGCATTTTTTCGCTCAGTTGGAAACATCCAATTCGTAGAAAAGAAAAGGTTTAAAATATTAATTTTCCGAGTAGAAATTTTATCTTACGACTATAGCGAGGAGAACTTGAGATCTCATTCACCAACATCCTTAAGTGTTTACTTCAGTTACGGAAAGACACTCACAAGCTAATGTTAAACTTATGGGTGCGTTCTTTTGAAATATCTCGTTTCCATTTCAATATTTTATTTTATTTTTAAATAGTTTTGCGAATAGAATATAAAATTAGCCGTCCTTGGCAGCCCTGCATTTACATCCATTAACTTATTTTCGTTTCTTCCCAAGTTTTTTTCCTATTTAATTTCTAAACGTAAGTAACATATAATTAAACTAACAGGAAGCCAATTAACAGCTAAAATTATAAATTGAACGATATGACAAATGTAACAGCATAAGTACATATCAATAAATAAACAAATTGTGTGACATAAATTGTCGGATGGCTCGAAAACGACTGATTTGCGACGGGTTGTTCCGTTGAGTCTTTTACTCCCCAAGACGAGATCTTTCGAACGATATCATTCTCATCAAAATCGGCAGGTAACACTTTTTGATCTTCCTAGCCAACAGAACTTAAAAAAAAGCTACTCTCTATCAATTGGATGCATCTGATTATAGAACTTTCTTCCATAATTCTATAACTAAGCATCGTAGAACGATATGTTATATACTAAGATATTTCCGGAAAAATTATCTAAGTGCACATTTCATGAAAATCCATTCAGTCGAACTGAAGTTATTAACAGCCGAAACGAAATTCCCGTTTGTATTTTATACTTATAATAGATGGTTAGTCATTAAATGAAAATGTAATGCAGTAAAACTCCATAAAGAGTATTCCTTATCAGCAAACACCACTATTTCGAGGGCACTTTTTCCCTCTCAGTATCTATATATATGTATGTTTGTACCTCCAATTAGCGGACAGATTTCGTGGTCCTGAGGTGTCCACTATTCAAAGGTCATACTACACTGTAGAAAAAATTAAAAATAAATAAATAAAAGATGTAATTCTACAAATGTAAAGCTACAGAAATCTATAAGCTTTCGAAAATTTTATCTGTACACTGTAAAAAAATGATGTAAATTTAGAAAGCTAGTTTTTGTAGAGCTACATAAATCTATGTACTTACTAAAATTATATGTGTATCAAGGGGATAATTACATGATTTATTTTTTGTTGCAGTTACATAAAACGCTCTGGCAATCCCAGTTTCCTAGAATATTCTTAGGAGCCTTACAGATTTTTGTTTTATTGTGTAAACATGAATTTGTTACATGAATTTTATTTTGTTGCATTCACATAAATAGTTCTAGGCATCCCAGTTTCCTAGAAAATTCTTAGTAACTTTATAGATTTTTTTTTTTTTACAATGTACAGTTGTTAAAAAATATGTACAAACAAATTCAAAGAATAAAGAAATGAAAAGTTATTTTTCTGCACACTTTTCCAGCAATAAATATACCTGAATGAAGATTTTAATTCTTTAGAAATCAGCAGATATTGCTATCTTAATGTAGGTGTTAGAGCAATGGGAATTGTGAGGAAATAATTTATAATAAGACGGATAAAATAACATTTATCGTTCTTATATTTCTAAAACAAGCAATCGATAACGCTATTTTTCAAAAGAACCATAGAAGATAAGATGTCTGTAATCATCTCAGAAAATACCAAAATAAGGTTATTAAAGGTACTTTAGTGGTGATGATTTATTTTTACAAGACGTGTAGTACATCATAGGAGAAGGAGGGAAGAAATAAAGTGTTTAATTTTGGGATTATAGAAAAACTTTTAGTATATTGCAAAGATGTCAAACGTCTGGGTTTTATAATAGTCAAGTATATATATTTTGAAGAATAAAAATGTTAAAACGGCTCGGTACTGTTTGCTTTGCGATTATTTTCAATATTCTTTGTTAAAATTGATTTAGACATCCATTGTCTATTTTAAAGAAATTTCGTAAACATACAACAGTTAAAAATATGCGAAAGAAACTTTTAACTAGATCTATTTCCTATAATAAAACTATATTAACATTCAATAAAGGCTGTGAACAACATATTATATTTAAATAGATTCATAATTATATATTTAAAGTATAATTATGGAATAAAGCACAATTGAGCTGCCTTGAGGCACGGCCGACTTCAGTAACGGCCGAGAAAACACTTGTTTGTTTCTCCCTCCGTAGGACGGAGTTCCCGACGTTAGATCACGTGATCTCTAGCAGGTCCAACTGAAGTAGAAAGCTCTTGTTTGCTTCTCCCCTCTCTAGGACGTCTTTCTCGGTGGATTGAGGGTCACGTGATCTGACGTCCTGAACCAACGCCCCCTAGATAAGGGAGTAAGCCTTAACATGCGTCGCGAAAACGTCACACAAAACAGGCAAGACAAAGAAAAAAATTGAACAACTTGCATGTTTCGATTTCGGTGGAATTATTAATTCTTATTTTCTAATAATAATTAATGATTCAATGTGTCAAAGCTTTCTCCCTTATCTAGGGAGCGTTGTCTGAATTCCGTCCTAAGCCAACACCCTAAGTCACAGCACTTAAAACATTTTATGTAACGGCAACAACAAAAAGGCATGTAACAGATACACTTTTGCACTGTAAATCAAAAAAATCTGCAAGGTTACTAAGAATTTTTTAGGAAACTGGTATGTCTAGAACTTTTTATGTAACTGCAACCCGGGTTTACAGTTTCCTGTAACTTTACATCTGTAGAATTACAGATTTTTTTTTTTTTTTTTACAATTATGACATTTCATTCTTTCTTAAGCAAATTAACATTTTAAAAATTTGGTCCTTACAGTTATAGGGTACCTTGTAGGTAAAATATGAAGGAAAGATTGTAGCAAGAAATTCAAAATTGTAAGATAAGTGTGTAAATTTCCCAAATTTTACCAGAAGAATTATAATTTTTTTTTCTATCCTTATTTTTCTTTATAAACTCTTTCTAATAATATGTCAAAAACATATATAAAACTAGAAAACAGGAATTCTGCTTTTTCAGAATTTAGTGTCGCCCCCGTTGAAAAAAAAATATATATATATGTATATATAAATAGTACTAAACATATTTCAATTTTAAGACTTAGAGCACACGCTTTTATTTTATGTAAAATGACGCCATTCGCATCCGCTTAAGAATTCCACATTTACGATCCACTCTTAAACATCTACAGTAAAGTAGGCATAGGACGTCACTATCGCGAATAATACACAAATGCAGGAAAAAGATGCCGTCATTGAAACTCGACAAAAAAAAACGGCTGTCTAATGATTCATAGGCTTTCTTTTCTTTGTAACATTAATATAGATACTTAAAATTAATATATAGTTTATAATAGTTCCCTGTTTTAAAAGAAATCATTATATTAATTAAAATAGCACGTATTTTAATTATATTTTATTCGGTTATTTTGAAAAAATGGCAACAAAAATATATAATTAATACTTTACAACTATTTTTCCTTTACTTTCTACAGAAATGGAGTACTTCCATTGCCAATATTAAACAAACGGCTCCAAAAACTACAAAAAAAAAAAATAATATTTAAAAAATAAACGGGGATGCAGTTTTCAAACAAATTGCGTTTAAAAGTACTTTTTTTTTTCAATACGACGGTATAAAAATTGAAAATGTGCGATGTTTAGAAGTTTAAAAAATCGTTATAGGGTATTTAATCGTACTGCTTTGTTTTACAGCTGGCTTCTTTAAGGTAACGTTATTTTTTGGAGACCACACAAAATAAGCTGGGAGAAAGAAATAGCAAACCGTATCGGTGGTTAATAAGATTTTTTACAAATTTTTACTCCTATCCTACGTCATGAATTCAATTATTATACCATGATAGGTCTAGGTTTCCATGTTGATGACGTCCTATTTAACATGGAGACCTATTATTTCCGTATGACTCAATTTAATCTATTTAACCAGGGCTTAATTTCTAACAAAAAAAGTACCGGAGCCCTAATATTCTGCAGTACTGGTACTAACAACCGTACCGTCCCCCCCCCCCCCCCTCTTTCGTCACTCCAATCTCCATATTTATATTTCATACACTATTTGCAAAATTTAAAGCAATTTTTTCTTTAGCAAAATAAAAAAATTAAATACGTCTATGAGCATATATTTAGCTGTCAACTATTCCACTTTTTAGTTGCCACTCCTTCCGAATATTAATTTTAATTCATTTCAGAATTCTGCGATTAAATATGGTAAGAATTCTGATTCGGAAATAGTGTTACACAAAAAAGGGATAGTTCGCAGCAATGCATTTTTATGAAAAAATGAATGAAATGCACAGAAATTACTATTTATATGCTGAAGAATGGAACAACGTTTTTCAATTTCCTATAAAAGGTGCATATCTTAAACTATAATTCATTCCTTCCGCATAACGATCTTTTGTGGTGAATCCCTCAAAATCAGATTAAATAAAAAAATTGACACCGTTTGTCGGTAAGTTCACACAACTTTGAAGAAATCTTTTACTTTTTATATGCTGCCACCACCGATATGATTACGTGATATCGGTCACGCTATGAGAGGATTGTTGGAAAGAAAACCAACTCTTTCAATTAAACTGAACTAAAAATTTATTTACACACTATTTACAAATCACAAAACACTATTTACGCTTAAGAACTCGGATATAGGTGATCCGGTCCAAAATTACATTAAATACAGTGAATACTTGCTGTGTACTGTAAAACTACTTTATATCCCTCTCACCCTACGCTAGTTGAATTAGATTTATCGGAGATCACTCTTAATCTTCCAGCACATTACCTCTATACTGTAAGAGCTTCACTCCTACTCAAGCTCTATTCATGAGCTACTCTGGAAACGAACTCACACATTGAGTTCCAGGCATACACTCTGCTCTCCGAGAGAGCAACTACACACTTTCAGCTAAAACCCTTAACTGATCTTCCTTCACTGTATCATTCCTCTCCCAAAAACATAAACAGGGTTTCCCTTCTGATCCCAAGGTCCGCTATTTCGCTATCTGGTGCAATCCTTTTGTCCGCCTTATCTTAGGTATGCATTTGAATAGCAGGGACCTTACTCTATTCATAACTACATTCCTTCCACTCCCCTCTCTAAGTCACTAGCCCAGCCCGGATTAAGTCTCAGATAACAAAAAAAAGTTACTTTAAAATTCCCAGCACACAAACAATATACAAGCAAGAAAAATAATATATAACCATAATTCTAATAGTATATGTTCCCCAGAACCTGACACCGTTATCATTAAGATTCGATGCTTTTATAGAAAAAGAGGAAAGACTGCTCGATTCCTTTCTAGCCAAGGTCAAAAACTGATATAAAAATTGAGTCCGTCTCATCTCCATCTCCTACGTGTGCGACACATTACGTCACATATAATTGTTTTGATGATAAACAATTCAAAAGCTTGGAGAGGGGAAGGAATAAAAGGGTAATTTAGGCTTCGTTTTTTTCGGAAGCGTTATTGCACTGTACTCCGGAGCCCTGTATTTATGAGCTCCGGTGAATTCCGACCAATATTTAAATATTTACTAAAAACAGAGAAGAACCGAAGCTGAGCTCCGATGGGCTCCGGTTCAAATTAAGCCCTGAATAGTAATAAATTTTGTTTTCATGCATTTTTGCATAGGAGTGCAACAGCTATTTCCCCAAGACCTGAATATTTATAAAACTAGTTAAAGTACGAACGCACCTCATTTGCCACGTTTCATGTAAAATTTCCGACTTTTTATTCGCTTATTCAGGTTTTCAAAATATATATATATTAACACTAGAGCCTTATTAACACTATATTAACACTAGTTCAATTAGGAGCTGAGCCATCGCAGAAAATAACAACTTCGCTTTTTTTCTCCTTTATCGTTTCACCATACCCTGTTAATGGCAGTGTTAACCTTATTAACCTTATTAACACTAGAACTGTCGCAATTTTACTCAAGTTTTCTAAAAAGTATTTCACACCAGATTATTTATTTAAAACTATTTAACTTATTTAATTAGCCTATTTTTGTGCTACATAAATTTAACGTATCTTATGAAAAAATTCCTGATTCGAATCGACTACTTTCAATTTGGCAAGCGTCAAAATAGCACACCTTACGGTGGTTCTAGTGTTAATCGGGGAAGCTTTGCTAGAGTTTTCTGA
Organism: Maratus speciosus; assembly: GCA_963932465.1. Taxonomy (NCBI): domain Eukaryota; kingdom Metazoa; phylum Arthropoda; class Arachnida; order Araneae; family Salticidae; genus Maratus; species Maratus speciosus. Next base: position 24,203,315 of record OZ010798.1, on the reverse strand, counting down.
ATATGTTGGAAAGTGTTTCATAATCTATGCTTGATGCATAATTTTTCTTTCTTGTTTGACATTCAAAATGGCGTCCTAAAGAAGAAATATAAAGTTCGAAGCTTAATGTGTGCAATCATTTAAGCGGCAGAAATCTCAGAACGACGATAACATCAAACGGGAAGGTTCAGTATCGATTTCAATTAGGAGCTGAGCCATCGCAGAAAATAACAATTTCGCTTTTTTTTTTCTCCTTTATCGTTTTACCACACCCTGTTAATGGCAGTATTAATATATCACTGCGACATTATCACTGGGAAATTAAAAAGCATATATAATTGTCGAACTCTGTGTGGAATATGCTATCCATTTATCAATTCCTAAAGGAGACTCAGCTGACATTTCACCAGTACGCATGATGTTTATAATCATACAATTTATTTTCAACACTTTACAACACAGTTGTAAAGTATTTATGAATTCGGTTTGTCTGTCTGTCAGTCTGTCTTTGCTCTAACTCTCGTAATTGTTGTCCAATCGCCATGAAATGGATATACAGAGTGAACCAGACGTTTTGCCCTGATTATAAATATTTATTGTGCTCAAACTATTATAATTAGACATATGTTTGTTTGGATACATTGTAAGTACTGTTATAAATTTTTATAGGACCACGTACCTCAGTAAATCCCAACATGTGCCCCCTTGGTAGCTCGGAGAATGTCTAACATTTGTATTGATCAACTACTTCGGCCCAGAGTTACACCGATAACCTCGGTCGAACACTCAAACAGTATGCACCTTTAATGGTGATTGGACTTCTCCTTGATAATGTCCAATCAAATGTTATCGTGAATTTCATTAAAACGTTCGACCGAGGTTTTCTAGGTCGAGGTAGATCGTGATTACTGGCATTAGCGGTATTCTTGTCCAAGTGTTCTTAACATGCCTTTTGTTACAGTACACGCAGTAGCTTTAGCAGCAGATACAGTGAAACATCCCTGTACGACCACCTCCATTAAGCGACCCCCTCCCTGAATGACCCTTTTTTCATGGAACGGAATTTATTCCCATAGGCTATATATTAACTTTACCTCCATTCAGAGACCATCCCAGTTGAACTCCCTCCATGAGCAACCAATTTTTTTGGAGAAAATGAAACAAATTCTGTTTTTTTTTTTTTTTTTTTTTTTTTTTTTTGTCGCTTTAAGAAGATTTTATTTGAATAATAATTCCAGAGAGCTCATAATTCATCAAACTTCTAAACTAAGTTTAGAATTTTTATTTATTCTGGTATCTTTTAAGTGTTTAAACCCCTTTGTACCTTTTTAGGCAATGAATTTAACTCTGATGATAAAATAAAGATGACGGTCAATAAACTCCCCTGCCCTATTCTGTCAGGAAACTCTCAAAGAAATAGATAAATTAATGAAATCGTCATTATTTGTTCCCGTTATAAAAAAAAAAGGCATTTATTTACTGAACTCTGAAAGGACTTGGAAATAAAAGTTATAAAAGATAAAACAGTAAAATTAAAGTAAACGTCACAATGCATTCATTTTTTAAACTCTGCAGTCATTAACTTTTGTAATTAACTTATGTAATTAACTTTTCTTTTGATACTTAAATTTTCATATTTTTTCCTAATGTGAAAAATAAATTTTAGTAACACTAATTGTTACCTTTTTTCAACAATTAAAATCCAGATTTAAACATGACCTCCATTCAGAGACCACCTCTCGGAGCGACCCTTTTTTATTGGAACGGAACGTGGTTGCTTTAGGGAGCTTTTACTGTATTTGAAGTTCACGAGTTGATTGACACTAAAACGATTGCCGAACGCGTTCAACAGTTACTCCACTTACACTCGACCTGCTACTTCTGGGCAGATCAGCAACGCTGCCTTTTTTCTTTAAACCTGTCATACCATCGCTTTATTGATTTTGCATCAGGAGGGTTGCATCCATAACAACGTCGAAATGTCCGTAGAACATTAATGGGCGATTTCGTTTCGTGAAACCAAAGCACACATTGAGCTTTCTATTGAATCGACGCCATTTCGGCCGAAAATATCTTCCTTATAAATTCCACTTTTCCTGAGTCACTCTTGAAGGAGCAATCGCGCCATTTATTGTACAAAAAAAAAAAAAAATAAATAAAAAATAAATTCTTAAACTGACCTATCCAATGGTTACATTATTATACAAACGGTTAATTTGTAATGAATTATTATAATCAGGGCAAGACTTTTGGTTCACATTGTATGTTATTGGAGTTTACTATGGCACGTTCAGTATTGAAAATGAAGTGTATAGCATTTTCGGTTCATTGACAGGGCCACTTAAAAGAATTCTGTTACAGGACGATCTATGAAAAAAAAAACCCATTTGCTGTGTATTTTAATGATATTACAGTATTTTAAACATATTGAAATCGATATACAAGGTGGCCATAATTAACCCTTAAAGGCCGTGTGTTGCTTTTCGGCAACATACCCAATTTAGTCTTCTAAAATACTCTTAGAATAATATTGAATATATAATGCCTAATGTTGCCAATAATATACATTCTGAAAATATTATTAAATCGATTTCCAACATGTAGATGGCAACACTTGTGCTGTTTAAGAATAAAGATAGATTTATTTTTTTCAATTGTTGCTACTTTGTCTTTTTGTTTTGTTTGGAAGCTTGCGAAATACCCTATTATTTATTTGCCGTGAGCATGTAAAATGTATTTCTTATCATAGTTCCTAAAATTCTTGTGTGTTTAATATTATAGAATTTTATCAAGGAAAATTATTTTTTCAATTAAAGACCAATATTACCGATGAGTAACAAAATGTTTTTTAGCCCTATACCATACTTAAAACAAAATAGGATTTTTAAAAGTATTTTTCCATTGATTTATTTAAAAAATGAAAGCCGAAAAACATTATTATAATGATTTTTGAAAAATCAGGCATCTAAGAGTTAATATCAGCTAAATTCTTCTTTTTTCTGAAGCTCAGTTATGTATGTATAGTCCTCACATACGATTATTCTTAAATTATTATTAATAATACTTATAATGTTATTAGTTTCTGTAAAGAAATAAATATATTTTTTAGTAGTTCGTAAAAATACTAATTATAGTACAAGGTGGCCATAATATCCTGATCTGAGCATATTTACGCGAGTTAACCCTTTAATGCATGATTTTTTATTTTGTTCGGGAAAAATTATATTCGAGTCTATTTTTGTTAATTATCAATTAGAAAAATAGTGAAAAAATTTATTTATGTTTCTGTTGCCCATAATGTCACTCCTGAGTTACATGACAAATATGGCTCAAAAAATGATAATTTTAAATTATATACTTACTTTGAAGCGTTTACACGGCACAATAACAACTATTCAACGATATATTAATTTTTATAATTCTTTTAATAGTTTGCCGCATAAATAATGACTACTTATAAAGATAGAGGAAAACACCAGTCGAGCACATTGCAAGCCGTATCAACAGAAGAGGTTATAACCTCCCCAGGATAACCAATCAGAACAAAAACAGACTTCACGACCTTAAGTGAATGTTATCACACGTAAGTAACACATAATAGTTCACCAAAAGAGCCATAAAAACCGCCCAATGGCAAAAAAGGATCATGTAAATCCTAAGTTGCTCTATGCATTTAAGAGCTAAAGAACGGTCGGACAGACGGCCGGGCAAACCGAATTCATAAACACTTTTCAACCATGTTGGAAAGTGTAAAAAAAAGCGCATACAAGAATAAATAGCTGGTTAAGGTATTTGTGTAAATACTCGTTTATTATTATTATTATTATTATATTTTTAACTTGAAAAAATATTTTTTATAAAATATAATATAACAAGAAAGAAAAATCATGCGTTAAGCATAAATTATGAAACCCTTTCCAACAATTTCTGAATGCTTTAACAAAACTTCGTTATTTAGGGAAATAAGGTACGTAAGGTAACTAAGTAAACATTGTATTAAACAAAAACCTAATTTGCAGAACAAATTAAAAAAAAAACAAAATTTATTTCCTAAATTGTTTAAGCCCGAGAAGGGGCAGATATTAAGATATTTCATTCAATTCGTTCTACATTTAATGTTAAATTTTTGTAACAAATAAGTTAAACCAATTGAACATTAAAAAATAAAAATGAAATTCATACAATATAATACTTTAAGCACCTATATACTTAGATTCCGTTGAAATGAAATCGAAATAAATCTTAGACTTTTTTAAAGTTTTGTGTTTTGCATGTATCTTATCATATTATGTACAATCGTCATAAACATAATGCAAAATCTGCAGTACAAATATTTACAACTTAAAGATGGAAAAAGTCTAAGATTTATTTCGATTTCATTTGAACGGAATCTAAGTATATAGGTGTTTAAAGTATTATATTGTATGAATTTCATTTTTATTTTTTAATGTTCAATTGGTTTAACTTATTTGTTACAAAAATTTAACATTAAATGTAGAACGAATTGAATGAAATATCTTAATATCTGCCCCTTCACGGGATTAAACAATTTAGGAAATAAATTTTGTTTTTTTTATTTGTTCTGCAAATTAGGTTTTTGTTTAATATGTCAAGTTTTTTAGTAACTACTGAATTCAGACGAACACATTTCAAAATTAATGGACGGTATATCATGATCAGGCTTTGATTTGTGCGATATCGCTTCACAATTTGTGATGCAATTTACCTATATATAATTCAAAATGTTTAACCAGTGCAGTAATGGAGGTTGCTGTAGTTTGGTCAAAAAATTACAATCTGAACTTAAACAAGTAATATAAAAATTTTGTTTTTAAAGTCAATTCCTACTTAGGCCATCAAAGAACAATTTAATATAATCCCTTAAGCTAATATTAGTTTTTGTTGCATTAAAATATCTCAATTTGTTGATTTTCTATAAGCAAGTAGGTTTACAATGGAACTTTATGGGAATTTGGCGAAATATTAGAGATATCGCCAAGTTAGCGTCACTTTTGGTGACTCATTTTGGCCGCCAAATTTGGCGATATATCGCCAAGTTGGCGACAAACTTGGCGGTATTTGGCGACGGAACAGGGTCCCCCCTATGGTAACCCCGTATTGAAAATACTTTCATTCATCTTCAATAACCAATGGCCGCCATTTTATTTCCCATGCAAAACTAAAATTAATTAATTAAAATTTAATTAATTAATTAATATTCGAAAAAACTGTATTAACATCAATTGTCATCCTGTACAAGTTAAAAAAAATTATTTCAACTTTATAGGATGAATAACGAGTATTTTATTATCGATTGAAAATTTGAACAAGATAAATATATAAATAAATAAATATAGGGAGAGTGTGAGCTAATAGTAGGAATTTAAAAAAATCTGCTTAAAAATGTTATTTTTATTTCCAATATGACGCCATATTCATCTTCTTTTTAATTCTTAAAAAAAAAAAAACATTTCAGTCTTCAGTTTCATGTTTCACGTGAAAATCATTCAACTAAATATAGGCAAATTATTAATACGGATTTTGAATTATTTACAACAATGAAGGAAAAAAAGTTAAATTTTATTAGAAAATGTCCGTTGATTCTCAATGAAAAAAGCGAAATTTGGAATTATTAAGAAAAATATTTGAATAATGTAAATAAAAATTAGCCCGTGTTACTCTCTAGATTATAATCCAACTATAGGCAAAGGCATTTTATGATCCGTTTTCATCCTGACGTCAGGCAAATGTTTTTACACTTTTAATTTATAATATTATTAGAATTAGCAAAGAATTAAAAATGAGTGGCATCAGGGACAAAAAGGTGGGAAGAAAAAATGAAAAAGTTATCATCTCCATAGGCTTTTCTATGTTAAATTAACATTGAGAAGTGATACTGGAAATAAATAAGTATTGCGCTGCCGCGCAATACTTAAATAAAACGCATAAAACATTTGAAAAACTGATATCAGCAGTTACCATCCATAGCCAAATATGTATTCCAATTATTTTGAACACCCCTGTATTTTATCTGTAGGTTGATATATATACTATATAATGGGAAAATATAGTTTAGAAAGAAAACGCATAAAAGATTGAAATTTCTCTTTCAGCAATTTATACTAGTAGAGGGAAACATACTTGAATGCTTTTGTATAACCCTTATTACATGCCTTATTTAGCTGAAATTTAAATTAAACTAAAAGACTCTTAAAACTACTGAAATCACATTTCCAGCAATTATCATTTATAGACGGCATGTGTCCAATTCTTTGTGTGACCCTGTATGTCATTTTATTCATATTCTACAAATTTTTCTTTGTTAACTAAATGCAGTACAGCGTAAAAATGCATAAATCATTTAAAAACCACCTTTAAGCAATTTGCACTCATGCACAGTAACCAGTACGAATTCTTTTGTGTAGCCTTGTATATGAATTATAGCATTTATACACACCATATATTATTCATAAATATAGTGAAACATAAAAGCGCATACAAAAATTAAAAATGCATTTCCAGCGATCATGCTAATGTACAGTCGTGGAAAAAAAAAGTAAACACCCACTCCTAACTCCTCAAAAAATTATCGTAGAAGAAAGTTACTGGTACCGAACGATTGGAAATAAAGTCTACTTTTAAATAATGTATATAAAATTTGCTTAGGGGGGCACCTACATATTAAAACGAACCATAACTTTGTTTTTTTCAATAGCAGTGCCCAATTCTGACAGCATAAATGAACTCTACACCCTTCAATTAGCCTAAAAACGAATTTTTATGCAATTCGTACCATAAGTTTCCGAGAAATTAATTATTTTAAAACGAACGTATTTTAAGGGCTGTATCCAAATTGAAGTTCTGTACTGGATTGTTAACCGAGAGAACCGCTTCCTTGATCAAGGCACCTTAAGCGCCACTCAAGGAGTCAATGAAGCGTGTTAGATTACAGTACGGCAGAATAAATTTCAAAATGTCTACTCACTTCCATCATAGACGACCCCTTAAACCATCATTTTGCCGTTTTTTAAGCATAATTTGAAAACTAATTGGAAGAAAAATGTGAAATTTTTGAATTTCCATAAAGCAGGACTTAATAAATCTAAATCCATCAAAAAAATTGTAGGTTGCAATTCATAATTTTTTCGAATATTAATTTCATGATTCATAATTCATATCATAAAATTATAAAAATTGCAAATTCAGCTTATTTATGTTTGGGTATATTAGTATTATTACCACAAAAAAAATTAGCACATTAGGAGCATAATTTCGGGAGATATAAATAAAAATATGAAAATATAATTTAACATTAGAAGCACTAAATTTTGAATGTTTATAATTTAAAAACTTATCATTCAAATGACTTGAAATTTGGTGTCTAGGCATAGTTTGAACCGAAGATTTGAAATATCTCGTTAAAATTGGGTATTGCCATTGAAAAAAGTCCTTCCGGCCAGTGCCGGGAGGAAGAGGTAGCTTTCAAATTCCTTATTTTAAAAAAGCCAACTTATATTATTCAAACACACGAAGCTCAATTTAGTGGAAACCGAATATAGGAGATTCAATACTAATTTTTATCAATACTAAATCATTATGAATGAGAATTTCGCGAAATTAGTCAACTTTATCCAAGCTGCTTTTATTTAAAGTAACTTATATTTGACTGAGATGTTGATGTATACTATCCACATGCCTTCTTATATGGAAATAGGCGAATACGTGTGTTATCGCATGACAAATACAAGATCATTTCGAAATGTTAGCCATACTAGAAATTCAAAGTGCTATAATTCAACCATTTTTTAAGACATAAACAAAAGAACAAATTTTCAGAAACAAAATCTGCTCCGGAATCTTTGTATCAAGGCCAAACACATAAAAAAATCTTTTTCATTTTCCAATTTTTTAATACCTCATTTTAAATTTTAAATTTAATTTTTTTTAATGGCAACCCTTTTGAAACAAGATGGTGAATGAAACTGGCCAACGAACTCGGTCGAGACATTGGTATGCACTATGTACAGACCAAGTAAGATCCAAATCGGTTCATAAATACTCTTGTCATCGCCTAACAGAAATCAGGATGTTTTAAAATGTCAGCCACAATAGAAATTCAAAATGCTATAACTAAGCCATTTTTTAGATATAGACGAAACAAAAACTGTTCCGGAATCTTTGTATTAAGGTCAAACACATACGAAAAAAATCTTTTTCATTTTCCAATTTTTTGGTATCTCATTTTAAATTTTAATTTTTTTAAATTTTTTTAAATGGCCGCCATTTTGAAACAAGATGGCGCATAAAGCTGGCCAATGAACTCGGTCGAGATATTTGTATGTACTATGTACACACCAAGGTACATCCAAATCGGTTCATAAATACGCCTGTTATCACGTGACAAATATCAGGACGTTTCCAAATGTCAGCCACGCTAGAAATTCAAAATGCTATAACTCAGCAATTTTTTAAGATATAGACGAAACAAAAACTGCTCCCGAATCTTTGTATCAAGATCAAATACATAAGAAAAAAATATTTTTTCAATTTTCAATTTTTTGGTACCACATTTCAAATTTAATTTTTTCTTAAAAATTTAAATGGCTGCCATTTTTAAACAAGATGGCGGATGAAGTTGGCCAACGAACTCGGTCGAGACATTGGTATGTGCTATGTACAAACGAAGTTACATCCAAATCGGTTCATAAATACGCCTTTTATCGCGTGACAAATTTCAGGACGTTTCAAAATGTCAGCCACGCTAGAAATTCAAAATGCTATAACTCAGCCATTTTTAAAGATATAGACGAAACAAAAACTGCTCCTGAATCTTTGTATAAAGGTCAAATGCATAAGAAAAAAATATTTTTCCATTTTTAATTCTTTGGTACCACATTTTAAATTTCAAATTTTTAAAAAAAATTTAAATGGCCGCCATTTTGAAACAAAATGACGGATGAAGCTGGCCAACGAACTCGGTTGAGACATTGGTATGTACTATGTACATACCGAATTACATCCAAATCGGTTCATAAATTCGAGAGTTACAGTATGTCAAAGGTCAGATATATATATATATCAACTTTTGAACGGAGGGTGGTTTCGGGGTCTGGGGGTCATGATCGATGAAAATATACCAAAATTTTTTGAAATCGCTTTCCTCCGAACGGCTGCAATAGGTAGCTTTTTGTAATGAAAGCTACCTAAAAATGAAAATAGGATTCGTTTTAATATGTAGATGACCGCCTAAGAAAATTTTATATACATCACTTAAAAGTAGGCTTTATTTCCAATCGTTCGGTACCAGTCACTTTCTTCTATGATGATTTGTTGAGGGGTTAGTAGGGGGTGTTTACTTTTTTTTCCACGACTGTACAATACTTCGGATACAATATAGTATCTGAAATCTATTGTGTGTCCCTGTAAATACTATGCACTTTGTATTATACATGAAATAAGTTAAAGTACACCTCAGTGACGTATATCAATTTTATTATACATGAAATAGATTAACACAATTAAAATACGCCGCAAACAATTCCCTCTGCAACTATATCATTATGTAACGGAATTCTTTTGTGTGGTCCTGTATATGAATAATGACTATTATTTGCACCGCATATTCTACAAAATGCGTATTTTAGTGTCCTTCATATCACTTTTATTATGTTTGAAAGCGTTTAACATAAAAAAAATCATTTGAAACGATTTTTTTCCCATAGACCGTAATGTAACGGAATACTTTTGACTGTCCCTGTAAATGGACTAAACATGCTACCAACTTCATTTGAAATAAGGAACGTGCTATGGTCAACGTCAATAACATCCAAAAAATTCAGGGCAATCCGAGTATTTTTACGAGAGTTAGAGTGCGGAGAGACGGGCAGATGGACAGACAAACCGAAGTCGTAAACACTTATAACTTTGTTGGAAAGTGTTAAAAATCATAAAAAATATTTAATTTTTGCCAAAATCTATTAGAAAATAGATAAAAATAGTCAAAACATATACCATAATATCGTGGTTACTGGTAAAATTTGCATAAAATATGATAATTCAATAAAAGAATAAAACTATATAACATCTACAAAATGACTAATAATTGTGACTCGATGCTTTAGGAAATGAATATTTTTCAAAAAATACTTCATATACCTCTAGAAACTCTAGAGAAAAGTAATTATTTGCGATTTGATAATTCCTAAATTCGAAAGTAACTATAAACCAAACCATGATATATCAAAACGTTATGATAACGCGCATGATCTATTCTCTTTATAATAATAATTGTACAACATTTAAGCAAAGTTCCGTTCATTTAACGCAAGGTTTGCAAAAAACTGGTAGTTTACAAACTTCATTTTAACAATTTAAGGGGCAAACTACTTCTGTTGTAGAAATGTTGAAGTGATGGAGTAACAGGAAAATTCATGCCTGAATTTATTTGAATGAAAGCTTTCCGTTAACATTTTATGTCCCGAACTGTGAATCAGAAAATTGCTCCACCTCAACAATTATCTTCGTTAATGCCCGAAGATATCCAAAACAACTTATATAATAATAATTTGATATTTAGATAGTTTTTTAATTAAAACGTGTTTCATAAATCGGTCGTTAGAGCTCTTTTTACCCGATTGAAAAGAAGGGTTATGTGTTTCACGCGTATGTGTGTATGCGGATTGCTTTATACCCTCGAAACATCCCAACGGCTAGATGGATTTTAATGAATGAGGTCTCAATCGATTCGTCTTAACCGTCCAATGGTTATAGGCTAGATTTTGTTTTTTTTTATAAATTCAAAATGGTGGCCGTAAAATACAAAATGGTGGTAGACACGAAAAAAAATTACGCATTCTATTAAGTGGCATATCATTGGATAGGTCTTTCAAAATTAAGAAGATGTTTCTTTGACTATTTTACAGTCAGAAGCTCCGTTAAAATATTATACAACCTGGAAGTTGTGTATGTAGGATCTCTAGCTTTACTGCAACTCTAACCATCATAGACATCTATAGACCTCATCAAAACAGTGTTTATAGATAGGAACTAACCACTAAACACAACTTAAAAGTCATTAATACAAGTAAATAAAAAAAAATAGGTAAGTAATATAAACAAGTAATATAATAAAAAAAACCCTCAATAGAAAAGTCAATTCCTACTTAGGTCAATAAGATAATTTTTTTTTCTCCCATTCTTCTTTTCTCTTGAGTGGCGCTTAAAATGCCTTGATCATGAAGAGGGTTCTCTTGGTCTTAAAATACCTTGATAAAGAAGAGGGCTTCCTCGATTATTGAAAATTAATTAATTTAATCTAATTAATGAATTAATATTTGAAAAAAAACTGGATTAACATCAAGTGTCATCCAAGTTTAAAAAAAATTATTTCAGCTTGATTGGATGAATAATAAGTATTTTATTAACGATTGAAAATTTTAATAAGATATATATAGCGAAAGTGTGAGCTAATAGTAGCAATTGAAAAAAAAATAGTTTCACATTGATGAGAAATAATTAATTAGTTTGCTTTTTTTACGCAGTCGGGTTTTTTGATTTTTTTAAATTTAATTACTTATTGTAAAATATTGACAAGAATAATTAGATTGATTAACAAAAAAATGGAAACATCACAATTCTTATAAAAGCAATGTAAATAAATGTATTGTGAACCTATCCGTAACTGAGACGTGTTTCGTAGTTGTAAATTTTTCGATATAATATTTTTTAATGGGAGAAAAGCTACAGCTTTCTAAATGGTTGAGAAAATAACCGCATAACACTTTGAGGTCGCAGCTATTTCAAAGGCATATCTCCCTCTGTACTGTAAAAAAAAAAAAAAAAAAAAAAAAAAAAAAAAATGAGGTTACTAAGAAATTTCTAGGAAATTGGGATTTTCTTTCATGAACTTTTCATGTAACTGCAACAAAAAAAATTCATGCAACAGATTCATGTTTCTACTGTAAAACAAAATCTGCAAGGTTACTAGAAATTTTCCAAGAAACTGCGGATGCCTAGTAATGTAACTGCAACAAAAAATATTCGTGTAATTATCCCGGGTTACCAATAAAATTTTAGTAAGCATACAGATTTCTGTAAGCTTTACATAAACTAGTGTCTTCGTTATTCCTATTGTAGATTTACAATTTTTTTTCTTTTTTACAGTGTACAGGTAAAATTTTAGTAAGCATAAAAAATTCTGTAGCTTTGCAAAAACTATCCGCCTAGTTTTGTACATTTAGATCCTTTTTTTTTTTTTTTACAGTGTGGACTGAGGGTATTTGGTACTTTTCATGATTTTTTTAAAAGTACTTGTAATATATGTATTTCAGTATTTTTTTTATATTATAAACTTCAAATTTTTCTTATTCATAATCAAGGAACTATTTATTTATTCTAAAAATTAATACTTAATGAGAAATTATTGAAAAAAGCCTGTTTTATATTAAAAAAACAATCAGACAACGCATCAGATAATATCATTTTTTAACATAAAATTTAAATTGACTTGAATAAAAACTTACCCAAATGTTATACAAATATCTAAAAATACGTTTATTTGTATATAAACATTATTTAGTAAAATTTGCTTTTGTGTGGTACTTTTCAAAGCACAAAGAACAACACCACAAGTTTCACAATAAGTTCGAATTAAGCTCTGATTCTATATGTTTTCATGTACTTACTTCTGTTTAGTGTTGCCACGTATTTTTTTTTTCAAAATAAAAAGTTCATATATAATATATGAAAAGATAGTGAACGTATATAGCACACTGTGAAAAAAAAAAATCTGTAACGTTACTAAGAATTTTCTAGGAAACTCGTATTCCTAGAACTTTTTATGTAATGGCAACAACAAAAATTCACGTAACAGATACACTTTTGCACCGTAAATCAAAAAATCTGTAAGGCTACTAAGAACTTTTTAGGATACTTGGATGCATAGAACTTTTAATTTAACTGCAACCCGGGTTACATATAAAATTTTAGTAAGATTAGTGTAATTTTAGTAGATTCTTCTGTAAAGTTATAGATTTCTGTAGCTTTACAAAACAATTTTTGTAGATTTACATCTTTTTTCATGTAGTGCACAGATAAAATTTTAGTAGGTATACAGATTTCTGTAACTTTACGTCTGTAGACTTGCATCTTTTTTTTTTTTTTTTTTTTTTTTTTTTTTTTTTTTTTTTTTTTTTTAATAATATAGGTATTTTTATAGCTCAGAGAGTTAAAACTTAAAACGACTTAAAACTCGAGAGACTCTCGGGCTTAGTTCGCTTCACCGAAAACGGCAACCCGAGTGACACTCGGGCTTAGACCTCAAAGTGTTAAAAAATATTTATCTTCGACTGTTTCGTTAAGCTTAAAAGAGATCGAGCAAAGTATTTTGTATGAAATGTACAATATACATTTATTAGTAGGCGAATTTAATAAATTTTATTCTGAACTAGCAGGCTATGCCCGCTGCGCTGGTCACTATTTCCAGATAAACCTTGAATTAAGCGAAATGGTGAATTCGAACTTGTATTTTTTTTTAAATGGACCTTTTGCTCGAATGTCCTTCCGCGTTGCTGAAAAGATGCGAACGCCATTGCGATATTATATTACCTTATGCGTTTTACAAAATTTAGCTATTAAGAAGCAGTTCTTTTATTTGATTATTCACTGTGCCCTTTTGGTAGGGATATGAGGCCGTTATGACAATAGCAATTAAAATGTTCTCATATCTGACAATATTAAATTAGAGTTGCATTACAATGATTGCAGAGATTTACCATTGAACTTGAATAATGCTCGGGTGGTTTATTTTCGTTTGTTTGTCCTTGATCTTCTGGCCTCTCAGCCCGCGCAATATGTGATTCTGGTAGCATAAATGCAACCTCACTGGATGTTAGTTATATTTCTTAATAAACATCCTCTTGTGCTACTACTGTTTTCCCTCTTTGGATTCTAGCGTAGTAAATACTGTCAAAAAAGTAATAAATTATTTGCAGACAAAGAAGATTGTTTGACTTTCATATTTAAAAGAAAAGTGAAACATAAAAACGTGTGTTTTTAAAGATGAATTGCCTGAATAAATCTAAAATGACGTCATTTTCACTGTCTTTTCATTTTGTAGACCAGCTGAAATCATGTAACCGTTAACTCGGGGAAAAGCTCGATGACTTAATCTTGTAGCAAAATAAACCTCATCCATCCAATAAAATCTTTATAATCATCCGTAATCGACGTCATTGTGAGGGTTCACGTCAAACATTAAAACTGATGCAACAATATTGTTGCACTTGTACCAGGGTTAAGATCTGACAATGATAAATAAAGTTTGTTATACGAAAATTTAAACAATATGCATTTTGTTGAACACCTGAACCGAAGATTTATTTTGCATTTTTTTAAAGTGCATAATAACACGGACAAACAAAAAAGCCTGCTATTTTCTTTATATTTAAGAGTAACTTAATTTTCCGTCTGTTGTGTAAATAACCCAGATTATGAAAATAACTCTTAATTTTTTTGCTGTGTTTAGCTGCTAGAGTGTGCGTCAGGACAATTCGCTTTATACTGATCGAAATTCCAGGTAATGTAATCCTATCTAGGCTGAAATGATAAGTCCACGGGCATTATTCCATTTGCCACAATTTAGTAATCGCTAATTTCAAAATCTGTCTAATCTTTTGACTTATGATAGGCCATACAATATGCTAATTGACGGGTAACACGATTCCGTAAGATTAGTCCAATATATTCAATAAAACATTTTTTAAACAATGGTTAAGCAAAAGAAAGTTATGCAGAAAAAGCTAAAAATAAATAAATAATAATAATAAGGCATAGATGTCATCTACGAACCGTGGTTTGGCGCAATTTTTTTCTAACGTCAATTTGGTGAAAACCTCGTTTCGAATACCAGTTACATTTATATTTTTTAATTATTGTCTATGATTTTTAAAAATGAATAACAATAAACAAAAAAGTTTAATTAATAACTATAGAACAAAACTATTTATATAATTTTAAACGGAAAATAAAAGTAAATAAACAATTTATTAATAAATAAACAACAATAGTTGTATTACCATATCAGGCAAAATAACGCCATTTTGGCGTCAGCGAGGTACCCCTGTTCGTATATGACATCTGTGCCAATAATAATTATAACAATATAAAATTAGAATTCAGACGTTGTCAGAAGTTAAATGATGTGGCAGTTAGATAAAAATAAAAGGAAAAGAACTAAAAAGAAAAAAGATTGTCATTCAAAATTAGTCTAACCAAATTTTCAGATTCATTTTTTTAACCTAACGCAAGAGATAATTCGCCAAATATTGTATCAATTGTAAAATTTCACAATAAATTATGCTTTAAGCATTACAAATATTTATTTTATGTTTAAATTAAATTATTATAAATACTTTCGTCGAAAATATCAATAAAATACAAAATTTTTACCAAAAATCATAGTTGCCCCTGTATATTTGACTCATAAACAACCGGGGGAATATTCTCCATAGAATGATACAATTTGCAAAGAAATCCACCAGGTTGTTTTTGAAAACACTTGAGCAGAACTTTTAGAGCTTACTGCTTTATAATATATATGATTATTTTAACCGCTAGAGGGGCGGTGAGATACATTATATCCCACCTAAGTTTAATTAAGATTTGCACCAGAAACTTTTAACTAAGTTTTACTTTTATAACTTTGAGGGAAAATAGTTGAAAAATTGCTTTTCCTTATTTAGAGATAATTTTTTTTCCAAATTTCCGGTGAGAATTCAACACGACACAACCGCAATAGCTTGCCCCTCAAAAGGTTAACCCATATTGGACCACATTGATTAAATATTTTTGAAATTTTTTAAAAACTTCGATTATATCATTAATAAGGTGTAATTAAGTAGATAATAGCAAAATTTTGAAAAAAAAAGTAACTAGCTGTCCTATAAACAGGCCATATTAGTAGGACACATAGTAAGGACATATAAAATGCATACATAAACTAATTTTATGAACAAATATTTTATTTTACTTTAAAAATGCCGTTTATATTGTACAAAAATAGTTTATGATTTCTCCAATAAAAAGATAATAATAATGGTAAAATTCTAGATTATAAGATCACAATTTTTAAACGATTTTTTAAATAGATTTTTTTCAATTAAATTTTAATTGGTTACTTGTTTTTTTCTTCATTTGTTATGCTTTTATGTCTTTTAAAGACGTCATAACAAAATGCATCCAGAAAATCCTTACCAATTTTATTTTAAAAAATGTTTTATTAGCTGTCCTATTTATAGGACAGCGGTCCAATATCGGTTAATGGTACTTTAAAGTACCGTCAGAGCATGTAGGGTTAAGATGCATTCTAAAATGAAAATTTTATTGTAAAATTCCTGTGCCATTGTGACATTTGGGGTTTAAAATTAAGTGGCATAAATAATAATCCTGCAAAGGATTAAGAAGCGCTAACTATAGCAGTCAACTTATTTAACATTAGCTGTAAATGCTAATACTTAACAAGTACAACTTTTCATAAAATAGAAATAAATTCAAATGAATGTAAAAATCTAAAACAACAATTTTTATTCTACTTTTTGGTAAAATTTAAAAATAATTTTGACAGTAAATTACCTTTCAAAGCCAAAGAACAGATTGTTTTAAATAAGGTACCGGAAATATTTCAACTTGAAGAATAAGCATACATTACGGAGTTGTTTGGTGTCTAGAAACGAGGTATAAATAAATACAGTTTCGGAATAAAAAAAATACATATTTTAATATTAGCGTGAAAATAAAAATCACAAATCTACACAATGATGTATACAAAATGTTGCAAAGTCAAAAACTAAACAAATATTAAAATAAGATGATAATAAACTACGTTTCGGTCATCCTCTATGACCATCTTCGGGATAAGTGTTGTTACATTGTTTTTAACCCTTTATTATTCTACTGCCAAGAAGGATTATGTGTTTGATGCGTATCTGGGTATGTGGATTTCTTTATACCCTCGAAACATCCCAACGGCTGGATGGATTTTAATAAATGAAGTCTATGTCAATTCGTCTTAACCGTCCGATGGTTATTGGACTAGATGACTAGATTTTGTTTTCATAAATTTAAAATGACGTCCGTGAAATACAAAATGGCGGTAGAGACAAAAAAAAAATATTTACGCACCGTATTGAGTGGCATATCATTTTATAGGTCTTTCAAAATGAAGACGATGTTTCATTAACTATTTTACAGTCAGAAGCTCTGCTAAAATATTACACAACCTGGAAGTTGTGTAGGTAGGATCTCTAGCTTTGCCACAACTCTAACCTTCATAGACATCTATAGGCTTCTTCTAAACAGTGTTCATAGATAGGAACTAACAATTAAACACAACTTAAAAGTCATCAATACAATTAAATAAAAAAAAAAAGGTAAGTAATATAAAAAATAGTTTCACATGGATGAGAAATAATTGATGAGTTCACTTTTTACGCAGTTGTGTTTTTTGATTTTTTAAATTTAATTTTTGCTTATCTACTGATGGTTCTATGTGTACCATTAAAATAACTTGCTATAAAATTCATTTAATACATCGATTAGTTGCAATACAGTTTAGAATGAGTTATAGATACATTACTTTATCTTGTTCCAAAAGCATTATGGGTTACACAAAACAAAAAATACTTTTAAAAGGATGATTTCTTTTGTTTTTGCATCTATTCAGCTATCTTGGCGTCGGGTTGGGGGGGGGGGGAAGGGAGGTTCAATTCAGAAATATTTCTATATTCCTATTGTAAGAACATTATATTTGTGCATTTCCTACTTCTACAAAATACTAAGAAAAATATTTAAAATAAAAGATTTGAGTGGGGCTATAAATACTGCACAAAATCTTTATCAATTCAAATTTAATTAATCCTTCTAATATTTATTAAATGATTCTGTAAATCTTCTAATGTTGTTTACAGAATTCACAAAAAATGCTTTAGAAGATAAAAGTTTCATGAATTCATAATTCAGTACATAAAGGGTTAAAGAACAAAGCTAAGCCGTCTTGAATTTGAAAAGTTCGTTAGGTTTCCAAAGGATCAAACTCCTTCTAATGGGGGAGGCGGAGGTTAGAAGCTCCGATGGGCCCCGTAAAAATACAGAGCGAGAGAACCAAACATACGCCATTCACGTGCATCCTTTTGGATATTCCTTGAACGCAAATTTGTATTTTAAGATAAGATCTTTAGAGCCGGTTTCACTTCCGTGAAATGATAATGATACTGTATTTGTAATTTTATCTTTAGTAACTCTAAAGTTATTTTGGAATATTCGAAATTTGTCTGCTACACGTATTTTGATGATACTCATTTTCATGAGCCCCCGCAGTGTGTGTGTGGTAGTGGTATAGGAGAAGAAGGAAAGGCAAGTCCCCCCCCCCCCCCCCCCACCGCCGAGAATTTAAAATATAATTAATTGACTAGTTTTCGGTTTCTCTCATGATTAAAAATATATATATATATTTATTCTTCTAGAGTGATTTAAAATAATTAAACACTAAAAGAGAAAGCTACTGAGGATTTTCTATGGAACTAATTTTCTTTACAGAAGTTTGTGAGTTTTAAAATTATCTTAAACGGAGGTTCGAAATGTCTATGCCCTCTGATGAAAACAAAAATGATAAACTCTTTTATTTTTTCATTTTAAATAAAGATGGTAGAAGCTTATTTTTTTATTTGACATATTTTTTATATTTATATTTATTTGTTAGATTTCTGTACTGCTTTTTTATGCTGATATGCTAAAAATTGCTTTGCACGTTGGATTTTGGCAAAAACCTCTTAGTTTAGTTTATTTCACATTTATATTTTTCATTATAAAAATACTCAAGGTCTAGTAAGCATACAGGCACATACATCAGTTCTTAAATCTTTCCCATACCTGGATGTTGTTCTGTGGATTCCTGTGCACTTTTTAGTGATCTAGTCATATATTTTGCAACTTTCATCTAAATCAGAATAATTCAAAGATCATATAGTCAGATAAATAAAATAAAAATGCATAGATTTTATAAAAACGTTCATTTTTACGATCACTAAAGGCACAAAAAAAATGTTTCTTTTTTAGCCTTTTTTTTTTTTATTAATAGATTTTTAATTCTGACTGCGCATTTTCTTAGTGTATATTCAGTAGAACCCCAAAAATATAAGCCTGGTTAAGTCGAAGTAACGGATAAATCGCAAATATCACAAGCTTTCAAAATTTGAGTTGTGTCATATTGCTTAACTTTTGATAATTGATTCTTACGTATTTTCTAGCGCTGAATCCGAAAAGGGCCTTCATTTTTTACCATCACGTCGACATTTTTTGCAAATTTTTTACTTTTTAATTTTGAAATTTACGATTTGCGATAAATTCTGACGTGATGGTACTAAATGAAGGTTATTTTCAGATTTAGTGCTAAAAAGAACATAAAAATCAAATACCAAAATTTATAAAGCACAACCATCACATCTATTTTATAATATGAATATTTTGCTACTATTTGACTTTGAAATTTACGATTTGCAAAAAATCCTGACTTGAATGACTTGAAAAATGAAGGTAATTTCCATTTCACCGCTAAATATATATATATAAATCAGTTATCAAAAGTTAAGAAACACAACCATTTCCTGTATCTTTCAGTATCAGATGTTCTCTGTTTTTTTTTTTACTTTTTACCATTGAAATTTACCATTTGCAAAAAATCCTGAGATGGTGGTTAAAAATGAAGGTCATTTTCGGATTCAATGCTAAAGAATACATAAAAATCAATTATCAAAAGTTAAACAATGAAACCTTTGTAACGAAGCCCGCTTAAAACAAATAATTCTCATACTCCCTCAACTTCGTTATAAGCGGTCTCTGTAGTGCCTAAAATTAAATCCTTGAAGTAAATTCAAATAAGTCACAGTCCTTCACGATCGTTTAAATTCAGTTCCTTTATTCGGTTGATTAAAATCTAATTTACAAGGAAAGCAGTCCGTGGGCTTGGATGTTCTGCAAACGTTAATTACTCCACTAGAAGATGACATGTACTTTTTCAAGATTCTATTTGTTTCAATAAGGTGGAAACTGCACTTGAGATTTTCAATTAATTCAAGACCCGTCTCATTAAATAAGTCCTCTGAATCTCTTTATGTCGCGGGGGTATTTTAAGATACTATTAAAGAAATCTTGTTAAAAAAATTCATTTAGCAAATTGATTTGCACTAGTCTTTTCCAGACCCGAACCAAAAATGTCAAACCGAAACCCAAACCGACCCCGATAAATTAAAAAAATAAATAAAAATAAAAATAAAAAAAGCAATTTAACAAATTACAATGACCATTTGGAAAATGATTTTTAGACATAAAAAATAGCACGGAGTTGATCATGCATTACGTACGCCATGAATTAAACATTAATAGTGTTATTACACGTAAAAATTGCAAGCCACAAAAATCGCCTACGACTCGTATTTGGTGTGAAATATTTATATGTATTCATTCCTGTCCTATTTATCTTTTATTTTTATTTTTAATTGGCTTATTCCATTTTTCTATTGCCCGTGAAAATCTTACAAATTAAAATTAACTCTTTGGCAGAAATTGTTATTCATTGTCTTTCATTTTCATTAGTTATTATCCACCTGAAACTTACGTATTATCCAAGCATTTCATTGGCTGTTCGGGAAAAGGTTTTTCCAAAACCTTCCAGATTTCCAAGAAATCTGGCTACTAATTTTAAATGAAATTTCATTCTTAAACTTCTAAACATCCGACAATATTACATTTTACACCGTCGGATAGAGAAAAAATGTACTTTTAAATGCAATTTGTTTGAAAGCTGTATCTCAATTTCTTTCTGAGTTATTAATTTTTTTTTTGTAGTTTTTATTACTTTTTTGGCAACAGAAGGTATCCATCTCTGTTGGAAGTAAAGGGAAATATAGATTACTGTATAGACCAATTAGAAAACTAATAAAATGCGGATTAAACCAATAAAAACCTTCAGATATGCTTTTGATTTCCTACCCTGACGAGAACAATAACCATTTTTCCAAATGGTTTTAAAAAAATGCAATTTAACAAATTACAAAGACCATTTTGGAAAATGATTTTTTCAAAGACTAAAATTTAAGACATAAAAAATAGCACGGAGTTGATCATACATTACGTACGCCATGGATTACATTTTTCTGTACTGTAAATTTTTATACCTCTATGGAGCTGGTCATTCATTACGTATGCCATGGATTAAACATTAATATTCCTGGACCAATTTTAAATGAAATTTTATTCTTAAACTTCTAAACATCCCACAATATTACTTTTTACACCGTCGTATAGAGAAAAAAATGTACTTTTAAATGCAATTTGTTTGAAAGCTGTATCTCAACTTGCTTCTGAGTTCTTAATTTTTTTTTTTTTTTTTTTTTTTTTTTTTTTTTTTTTTGTAGTTTTTATTACTTTTTTGTCATAGTGGCAACAGAAGTATACATCTCTGTTGAAAGTAAAGGAAAATACAGATTACTGTATAGACCCATCAAAAAACGAATAAAATACGAGATTCCATTAATATAACGCTTCAGATATGTTTTGGATTTTCTACCCTGACCGAAGACAATAACCATTTTTCCAAATGGTTAAAAAAAAAATGTCAACCGGAAACCCTCTGGAACGCGATACACTTCAACCCAAACACCAAATTTCTGGTTAAAGTCAACCTGAAATACCGATTAAAGAAATTTCGTTAACTTGAAACCCGAAACGAACACGAAACCATTCAACCCAAACCCGAAATACTCAAATCCAAGACCAACCCAAACCCAAAGTGAGGGAAAATTAGTCCATATTTTAACACATTTATGGAAAATTTAACAATAGACAATTTAGATTTAAGGCTGTTCTCAAATCCAAAAGGCCAACTTTATGACATGAGTTTTAATTAACTTTTGTTCGGAAATGCATGGAATTAGAAGGTGTTGTTGCTCAGAAATTATATCTATCGAACTGTGTTTTCCGTTTTTTTGCAAACGCAATAGATCTTTCAGAAGATAGGGTCAAAGTGGGCGTTTTGAACCGAATTTCTGCGCTAAAGAAGAATAACTGCTCAAGGAAGGGTGAAAAACATCTTTGTCACGCAATCAAAATCGCTTGTAACTCAATATGTAATTTATTGATCCAAATAAGGATAACACAGTTCAATTCCAAATCGCTTCCCTATAGTCAGGCCTTCCAATTTTATATCTTTCCGATAAAAAATGAATTTATAAATGTGTCTAAATGTTTTGCGCCTGTTGAGCAGAGCAGTTGAGAACAGCCTTTATGGATAATGAAACAATCTTCAAAGATATCAGTTTGAAAATGTATTCAGAACAATTAAGAAGATTCTGCCTTCAGAACAATTAAGGAGGCTCTGTCTCTTCAACGGGATTGGCTGCCTGAAGCTGCAGCTTAATTTAAGTTTGAAACACACAGAGGTAAAAAGAAAAACATAATTAAAAATTGTCTTCCCCGTGGCTGTGTAGGACGCAGAGCCCTATGTCGAAAAAAATCTCAGTTCTTGTTCGTCTGAATTTGTAATTATTTCATGTCACTTACGCAGAATAAATTTTATTACTTTTTTTTTAAAAAATCATCAGAGGTAAAGGAAATTTAGCTATATAAATTTCAAAATCCATGGTGTAGCAATAAAAATAACTGTCCTCCATCCCTGCCGGCACATATAGCAGTTAAAAAAAATTAAAGATAAAAGTTGATTTCAAAATATTGTACTATTAAAATTCTATGCAAAAAATTATTTCTGTAATTTATTAAACGAAATAAAATTTAAATATATCAGATTACTGTTATACAAAAGTTTCGTTAAAGAAATATAGAATATCACATATTATAAGCTTACATTTTTACGGAATAGTCTCGTCGCTTATTGAAATTTCACACTGCCCGAAAATAATGAAGTTTAGACCCACCGAAATTTGCCAGGAAAGTGACACCCGGACACGACTCGGTCCCGAAATAATGAAGCCTAGGCGTGCGCCGGATCGAGTTCAATGAAATAAATGTGTGTTTTTGGAGACCTCTGTATTTTTCCCCACAAGCACATGTTGAACTGTCATTTTATTTATTTACTTATTTAATAATATTGCGATGTTGTACATTTGCTTAGCAAAATCTTTAGAAATATAATTTGGTTTAATAAATGACAGAAGTATATTTTTGAAAATCGAAACTTTTACTTTCTTCTATCTTTACAAGAAGAAAGTATGTATTGGAATTGTAAAAATTTTCTACTTCCGGTTTTCGACGGATTCATACGTTTTAGAGGTCAGAGATCCTGAAAGACATGTTTTTACAAAATGTCCGTCTGTGAGCCTGTGAGTCTGTTTGTCTATATGTATGTGACATAAATTTTGTGGTCACTCTATCTCAAGAACTAAATTTATTAAAACTTTATATTCAGGTAGTCCCAAATATAAATTGGTGCTGATTACTTTTTGGCCTAAACAAGTGGAGATGCTATGCTGCATTTTTCGCGATTTTTGCAGTAGCTCTATCTCAAGAACTAATGCACGGATTTTCATTAAACTTCAGATTAATTTAGTCCTTGATATCAATTGGTGATGATTACGCTTTTGCATAAACAATTGGCGCTGCTATGCTGCATTTTGCAGGATTCACACAATTTCCGCAATAGCACTATTTCAAGAACTAATTAACGGATTTTAATCAAAATTCAAATTCAGTTAGTCCGCTATACGAATTGATGCTGATTACGTATTGATGCAAACTCCCAACAGGCGGCGCTGCTGTGTTGCATTATTCACGGTTCCCGCTATTAGCTCTGTCTCAAGAACTAATGCAGGAATTTTCACCTAATTTCAAATTTAGTTAGACGTTGACACAAATTGTTGCTGATTAGGGTTTGTGCTTAAATGCTCAATAGGTGGCGCTGCTATGCAGGAATTTTCACGATTTCCGCAATAGCTGTATGTCAAAAATTAATGCACGAATTTTCCCCAAACTTCAGATTCAATTAGACGTTTATATAAGTTGTTGCTGATTTGTTTTTAGAGTAAATCACACAATAGGCGGAGCTGCTAGGCTGCATTTTGCTGGATTTAGCGATTTGAGAGCGATAGTCATATCTCAAGAACTAATGCACGGAATTTCAAATCTTTAAAATCGTCATGATGGGCATAGATTGTCATTTATTTTTAGCAGTGTGATAACGAATTTTTAAGTATAAACATGTATGAGATAGAAGAAAGTTTTGGGATTGTTACATCCGATTAGTTTTCTTTGTAGAACTTTAAGATTATGATTTTCTCTTACATCAATTTCTTTAATTCTGATAGATTATTATTACTGGATTTTCATTTTAATGTAATTATCTGTATAAAAAATTTTAATCAGTGTTTATGTATGCAATTGCCCAAGTGGGCATTCAAATTGTTTTTATTTTGTATTGAATACTTTTTGAACATAATCTGAAAATAAAATCTATGCTTCACCTCTTGAGGGGCGTTGGGATATATTATATCCCACATAATTTTAATTCAGATTTGAATCAGAAAATTTTAATTAAATTTTACTTTTATAACTTTGGCGGAAAATACCTAAGAAATTGCTTTCCATTATTTTAAAATAAAAAAAAATTTCAAATTTCCGGTGGGAATTCAACATTACAGAAACATAGTTGCTTGCCCCTCAAAGGTTTAAATAAGTGGACTTTTCGAATAATTTTTATTGTAGCATAATATTGCTTCAGATATACTGGCATGTTTGTAGAAATTCAGGCTGGTCGGGTCAATTAAGTTTTTTTACGGGACTGACTTTGCTCGTGACTAATTTTTACCTTTTATTTCAGTCCGGTTTCTGGCCGAGAATTTAGCTTTTAGACCGAGTCTGGCAAACCAATAAATTATTTGTACGGGCTGGACCGTGTCGGTCTCTAGCCGAAATTTAGATTTTATACCGGCCCGGGCCATTAAATCTATTGTACCCGAGCTGCCTTGGTCATTTCGGCCAATGCAGACCTCTACCACTGATCCCGTGAATGTCTGATAATTGAGACGTGGATTTTATTGTCTTAACACTGTACAGGAATTATAACATCCTACGACTTTTTTTTTCATTTGAATTGTTTTGTGGGGGTGGCAAGCCTTAATTGAATGGCAACAAAAACAAAAGTAGTATTTGCTAATGAAAATCTTCAACAATTAAAAATAAAACAATGATATCTCTGCAATTATTGATTGTTGGATAATATGTGTTAGACATTGTTGAAAAATGTACTTAAACGATGGTATTCAAAGGTATTGTTGGAGAATGGATGCTACACATTGTTGGATAACGGACATAAAGAAAGGTATTAAAAAGTATTGTTGCAAGACTCTTTGCATTTCTTAAATTATTAAAGCTTATGTTGTTATCAAAAGCATTTAATCTGTGATTTATGCGATATTTGTTGATAATTTAATTCTATCTATTGGATTTATCGATAATTTTAATTGCATTACACAAAATGTGTAATATTTCGATCAAAAATTTGCTAACAAATGTACTTCATTATGGAAGTTATTGTATAGTTGCGATGATTGTTATAGCCGTCATCCTTGCGCGACTTTCAATTTGGATTTTGACGCAGTTGTCTCAATGCATATTAAAAGTTTTATTCAAGTCACTTCGTGCAAGTTTTATCGAAGATCGTAAAAAGATTGAAAGTGAAAATATGATTCAAAATAAAAACAAAGATATGTGGAAAGTTTATTTCTACGATGAAGCCTTCGAAACATCAGATTTCAATGATATTACACTCGACGCTTCTGATTTAAACATCGTGTCTGAATCAATAGAACAGCAAGTCATTGAAGATTATGAGTCAAAAGAGAATAGTGAACAACTATTAAATGAATGGGATCGTATCCCCGTGAAAGATGATTCCAACACTTCTTTCGAGTTCGAGTCTACTGAACAGCGAGATGGTGAATATCGGGAGTCAAATGAGGCTTGTAAAAACCACTCTTTGACGAAATTCTGAATGAAAGTGTTGATATCCCTCTGACAGATGCTTCTAACACCTCTTTTGAATTCGGGTTAAATGAGCAGCAAGTTGGTAAGTCTCATGAGTCAAACGAGGCTTATGATGGACCTCTCTTTGATGGAACATCAGGTGAATGGGTTGATATACCTCTCAGAGATGATTCTAACAACTCTTTCGAATTCGAGTCAAATGAACAGCGAGTTGCTGAAAGTCATCATCATGTTACTGAAGGTCATGAAACAAAAATGTCTTGGAAACAACGATTCTTTCGTAGATTTTCGCATAAACGTGTTTCGCTCCCTCCAAGAGATGATTCGACTACTGTATCCAAGTCAACTGATCAGCCAGTTGCTGAAGGTAAAAAGACAAAAAAAACTTGGAAACAACGCTTTCTTTGCTGCATGTCTGTGCAAACAAATGATTAAGTTATTGATGATAAAGATTTCGAAGCTTTATGGATGAATTCATTCATTATTTTTAAAAGTGCTTCTAATTTATTTCTGATATGTGCCTTGTGCTGTACTGTCCATTTGGTACCGTCTTGTGCCGTACTGTCCGTCCAGTGCCGTCTTGAGCCGTACTGTCCGTCCAGTGCCGTCTTGTGCCGTACTGTCCGTCCAGTGCCGTCTTGTCCTTCTAGTGCTATTCTGTCCGTCCAGTGCCATCTTGTGCCGTACTGTCCGTCTACTGCCGTCTTGTGCCGAAATGTCCGTCCAGTTCCGTCTTGTGCCGTACAGTCCGTCCAGTTCCGTCTTGTGCCGTAATGTCCGTCCAGTGTCGTCTTGTGCCGTCCAGTGCCGTCTTGTGCTGTACTGTCCATCTAGTGCCCTACTGCCAACCAAAAATCTTGTCTTCTGCTACCTTTCTTAGCCGCTATCATCAGATTCATCTTCTGTTATATTCCTCCTTAAAACCCACTACCATCAGGCTCGTCTTTTATCTTTTGTGTCTACCACCAATTTTCTTCTCCAATAAAAGTTTGCCATCACTGCTATAACTTGTCTTTATTTCCTTTAATAATTTCTTTAATTTTTTTTTTTAATTTTAACATTGCAAAAGAAATAAATAGGATATTGGGGAACAAAACATTTAAATGTTGATAATATTTAAGCCAGGTATTTTGTTTAAATAATAATATACCGCTTGAAAAATAACTATACATTAGGTCTATATTACAATTTTTAAAACGATACATTTTGCCCAAGAAATAGTAAATCTAAATTCTTAATTCGTAAATTTTAATTCACAATGCAACAAGTCGTAGAACCAACAGAGTGAACAATTAATCAGGCAAGGGTTTCATTATTTAAATTCGAACCCTTGCTTGGATAATTTTTCACTCAAGTGGTTCAACGCCTTGTTAGCAATTGTGATTTAAAATTCAGGAATTAAAAATTCAGATTTAATATACAGTAGGTTGTAGAAAAATCATGATTTCTTTTAAATTAAAAAATAATTAGATTTTTAAAAAACTGTAACCGAATTCTCTGCTATTGTGTATCAGAAAAAGCTCGAAAGGGCCTGTAGCTCTCGCACATAGCTATGCGGGTCTTTTTCATTATTTGTACTCATTTGTGTAGGAATATCACACATATCCGGGCGATATAAAAGTTTCTTTAAAATTTTCGAGAAATTTCCACGAATTTTTTGTTTGTAGCATGCGGGATTGTGAACAAAAAAAAAAAAAAAAAAAAAGCAATAGAAACAATATTCTGCATTTATTGAATACTAGCAGAACTACCCGGCTTCTCCCGTATCAATTATAAGAGACTTTCCGTGTAAAATAATAAATTAAAATGAACTACTATAGTAATCACAATAACTGAGATTTGTGCATTCCCCTCCACCAATCCTTAAAATGACAATTAGAAAACATACGTTAAATATCATTTTTTGGGCTGTGATTAACAATGATTCTTGTAAAAATATTTGTAGAAATAAGCAAGATGGAACTGGATTATTTTAACTTACTGTAATTGTCTCGAACTCATCAAAAACTAAATGTTTACACTTTCTAATGAAAACATTTCATAAAATGGCTTCTCTTACAGCTGATAGCTGACAACAATGTGACAACAGGTGCATTAACGTTCATACAAAAATATTATGTCTGGTGCCGTCGCCCAGGGGCGTGGTCGGTAGCGACAGCTGCTGCCACGGCGGGGGCCCGGGTTCGAATCCTCGGGTAAGACATGGATGTAATTGTGAATGTCCCCTTGTTGTAATATAATATATGTAATGGAAAAATAAAATTGTTGTGACTTGTTGTTGTTTCTGTATAATAAGGATCATTCGAGGCGACAGCCATAGTAGCTATAGGCCCCAAAGCATTCCACTTCGGTGGACTTCAAATGTCAAATGTCAAAAATGTCTGGTGCCACGTATATAACTCAATTCAGCCTGAAATGGCAAAATATTACGAAAATTTGATCCACTACTAAATATCTGGGCGGGGTCACCCCAGATATTTTCATTAATTCTTGCCTACAATGAAGTGAATGAAAAAATTATTTTAAAATTCCATCTTTACGTACACCAATGAACCAGGTTATGTTAATAAAAAAGGGTTAGAAGAATGCTGTATAGTTATGCCCATTTAATCCTGTTGTAGTAATAACACAACATTTTCCAAACGCCCTCAAAAATGCTTCCACAGCCTATTGTCATATCAAGGGGACCAGGTAAGCGAAATTTGGGGAAAAAATCGATTTTTACTTTTTTGTATCATTAAATAGTTTAAACTTTTATCTTTCCAACGATGTGTCACGCATGTTTATATATTAAAAAACAATGTGTTGAAATTATTCATGCTTTCTAAGAGTACTTCACAGCTTAATGGCCATTTAAATCTTTCATTGACTTTTTCTCAAAACTTGGAATTTTCATATTTGTGTTCTTTTTTTTTCAATATCTATTAAACTTAAGAACACAATTTTTTAAAAATACTTATATTAGGATATATTGTGTACTTTAACACAAGGATTTAATGATTTGTTGAGAATTATTTATTTTAGGCAGTGAACTCTTATCAAAAATGCTAATTTAAAAATGCCTTTCAATAAATAAATAATAATTAATTTTTAGGTTCATTTAGAAAGAAAATGGGCTGTTAAAATACGTAAATCATGTTACTCAAACTAGTCTAAAAATTCTAGACCTCTATCTTTCCCCATTTCTGAGAAAAAGGTACATAAAGTTGGTGTATTTTAACATGGCGGAGAAAGAACTTACCCGGCCCCCTTAATAATACGCCTATTAACGATATCCGTTCAAAATACAAGGTGGCTGTAATTAAACTGACAGTACACAGTTAAAAATCTACAGCACTTGCTGAATAGTCACTCCGCCACTATTATAGAATATCTCTATTCTGACTAACGAGAATACTCCATAATACAGTCAAGTAACCGTCTTCTATAAAAGCGGTGGAGTGACTACGCACCAAATGCGGCAGATTTTTAACAGTGAACTCAGAGTGTACTTTAGCGCGATCTAATTGAGAAAATGACGCCAAATTTTGTAAGAAGATTAAACAAGACAAGGGAACGAAGGATTCCACGAAAAAAAGTTAGTTGCAATAATCACCGCTAGAGGAATATGTGGCGCTGTGTAACAGAAAAGAGAGTTTAAAAAAATGCAAAATCAATACTAAAATCGTTAAATGTGCTGAATAAAAGGTAATTTTATTTCCGTATTGATTCTGCTTTTTTTTAAACTCTCCTTTCTGTTACACCAGCGCCACATATTCCCCCAGTGGTTACTTTTAGAACTATTTTTTCGCGGAATCTTTCTTGTTTAATCTTCTTAGAAAATTTGACGTCAGTCTCTCAATTAGATCGCTCTACAGAACACTCTGAGTAGTGCCAGTTTAATTATGGCCATCTTGTACATCACTGAGGTGTACTACAAGATTCTTACTATAGAACAGGGTGTGCATAGAACTTATCGTTCATTTACAGGGACACACAAAAGAATTTGGCTATAGAAGAAAATAAGCAATCATTGAACTACTGAAGCCAACAAACAATAATGGCTGCCAGTGCGTTTTCACTGGTGGTATGCGTTTTAAAATTTAACTATTTTTTAAATATTACTGGGTGTCTACAAATTATATAGATCAAATACAGGGTCGCACAAAAGTTCTCAACAACATCCATTTATGGGCGGAAAATGGCTGAGTAGAAATTTTTAATTGTGCTGTGCGTTTAACTGAACTTTTTGCATGCTATTTAGAATGCATACATATAATAGATCCTATACAGGGCTGAAAAAAAATCGTATATTTTAACGGTTATTCAGGGTAACAACAGAAATCGTGTTTTCAAATACGTTATGTGTTTACCAAATTGTCCATTTAGACGTTATCTTCCACTTAATTAGCTGTGCTGTCTTGTTATAGTATTTTGAGTGTGTTAGAAATTGTTACATAATCTATGCAGTAAGCATGATTTTTCGTTCTTGTTAATCATACAATTTATTCTTTAAAGCGATACACTAGTGAAAAAATTTTACCCTTAAAATAAATGTATTTTGCTTCGTAGTTTATGACAACAAACTCCCCTCTTTTGACCAGGATTCCTTTAAAGTTTTAGACAGTTTTAATGCGTAAAAAAATTACATTCATGTAGTGCGAAAAAAAAAAAAAAAACGTAAAAGTAAAAATAAAAACTAGTCGGATGTGGCAATCCCAAAACTTTCTTCTATCTCATACATGTTAATACTTCAAAATTCGCTATTACAGAGTCAAAATTAACCCTTAAAGACGTGATTTTTTATTTTGTTTCGAAAACATTATATATGATTCTCTGAAAGGTTTACTACATAGGAAAAATAAGGAAGAAAAACAGGGCTAAATTTTTCATATAATGCTTCAATCTTTCCTTATGTTGCACATCTGCAATACAAGTAAAAACTACTGTCGTGTGGCTGTTTTACGCTAAAATATTGCCAATTAGTAAATATTTTAAGAAGTATGTCTCCAAATATCTTCTTTTATATAATAATCTATTTTATAAAACTTAACCTTTAACCCTTTAATTCCCATGATAGAATACGTTCTAGAAATTACGTAATTCAGAGAATCTGACTTTATACCAGAAAGTTTCAATGGTTAATTTCGCTTTATTTAAATACGGAATGTCTATTATTAATTAAAGCAAATACTGTTATTTTAATTTTCTGGTGTAAATTAGGTATATACGAATAAAAAAACCTATTAAATTCAAAACAGTGTTGTTTGCATATATGCAAAGCTGCGTGGGTTAAATGCCAATCTATGCCCATCGTGAGGATTCTGAAATTCAGTGCATTATTTCTTGAAATAGAACTATTGCAAAGATCGGGAAAAAAGGCAGCATAAAAGCACCACTTGTTGGTCATTTTACACCAAAACAAAATCAGCAAAATATTTATCAAGGTATACCTGGATCTGAAGTTTGATGAAAATTCGTGCATTAGTTCTTGAGATAGAGCGCCCACAACATTCGTGTCATATACAGACAGACAGAGTGACAGACATTTTGTAAAAACATGTGTTTTGGAATCTCTGACCCCTAAAATGTGTCAATCCGTCAAAAACCAGAATCCGAAATTTTTCACGAGTCCAATACTTTCTTCTTGTAAGGATAGAAGAAAGTAATAAAGAGTTTTGCAATTTTTCAGTTGTTATAAATCGACTTTAAAAATTTAGATTTGAAATACATAAAATAGTTCAAAAATGTATAGATACATTTAAAATGTATTGAAAGTGACAATAATTTTTTGTCATATTCTATATATTTTATTTGCCATGCATCAATTAGTTCAAAATGACTTGTTGATTGTATATTGAGGTATGACCTTTTTATGTGAAAATGGATCTGTCGATAATGCCGACTTATGACATAGTTCTAAAATTTCGGTGCTTTTTCTTCCAAAAAAAAAAAAAAAAATCGATTTAGGAGTAAAACAGGGGTCGATGCAAGTTTTTATTCTTGGGTCCCATTTTGTGAAAAGTAGAAGTTATTTTTGTGAATTTTATTATATTTTTGTGAAAAATAACATTTTGTAACGGAAGTTGAAATCCAGTTACTCAAATTCGAACCAAGAATTTATGAGCAAAAACATTCTTTAAATCCCCTTGCTAAAGTTTTTGTTTTTCGTGACCTGGTGTTATTTACAAATTACACATTTGAAAACAGTTTTTATGAAAAACAATGTTACGTAGGGAGGTCTATTTTATTCAAAGGAAATTTGTGAAGAGGCCTGTTTCATTAAGTTCATTTTTGTGAAGGGGCCCATTTTATTAAATTTATTTTTGTGAAGGGGACCATTTTATTAAGTTTATTTTTGTGAAGGGGCCTATTTTATTAAATAGATTTTTGTGAAAGGGCCCTAAACAGGCGCCAAATTTTGCCTGGATCGACCCCTGGCTACTGCCTACTGTCTTATAACTAAGAAAAAAACATACCTAGTTTTAGAATTTGTATTGATTTATTGAGTTATTGAGTTTGTTATGATATTTATAATGGCTTGTGTTAAACACATTCTTATTTGATAAATATTTCGATTTTAGAATTAGATGGATATTTGAAGTGCGTAAGCGTGGGGTTGTTTAAAATTTGGCTCGCGTGTTACGCCTATTTTAGAGTAGATTTGTCTTATTTAAGGGGGTCCGAGGCTCAAAATTCAATTTTTTTTTATGTATAGAGATTTTGTCATGAAATATCATTTAATATAATAAGAATATTGCATGTAAAAAAACTGTAAAATTTTAAACATTTAAAAAAAAATTAAATTTAAAATTTTTAAACATATTTAATTTTTGATATAACTCTGGAAGTACTTACTCGATTTAGAAAATTTTTACACTTTTGTGTACAGAAAATACGTCATTTTATTTTTCCTTCAGGATTTCTTAAAGTATTGTTTATGAATTTTATAAAAAAATTTTAAGTTAAAAAATGAATTTTTTTTATGAGTGAGTTTTGCATTAATGAGCATATTTTCACGATTATGCTCAAAATTAAAAAACCTGAAGATAATTTGTTGGAAATATAGCATAAAATCTCTGCTGAAAATTTCATACATATATATCTTGCAAGGAACTTTAGATATATTCTTTTAAAGTTGACAAATGGTGAAAAAATTCATTCTGAGATAAATGACGTTAAAGTTCTCGTCAGAGGTAGCTGATGCATCGCAAAATGTGTTATATCTCTGGATCGCATGAATATAAAAGCACGTGGTTTACGATATTTAACGCTAAAAACTCAGTATTTTTTTTAAGCCAATTTTTAAAAAAAAATCATTTTTTTCTTTTAGAATCTTTAGCCCTGGACGACCTTAATGACAAAAACTTTACTATTAAATAAAGTGAAGATTGATATTCTTTAGTCGTGGCGACATGCTAAAAGGTTGGACAGAATCTCGAGGTACGAATCGCGAAGCGACTCTCATGAGAGGAAAGTAATACAATTCATAAAATGAAGTATTCAGTATCAAAATTTCAGCGGACGGAGCTAATAAAAAAATGCATATTCAACTTGACAAAAAAAGCGACAATAATATAGCCAATACCTAATTTTTTTAATATAAATGTGTTAAGGTATGAAGAAAAATCAATCTCTTAAAAACCAGTAGCATAAAATGCAGGGTGACGCCGCAAGTAATTGAGCAATTTTTTGAAATATTGCGCCATTCCAGGCGGAAATGAGTTTTATAGGTAGCACTAGGCATAATACTTTTGTTTGAATGTTAGTGCACCTGTTGTCACATTGTTGTCAGCTGTCTTCTGTAACAGGAGTCATTTTATGTTTTTTTTTTTATTAGAAAGTCTAAACTCTAAACATTTAGTTTTTGATTAGTTTGAGACAATTGCGGTAAGTTAAAATAATACACTTCCATCTTGTTTATTTCAACTTTTATTTTTATAAGAATCACAGCCGAAGGATGATATTTTAAAGATACATTTTTGGATTTTCAATGGACTTCTTTCGTTTGACAAACTACTGGGAAAATGGCAATTTAAAAAAAAAACTACACTGTAAAAAAAAATCTGTGAAGTTACTAAAGTTTTTCTAGGAAACTGGGATTCCTAGAACTTTTTATGTAACGGCAACAACAAAATTTCATGTAACAGACACACTTTTGCGCCGAAAATCAAAAAATCTGTAAGGTTACTAAGAATTTTTTTGGAAACTGGGATTCCGAGAACTTTTCATGTAACTGCAGCCAGGGTTACAAATAAAAGTTTAGTAAGATTACTGAAATTTTAGCAGATTCATTTGTAAAGTTACAGATTTTTGTAGCTTTACAAAAACTAGTTTTGTAGATTTGCAGCTTTTTTCGTACAGTTACAGGTGAAAGTTTAGTAAGCATGTAACTTTACATCTGTAGAACTACGAATTCTGCGATTATCTGCTCGTATTTATAATTTTATTGCGATTAACTTCAGGGGATTTAATTTTTGTCCATTATAGGACATTCATTAAGGGTGTTAAGCAATCATGTTAGTTTACTTTTAAACTTAAAAGGAAAGAAATATAATAAAAATCCCGCAGTACTGACTTCATTTGATCAATTACTGGCTAAAGCTAAAATAATCCACTTTTATTTTGTTTATTTCAACTTTTATTTTTATAAAAATGATTGTTAATCACAGCACAAGGATGATATTTTGAATATTAATACTTAGATTTTCGATTGACTTCTTTCGCCTGATCAACCACTGGGAAAAATGGCAATTAATAAAATTATTTATTTATAATTTTGTTGCTATTTAATTTAAGCGGATTTAATGTTTGTCCATCATAGGGCATTCATTAAGGGTTGTAGCAATCCTGTTAGTTTACTTCTAATATTTAAAAGGAAAGAAATATAATAAAAGTCCCACAGCACTGACTTTATTTGATCAACTACTGGCTGGGTCACCCTATCTATCTATATTATAAAGGACAAACGTATCTGTGCATAACGCTGACGTCATTTTGCGTATGGCAACACTTCACGATCAAATTTCGGTTTTGAAATTTTTGCTATTGCAATTTTTTAATCTTCTGACCATCGTACATTTTCAATTTTTAGAACGTCGTTTAAGTTAAAAAATTTACTTTCAAATGCAATTTATTTAAATCTGTATCTTATTGACTGATTTATTGTGATTTTTAAAATACTTTTCAAGCATGATTTTTTTAAATTTATCTTATCACGAGCGGGCTTCAATACATAATACTAAACATTTTGCACATAAAGCAATAAAACTGTTCAGCATTTATATCTGACTAATTTTCTACAACGAAATTAATACTTTCCTCAATAAATAAATAAAAGAGTAATATTAAAAAAAAATTATTTGTTACATTTGTAAAACACTAAAGTTTGTATAAAACATTTGTAATCGAAAAATTAGAATTTTTAGACAGCCAAACAGGAAAAAAAAAGTTTCAAATGGAATTTGTTTGCAAAGTGCATCTCCGTTTACAGATTTTCTATGGTTTTAAAAGCAATTTTCAAGCATGAAATATTTTTAAATTTATCTCTATTGCGTGGAGCTCGATTACGAAAGATTAAACCGTTTGCCTTTAAAACAACATAAAGAGTTCATAATTTTCTTACGGCTAATGTTCCATAAAAATTACTCTATGAATAAATAAATAAAATAATATAAACAAAACACAAATTTAACAGACATGCAATTGAAGTACGCGCTTAAAGCTCTGAAATTATCAGAATTCAAAAGGATGCCGTAAGTAAACAAATCTTGGGTTAATAACTCTTAGCATATAATTAATATGTAAATATCGCTTTTAATAAATTTCAAAACTTTATTCGATTGTATAATTCAAATTTCTCATATGAAAAATGCTTTTTTTATTGTTAGTGGGGAAGCTAAAAAATATATTGCATGTAAAAAGAAAATATTAGTTTTCAATTTAAAAAAATGTTTTCATCTATATTCTGTAATCCGAGAAGCCCGGGTACGATTCCCTAGTATACAGTAAATTTGAAAATAAATTGGTTTTCATATTTTCAAAAATATATCCATACGAGTTGAAAATAAATTTATTTTATTTTTTAAGCAAATGTTTCAGTGTTCCATGTCACAGACTTTTAAAAGAGTTTATGAATCTCGATTCCGTAGAAAAAAATTTTACGTGTTTGTTGACTCTCTGAAAGGGACCTTTCTAAAAGCAACCAAATTAACTTTATGTAAGACAATATTATGCTAAACAATTTTTTTCAGACGTCTTCCATTAAAAAAAAAAAAATAAATAAAAAAAAAAATGGACATCGTGTGCTTCTGTCTAAGTATAGTATCAGGTGAAACAGACTGAACTTGATTAGCATATTTTCGCCAGCTTCTCTTCTCAAAAACTGAAATCATTTATTTTAAATCTATTCTAGTGTTATTTTTCTTGTTTGTCAAAATTTCAATTTTATTATAAGCAAAAGTACAACGTAACTTTAAACTTGGTTTAATGAAATTCATTTCATAAAAAGATATTAATATATTTATGAATATTTTATTTGTTCCACAAACATTATGTATGCCATGGTAGTTTGCAAAAGCGAGACTCGTACCGAGATTTTTTTTAAATTATTATTATTATGTTATTATTATTATTATTATTATTATTATTTTGGTGGGGGGGGGGGGGCTGAGCGGGGAGTATTCGAATTTTTTTACCGGAAAGATTAATGCTTGAAAAGGCTTTAAAATGGCTATACATTTTTAAAAAGCTGGCAGGCAAGGGGAAAAAAATCGTTTATTCACGTATTTTAAAAGTTTTGGGTAATAATACTTAGAGATCGACCGAAAATTCGGTTTCGTTTTCGGCTCAAAATCTGAGTTTCGCAGAAAATTCGTTTACGGCGAAAATGCGGCGAGACCAAAACTCGACCGAAACTATCAATATTTCAAAAATCTCTTTTCTTCCTTCCAAAATTTTCAGCATGACTTATCGATTTGAGCTTTATCGGCTCAAATGAGACTATTTATTGCTACGAAATTCGTTGTTTATAATGATCAGTCATGACAGACTCAAGACGTGAGTGCAAATTATAAAGCAAGAAATGCCTATAGGACTAAACTTTCTCACGTGCTCAGTAAAAGCTGCAGACATAACAGTAATAGAAAATTTTCAGTTTGAAATCACAGAAGTGTTTCAAATACTCTCTGAGAAAGTTCTAGTGTAACAGAGGATCCTTTACAGAAATCATTAGAAAAGATAAATCGAGGTGTGTATACCTAAAACTAAAATACTTTTTAATTAAAGGAAATTCGTATTCAGGCTATGGCCAGAAGGTCCTCCCTGAACTTGAAAAAATTCCACCGTAATGGGGCGCCATAATTGCGATGCGTGTGTCATTTTCATTATCGTACCATCGAAAAGTGTATGAAGTTATGCATAGAACTGAACCAAATTTTGTGTGTATGTTTCTGCCTATAGCAAGCAAGTCGATCCTGAATTTGAAAAAAATCTGCCGGAAGAGGGCGCTGTAATAGCGATGTCTGTGATATTTTCATCATTGTACCATCGAAAACTGTATAAAGTTATGCATAGAATTGAACCAAATTTTTTATGTATGCTTTTCGCTACGGCCAACATAGTGTGATAGTGATTTTTATATAATTTTCTTGTTTTTACGTAGTTCTGTTGTCCATCGGCGGCTCGTTCAACAGCGGAAACTCGCGTCCTGCTAAGCCGGCTAATATCTCATGATATAGATTAACTCGTTTTTAGTTCGTTTAATTGACTGAAGCAGAAATTTAAGATGAAAATCAAAGTTGGTATAGTATTGAACTAATAATATTGAAGTATTGACATGTGTAACTACTTTTTGAAATATTAAGATGTATGAGATAGAAGAAAGTTTTGGGACTGGCACATCCAACTAGTTTCGAAACGGTTAAAATGCGTATTTTTCAAAACCAATTGCACCGTACGTCGCGTCAAAGAGCAGATCTAATCTTTAAATAGGTGCTTTTTTGTGAATCGGTACCTTTAAAATCGAGCCCAGTGGGGAGCGTTACCAAAAGGGAGAAAAAGTCTATTGCCGAAAACCACCCTTTTTGATTTTTTTTTTTTTCAAAGGGTTAACAACAATAATTTTACGAACTGACTGCGACTTTTAAGACGTTAAAGCAAGAAAATCAAAAATATGCCTAACTTTTTTCATATCCCGAACAGTTTGACCGATAAAGGTTAAGAAAAGTAAAAAAAAAAAAATAAATAAATAAATAAATTAAATTAAATTAAATCAGCATTTGGTTATTTCCTTCTACGTGATTTAGAAAGCAGAGGGTGAGCATGCGTGCGTGCGTCTATCGATTTTTGAAAAAAAAAAAAAAAAAGCAATTTATCAAATTACAACGACCAGTTGGAAAATGATTTTTTCGAAGACTAAAATTTAAGACATAAAAAATCGCACGGAGTTGATCATACATTACGTACTCCATGAATTAAACATTAATAGTGTTATTATGCGTAAAAATTCGAAGCGACAAAAATCGCCTGCGACTCGTACGTATTATCCACCTGAAACTTACGTATTATCCAAGCATTTCATTGGCTTTTCCATCGTCAGATTTCCAAGAAATCTGACGACTCATTTTAAATGAAATTTCATTCTTAAACTTCTAAACATCCTACACTATTACTTTTTACACCGTCGTATAGAGAAAAAAAATGTACTTTTAAATGCTATTTGTTTGAAAGCTGTATCTCAATTTGTTTCTGAGTTATTAATTTTTTTTTGTAGTTTTTATTACTTTTTCGTCATAGTGGCAACAGAAGGTATCCATCTCTGTTGAAAGTAAAGGGAAATACAGATTACTGCATAGACCCATCAGAAAGCGAATAAAATGCGGATTAAACCAATAAAAACCTTCAGATATGCTTTTGATTTCCCATTCTGACGAGAACAATAACCATTTTTCCAAATGGTTAAAAAAATCCTTTTGATGAGTTTTTAATTCATATTTTGGCTAAACTATCAAAAGATAATAATAATAATAATCTGAACCTCGTATGGACCAGGACTTGTCTAGGGCGATCCTCACCACACTTTTCAAACTTCAATGATCTACGTGTGCTTGATTTTACGTGCCATCGCCAAAAGCCACACACAAATGCAGATAGAGAGTTATTGTTTTCTTTAATTAGTACTAAAAGATTCAACCTAGACCAGGGTTACAGAATATAAGGAAAAACAGTTTTTTATAGTAATATATATATTTTTTTAGATTATTCACTAACATCGCCCAAAAGCATTTTTATTTGAATAACAATTTCGAATTCAAATAAAGTTTTAACATTTATTAAAAGCGATACTTTCATAAAAATTAATAGTCGAAGAAATCGCTAAACATTTTGTTACTTACACCAGTCCATTTTAATTCTCATCATTTCAGTTGTTTAAGTGCGTAGTTCGATTACATGTCTGTTAAATTTCTGTTTATATTATTTTATTTTACCGATGAAGTTTTAACTTCGTATTGGGATATTAGCCGGAAACAAATGCTGAACTATTTATATTAACTTAAGTGAAAACGGATTTATTTTTCATAATCACAACGTTACAGACGATACACAGTAAAAAAAAAAAAAAAAAAAACAGACTAAAATACGGAAATTGTTCTGGCAATCGAGACACCAGTACTATTTCCGTATTTTAACGGAACGTTTCCCGGGAAATTACTGAAAATTTTCCGTTTTCTTTTTTTTTTTTTTTTTTAATTTACGGGGGAAAACTTCTGTTAAAATAAGGAAATAGCACTGGTGTCTCGATTGCCAGAACAATTTCCGTATTTTAGTCCGTTTTTTTTTACAGTTTTATAGATAGATTCAACAAAAGTCATCAAAATTCATAGAAAAGTCATGCTTGAAAATTATTTTTAAAACCATAAAAAATAAGTCAGTTATGATACAGTTCTCAAATAAATTACAATACAGTTTCGAAACAAATTTCATTTCAAGGTACATATTTTCCCCCATTCAATGGCTTAAAAATTGAAAATATGCGAAGTTTAGAAGTTTAAAAAATTACAGTAAAAGCGAAATTTAATCGTCTTTTGTTGCCATCGTCGAAATGACGTCATCGTTACGCACGGAAACATTTGTAAAGCGCCTTTTTACCTTTATACACCGTAAAACACTTATGTAACCTCCCTCCATAAAATTGGTGTCAGCCTTGCTGCCTGCCTTTTATGGAGTGATTTAACCTATATAACTGATGTTACGTTGCACAAATCTATAATATTGCGCCAGTTATATCAGTTTAAATTACACCATCATGCAAGTTAAATTACTCCATATATTTTTACAGTGTAAAGAGGGAAAGTGATTTTTTTTCTCGATTATGGGGTTATTACCCGACTGCCAAGAAGGGTTATGTGTTTCACGCGTATCTGGGTATGTGGGTTTCTTTATACCCTCGAAACATTCCAACAGCTGGACGGATTTTAATGAATGAGGTCTCTATTGATTCGTGATAAGCGTACAATGGTTATAGCCTAGATTTTGTTGTTATAAATTCAAAATGGCGGCCGTAAAATACAAAATGGCGGTAGAGATGAAAAAAAAATTTTACGCACCCTATTGAGTGGCCTATCATTGGATAGGTCTTTCAAAATGAAGACGACGTTTCATTCACTATTTTACAGTCAGGAGCTCCGTTTAAATATTACACAACCTGAAAGTTGTGTAGGTAGGATCTCTAGCTTGACTGCAACTCTAACCTTCATAGACATCTATAGGCCTCATCAAAACAGTGTTTATAGATAGGAACTAAAAATTAAACACTACTTAAAAGTCATCCATACAAGTAAATAAAAAAAAAATAGGTAAGTAATCTAAAAAATAATTTCATATTGATGAGAAATAATTAATTAGTTCGCTTTTTACGCAGACGGGTTTTTTGATTTTTTAAATTTAACGTATAAATATTAGAAGTGGAAACGTTTTAACTAAAGTTAGGATCTAAGTTTTTATTTATTTTTCTATTACTATTTATTTGAATGCATATCATTCTGTAAGTGTGGAGTCGATCCATTTTTTATTTTTTTTTTTTATTATTATTTTTTATTTTTTTTTTTTAATTGGGAGAAGAGAATATCCTCAATAAGGAAGTCGGCAAATTAGCCCGTAAGAGAAACCGGAATAGCTTTACCAGACATGCGCGTCTACTTTATGAGAGCAATGATCATTTGATATGGTATTTTGCCATCTGCAACCAACAACACAGGTTCTGTCGAAATAATCCAGACCGAATAATAATATCTCATTCCGAAGATTGCAGTAAATTAAGGCCTCGAAATTAGAGTACATTATATAATCCAAGTATAGCACGAGGACATTTGTCTCTTTTGCTATTAATGATTTGATCTTCCATTCTATCAAATCTCTGAATGACACATTTTAGCAAGAAAGAAAATTATAAAAAGAACAAAGTGCAAATTGCCATCTTAAATTTTCAAAGCATATTTATTTTATATTTCTGTTTTTTAAAAAAAAATTAAGGGGACACAGTACCTTTTAAACTACTTTTTCGATTTTGAACAATACTGTAATATACTTAAATATAATGTCACTCCAGATATTAAGCAAATATAATTTCATATAATTTCAAAAAAAAAAAATCTTGTAGAACAGCCTATTTAACTAAAATTTAAATTAAAAAAAAATTATTATTTTTTTTTAAAATCCCTACTACTTTTTTAAATATGAATATTTTTGCTTCAATTTTTTTTCCATATTCCTTAGATTATACTACATAAAACTGTGCATGGATTTTTAGATGTATGGGATATTACATTTAATATTAACGTTTTTCTCTTTTGTATAGTAAAAAATCAAGGAAAAATAATTGAAATTCTTAAAAAAAAATAACTATAACCTTGAATGTTAAATCCATGCACAATTTTATGCAGTATGTTTTTAGGATTATGGAAAAAAAATTGAAGCAAAAATATTCATATTTTAAAAAGTAGTAGGGATTAAATATATATATATTATTTTTAAATTTAAATTTTAGTTAAATAGGCTATTCTACAAGATTTTTTTTTAATTAAATGAAATTATGTTTGCTTTATAGTACCTAATATCTGTAGTGACATTATATTTAAGTATATTACAGTATTGTTCGAAATCGAAAAAGTAGTTTAAAAGGTTCTGTGTCCCCTTAAGGGTTAAAATTCTATTTTAAAAAATGCATTTTGCACTTTTATCTTTTACTAATAAAAGAATGTTTCGCTCTACGTGTGTGTCAATGTGTATGCAATCGCAGGGAAAATCTACCTCATGTCCAAGGCTGCAAATTTGTATGAGATTAGTCCAAAGCCTCTCCTAGTGCACCTGAGAGTCAGAATTATAAATTTCTAATAATTAGCTGAGTTATTAATTAAAAGTTACAAAGAACTTCTATTTAAAAAATCCCTGCCGTCTCGGCCTAC
Organism: Maratus speciosus; assembly: GCA_963932465.1. Classification (NCBI taxonomy): domain Eukaryota; kingdom Metazoa; phylum Arthropoda; class Arachnida; order Araneae; family Salticidae; genus Maratus; species Maratus speciosus. The sequence goes on along the minus strand of OZ010798.1, from coordinate 24,160,848 downwards.
AGGCGGAGGTAGATTTCGAAGTACTAATTTCACCAACAAAAACTAAATCAAGATTAGGGATAAATCCAATTTAAAAATTTTATCTGGACGCTTTTGACGAATTTTTTATTCCATTTTTCTGAAAGAGCTAGTTTTCTCAGAATCATATCAAGGAGGTATTCAAAAAACTATTTTCCCATGCTCAACAACTCGAAATTTTCTGACGCATTTTCAGACTCATTTTTAAAAGTAAAAACATGAAACTTGCTGACGTGATTTTTTGAAAATATTTATAAACGACCTTTTTTTTTTTTTTTTTTTTTTTTGTTTAATTATAACTTTATTTACAAACAGTTATTTTCTTAGTATTTTTTTTTTCGTTTCCAGCAGTATTGCTTCGAGAAATTCGGTCCAAAATGCCTACTTTGACAGCATTTTTTGAAATATATTATGACTTTATCAAAAAATAGACCCATACGGCACATTATATAGTTACTGAATAAGAGAATCTGCCCATTGGATGCGTTTGAGAGCAAAAATGAATTTAAAAACGAGTCAGAAAATAAGCAGTTTGGATTTCAGTACACCCTTAATACGATTTTTTTTCTCGTCAATCCCTATTTTTATTTAATTTGTTTTTGCTGTAAGAGTTGATCCTGTCAAATAATTGTCTGTATGAAAGTTGTAAGTAATATTAAGAAGATGCTTAATAAATTTAAGCGGATTGGATATCTTATGAATTGACGAAGTTATGAATTTTTTTCTTCTTCAACTCCCCATTTTTTTACGTTTTTATTTTTTTTTTCTCAATAAAAGTTGGTCCTCACAAACTTGTCAATATAAAAGTTGTAGATAATATTAAGAAGATTTATAATAACTTTAAGGGAATTTGATATCTTGAGAATTGACGAAGTTATGAATTTTTTTCTCCCTAAAACCCTGTTTCTTTCACCCCTTGAGCCCATTTTTAATTTTATCAAAAATCTGTCATACATCAATTTTTGGCCTTTTTCCTAGAAGTAATAATATCTTTAAACTGATTTGATATGTATTATAGTTAAGAAGTTATGTGTTTTTTTCTGTTGCCACAAAAACCCTCCCTATTTCCACCTGGTCCGATTTTGCCCATTAGCGAACTTGACCGAGATTTTCTTCCCCTTGATTTTATGTATCAGTTTGGAAGAAATTTGTGCAGAATTATGGAAGTCATCATGTCCATAAAAAAGTGATATATATATATATATATATATATATATATATATATAGAGAGAGAGAGAGAGAGAGAGGGGGAGAGAGAGAGAGATAAATAGATAGATAAAGTTTTGAAGTAGGGGTGGTTTTGAGTTCTAGGGTCATGATCGGCGTAGATCTGCAAAACATTTTCAGAAATTCCAACATAGGGGAGAATGTATTATTTCTTACGAAATCTACCCAAAATTCATATCTGCCTTTCCAAGAGGGAAAATGCGCTCGCATAAGCAGATACCCTATTTACTCATCAAGAGGAAATGAAGATCGAAAAGAAGGAATTTGGGGATATTTTGTCATTATTTATTAACTTCCATCGGCCAAACCGTTTAGCAAAGTTAAAAACGGAAGACATATTCTCAAAGATCGTAAGATCGTACTCTTTCGTCTCAAATGCCGTAATCAATTAAAAAAAAAATACCGCCCTTTGAAAAAAAAAAAAAAAATCAAAAAGGATGAAATTTTTTTTTATCAAAGGAGTCCCTCCACCCCTTATAGCAACACCCCCCAGAGCGCAATTAGATTTAGAGGCACCGATAAATCAAAAATATGTTCTTAAAGCTGAAACCGTCTTCTAATCGATGATGCAATCAGTTTGAATATATATATATATATATATATATATATATATATATATGTATATATATTTATTCATATATATGTATATATGTATATATATTATATATTATATATTATATATATATATATATGTATATATATATATTTATATATATATATATATATATATTCATATATATATATATATATATTATATATGAATTTTAAATCTTACAAATACACTATCGAACGCAGGTCACTTCGCTCCAGACGGAAACGATATTTTTTCTACGCTAAAAGTAACTAAAAGTCCGTATTTAAAAAAAAAATATTTTTAGGGCATCTCGATAGACCAGATTTACATCATCTACAAAAATTTTGAAACTTTCGGACGGGTAAAAATATTTTTTGCGAAATAAGTTGCATGAATATTTCGACGAAATCAGTAAAAACCTGAATGTTTCGTCGCATCCGTTTTGCTAGCTACGCATAGACTCCAAAAATGAAATTACACAGAAAATAAAATATCAAATAGCATATACATACATTCAAATCAATATTTTTTCAGGATTTTTTCATTTAAAATATATATTGAGACAAAATGGAGTTAAAGATAAAAAATCATACAAATTTGAGGATTACTTAAAGTTATCAGCACGAGCCCGAGCAAAGCCGGGCGGTCAGCTAGGTGCTAATAAAATGCAAGAAAGTAAAATAAATTAAAAAGAAAAAAAAGCAATTTAACAAATTACAACGACCATTTGGAAAATGATTTTTTCAAAGACTAAAATTTAAGACATAAAAAATAGCACGGAGTTGATCCTACATTACGTACGCCATGGATTAAACGATAACATTCCTGGACCCATCATGAACAAATTTTAAAAGAAATTTCAGTTTTACAATTTTCGGTACTGAAAATTTTTAAACTTCTACGGAGCTGGTCATGCATTACGTACGCCATGAATTAAAGATTAATAGTGTTATTACACGTAAAAATTGGAAACAAGAAAAATCGCCTGAGACTCATCAGATTTCCTATGAAACTTACGTAATAGCCAAGCATTTCATTGGCTGTTCGGGAAAAGGCTTTTCTATCATCAGATTTCCAAAAAACCTCACGACCAATTTTAAATAAAATTTCATTCTTAAACATCTAAACATCCCACACTATTACTTTTTAAACCGTCGGTTAGAGAAAAAAATGTACTTTTAAATGCAATTTGTTTGAAAGCTGTATCTCAATTTGTTTCTGAGTTATTAATTTTTTTTTGTAGTTTTTATTACTTTTGTGTCATAGTGGCAACAGAAATATCCATCTCTGTTGAAAGTAAAGGTTAGTATGTAGACCCATCAGAAAACGAATAAAATGCGGATTAAACCAATAAAACGCTTCAGATATGTTTTTGATTTCTTACCTTGACCGAGGACAATAACCATTTTTCCAAATGGTTAATAAAGCAAACTGTTAATTTCTAAAAATGACTAAATTGCAATTTTTGTGTATTACTACTATCAGTTCTGACCTGTCTGTAACTAAACCTAAGTCCATTTATCTCAGAATGATTTTTTTCATAATTCGCCACGTTTAAAAGGATATATCTAAACTTTCTTGCAAGATATATGAAATTTTGTACACAGGTTTTATGTTGTTTTTTTTTAAAATAAATTATATTAAGTAGTTTTAAGTTCTTGTAAAAATTTTGAAAATATATTCCTCGAAGTAAAAATCGCTCTCAAAAATTCTCTTTATTAGGTGCACTCGTAATTATATAAATACGTAGCACATATTGTTGTTGTCTAATCCTTTCGACTGTCTGTCCGTCTGTCCGCATATAACAGTGCAAAAACTGTCCAACTGAACGGTTTTAAATTTAATACGTAGAGTCGTTGCAGGATTTTGTCGAGTCTTTTCAAATTTTATGAAAATAGAATCAAAACTTTAAAAAAATTTTAATAAAAGTTTTCTTCATTCTATTAAATCCTATTCTACGTCATGAATTCAATGGTATGATGTCCTATTGAAGATGGAGTTCTATTATTTCCGTATTTCTGAATGCAATCAATAGAATCGTGATAAGTTTTGTATTCATGCATTTTTGCATAAGAGTGCAACAGCTATTGCACCAAGATCTGACTATTTATAACACTAGTTATAGTACGAACGCACCTCATTTGTCACTTTTGACGTACAATTTCCGACATTTTTAACTTTTTAATTTATTATAAATTTTGTTAGTAATATTTTTTCTAAATACTGAAGAAAAATTAACAAAAAACCTTTTCTGCACACAACAGTGAAAAAAAAAAGGGGGAAATTGGGCAAATGGTTAATGAGTTAAAGCAAAAATTTAAAATCTTTAAAATTTTAAATTTTAAATAAAAAAAATTAAAAGTTTTCAAAAACTTTTTATCTGAAAAGTAATTTTTATGGAAAGAAACATTTCAAGTAATAAAATTATTAAAAAATGCCTATAAATTAATAAAATAAAACTTTGACCCCTGGATCGCTTACCAGTCTGCTGAAAGTTCCGTTAAAATAACTCCATTATTGTTATGGAGAAAAATCCGATTTCTTATTGGAGAGAGGCGCCCTGTATTTTTACTGATTAAAAGGTTTGCAACCCTAGTTTCCTCTAGAAAATTTATTTGTTGTAGTATGCTATAACTCCCATGAAAAATTGTACTTAAAAATTCGAGACACCCTTCATAATAAATTTCAGTAAACTCTCGATATATCGCGCCTCTTTATATCGTTCATTCGGAAACATTCTTTTTTCGTGTTTTCCCTATAAAATAAAACCTTCTAGACTTCCGTTTTAAGTAACATTATGTAATGTCATTTACAATAAGTGTAATTCTGTACTATTAATTTTAATAAGAAAATTTAAATAGGTGTATAAACTAACATTTCGAAAACATAAACAAAACATTTATTTCAAGATTAAGATTCTCCTTTATACTTTCGGTATATCGCGGATTAGGATATAACGCTTTTTAGGGTTTCGTTCATCTGACGAAACCCTATTCGTCTCCTCTGTCTGTCTGTCTGTCCGTCACAGAGCCCGTTCTCAGAAACTATACATGTTAGAGACTTGAAATTTGGGGTACTTATAGCTGAACACCTCACATTAAACAACAAATCATAAAATTTTGAAAACGTTGGTAATTAACCTAATTACGGGCTAATTAAATTCTAAAATTAACCAATCAACCTTTTGAATGCAGGTGCGAAAACACGTTATCGAAATCCTCCCCAGTTTCTCCTAAGGGTTGCCAGTAAATTCGGCGGATGCTCCGTCAAATCAGCCGGTGTAGGGTTACCACGGAGTAATTTAAGTAATAAATGAAGTGGACCTTTAAAAAGCAAAATCGGATCTGCCGAAGTATCGGTCGTTCAAATTCGTAACAGGTGTAGAAATACGCGGAAAAAATTCTACTTAATTTTGGTATAAATTTCAAATTTCTGCGTAGGATAGAACGCAAAAATCCACAAAAAATCGATCGATAAAAATTTAATTTCTGTGTTTGGAAAGACAATGAAAACAGATTTCCATTCACCGGAAGGCAGCTGTCGTCATCTCTCGACATATTGGCGCGGGAGAAATTTAAGGGGAGGAAAGTCTAATACGAAATTTAAACTTTTTAAATATTAAATTTTTCGATTAAATTTTTTGACATCCGGGCTGGAAATTTCTCGCAGATTTCATACATATCGGTTCGAAGAGATAGCTTCATTACGAGCTGAGATATTAATTATTATTTTATTAATTCCTTTTATTTCCATCAAATGCCAGATTAAGATGGAGGCACGTGCTTTTTTAACGGAGATTTCATTTAAATTAGGAAATCTAGCAATTTGCGTGAGATATTTCGACGGCGCGCTATGAGATAAGTATTAATTATTCAATATGAAAAAGTTTATAGGTTTATAAGTGTTCATCCCACTATTTCCGAATAGCAATTTCAGGAAATATCTTAAATTATTGTTTAAGACCGCCACTCGATGTGTTCGAAACTTTACGATACTTTATAACACATAAGAAAAAGTGTAAAAAAGAATGGAGTGTGATATTTCGAGGAGTGGAGGGGGGTGACTAGATTTATTTATTAAATCTTAGCGTTTGTTATCGCAGAAAATGTTTTAAATTGTTGGTTAAGACTGCACCGCCACCCTCCCGATCATGTATCTACGGAGAGATTGCGCAAAGGAGTTTCGTTCAGATATGCTTTTGTTAAGAATAGAGTGCGCTCCCTGGTTTTGGAATGCGGAAATAACGTAACGCGATTTTGTTAAAATTAGGAAATATAACAAGGCGATCCGTTTTCAACTTTAAGATACTTCATGACACATAAAAAAAGCTTATAAAATAATGGTGCATGCAATTTCCTGTGAAGGGAGGGCGGGGGAGAAGCGCTGGATTTCTTTTTTAAAAATTAGCGTTTACGACCTTTTTAGATGTCGTTTTTTGAGCACTATGATATACTCAGCTTATGAAATATAAAAATGTCAAAATTTTAGTTACCACTATTTCCGAATAGTACTTTCAGCAAATTTCTTAATTTCTCGCTTAAGGCCGCCACCAACTCGAGTAACACATCCACTGATAGGTTGTTTAACAGAGTTTCGATCTGATACACTTTTGTTATGAATAGTGTGCGCTCCCTGATGGTGGAATTTGCAACTAACATAACGCAATTTTGTTAAAATTATGAAATCTAACAAGTCGATCTGCTGGAAACTTTGACATAGTTCATAACACATAATAAAAGGCTTATAAAAGAACGTTCCGTGCAATTTCCTGGGGCGCCTACCTATCTCGGGTGCTATAGACTCGATCCCCTCGACTAATATACCTACGGATAGGTTGTAAAACGGAGTTTCCTTTGGATAGAGGTTTGTGTTCCATGTAGCGAGACATGCCGCGCCACCTATAATTAAAATTACAGTGACTATAATTTGAAGTGAACTGAACTAAGCTTTGAGTATTGTGTTGAGAGGTGAGTGTCGGAGAAAGCGGCGGTGCGCTGCTTCTGTGTTTAATAAATTATTATATCAAGTAACCAGCGCTTTTAATTAATTTGTGTTATGGTGTGACTTTTCTACATGGTCCGTCGACCCAATGGATGAGTATAAGTAAAATAATTAGTGTGCTTTCGATAATAAGAACAAATTCGAACTATATGTGAGGTAGTTTTGATTTGTGTGTAAAGATGTTTAGTTCACCTTTTTTGTGAGAGTGTCGTGATAATTTGTGCCTAATAAGAGAAATTGGTGACTAAGAAGAATTCAGTGTTGAGATATTAATGTTTCAATGTGCCCCTGGATTTAATACATAAATAGCTACTTCGTGCCTTCGTGATTGTCGCAGCGGTTTGAGTTGAGGTAAGAGCAATTTTCCTAGTTTTGATTTAGTTAAATTATGTCTGTTATTGATAATTTAAATAAAGACGAGCTTAAGCTTGTCGTTGAGGAATTAGGTTTAACTGCTCCTGAAAGCAGTAAAATTATAGAGTTGAGAGATATTATAGAGAAAAGTGAGCATTACTCAAATGAGCAATTAATGAAGGACGTAGTCAATTCGGTTGTTGAGGAGTATAAGTCGCGAAAAGAAATTGAGAAATCTAAACTAGAATTAGAGAAAATTAAATTAGCGCAATTAGAAAAAGAGTTAGAAATAGCAAATATTCGCAAAGAACCTTCCCAAAATTCTGAATATGAAAAAATTAAATTAGCTCAGTTAGAAAAAGAATTAGAATTGGCCAAAGTGCGTAGAGGTTCCCGCGAAAATTTGACGTCCTTAACAGAAAAATAGGAAACTGAAATACTGAGCAATAACCTAGAAAGTTTTATTAAAAGTGTTAAAACATTAACTATCTGTGTACCGACGAGAGCTGAGTCATTTAACCTTTTCTTTCAATCACTTGAAAAAGCGTTCAAAACTAAAAATGTACCCGAAGAGTTTAAGGCAGAAATTCTTCTAAACATTCTCGGGGAAAAAGCGAGTAATTTAATGATTTATTTGTCAGAGGAGGAGTTGATTAGTTATGATAAATTGAAAACTATAGTCTTAAAAGAATTTCAACCTACAGCGCAAGAGTGTTTAAATAATTTTCGGAAAACGCAAAAATTACCGTCAGAAAATTACGTTCAATTTGCATCTAGGTTGAAATCAATATTTCTATATTACTGCAGTCTGCGTGAAGTAAATGATTTTAAATCATTATGCGATCTGATTGTTTCAGACAGAATTTTCAATTCGTTAGATCGCGAATTAATGAGTCATATCGCAATTAAGCAAGCTGAATCATATTTTAAACCACAGCAACTTGGCAGAGAATGCGATATTTTCTTATCGGTTAAAAATAAAAACAGAAATGAATCAAATGCGTATTCCAGAAAATTTGCAAGTGAAAATAAACAAATAGCGGGAAATAAATTGCGAAATGCACGCCCTGAAAGGGGGGTCTCAAATGTTTTCCTTTCGGAAACAAAAAATAATAAATGTGTTTTGTGTAAACCGATTGCGTATCATGCATTACATTCTTGTCCGCAATTCAAAAAACTTTCGATAAAAGAAAGAGTTGAAGTTGTGAAATTAAATAAAGCATGTTTCAAATGTTTAAATTATAATTGTTGCGTACAGAAATGTAATTATAAAAACTGTCATTGTGGACTACCCCATAATACACTCATTCATTTTCCGAGGGAAGAAAATGATTTGAGTAATAATCAAAATAAATTTCGAGGTCATGTGTTTAAAGCAGGTGCAGAAATAAAAAGTTCAACAAGCGAAGAACAATTTTCTGTCCCTCCGAACCAGACTGTCGCCTCTAGCTTCGAAAGAAATAAAACAAAAACTGTGTTATTGAGTACAGCTCGCCTGTTCATTAAGGATAAATTTTCGGAATGGCAAGAAGTTAGATGTTTATTGGATGTCGGCTCGCAATCGTGTTTGATAACTTCGCAGTGTGCTAATCGGCTGCAACTCAAAATTAATAAAACAAACACTTTAATTTCGTGTTTAGATGATTCATCTATCACAGTAAAGGGTTGCTTAAAGACAGCAATCGCGAATAGAGATAAAAGTTTTGAAAGGGAATTGGATATGTTAGTTGTAAAGAAAATTACAGATTTAATTCCGCAAAGAGTGATTAATGTAAATGTTGAGGTCCCTGATTTGACTATGTTAGCAGATTATCGATTTAATTTTCCTGATAAAATTGATCTGTTGATAGGTGCGGAAATATATTATGAATTATTAAGACCAGGACAAATATATTCTCAGAGTTCGAAATTGCTTTTTCAAAATACTGTATTTGGATACGTGGCTAGTGGAAGCATAGAACAGGGAGATGAGGTTAAAGTTCATTGTGGGCTAATTCAGGAAGAGGATTTAAACAAAACATTAAAAAAGTTTTGGGAAGTCGAAAACATTGAGGTAGAGTTACCAAAAAGTAAAGAATTTGAGATATGCGAGAAACATTTTGCGCGTACGCATTCGAGAAATGCAGAAGGTAGATACGTAGTGAAAATGCCTTTAAAGGAAAATCCTTCGTGTTTAGGCCAATCTAGGGATCTTGCTCTCAAAAAACTCAGATCGCTGTGGACTCGCTTATCAAGGGATGAGCAATATTTTAAACTGTATAAAGAATTCCTGAAGGAATACGAAGATTTAGGGCATATGAAACAGGTGAAAGAAACACAAGAACCGGATATTGCGTACTATGCTCCGCATCATGGTATATTTCGTCCAGAAAAATCAACTACCAAACTCAGAGTTGTTTTTAATTGTTCTGCCGCGACAACAAATGGGACATCCCTAAATTCATTACAATATAATGGCGGAGTCATCCAAAACGACTTATTTACAATTATGATTAGCTTCCGAGAACATGTTTATGCTTTAACTGCAGATGTCAAAATGATGTATAGAATGATTAATATTGACCCTAGTCAGCACTCATTGCAGAGAATTTTATGGAACGATAATTTTGAAGAAGAACCAAAAATTTTCGAATTACAAACGGTAACTTATGGAACGGTCAGCGCGCCATATTTAGCAATGAAAACGCTCAATCAATTGTCAATTGATGAAGGAAATAATTTTCTATTGGCAGCCCCAGTTCTTCGTGAAAACATGTATATGGATGACATTTTGTGTGGGGCACCTACGCGTGAGGAAGCCAAAGAGTTGCAGTGGCAACTCATAGCGATTATGCAGAAGGCAGGTATGCAACTTCATAAATGGTGCACAAGTGATAAATATCTGTCGCTGACACCTGGAGAAGGGTATAAATTTGAGAACAACAGTGAGACTAAAACATTAGGGGTTTCGTGGAACCCAAGGGATGACTGTTTCCTATTTAGAGTTAAAGTAGAATTGAGCGATTCCTATACCAAGCGACAAGTATTGTCGACAATTGCTAGAATTTTTGATCCGCTAGGACTTCTTGGCCCAGTTATAGCGAAAGCCAAAATATTTATGCAGAGATTGTGGAGACTTAATATTGACTGGAATGACGAGCTCCCTGAGTCAGAATATGACGAGTGGCATCAATTTCTTATATCGCTTAAAAGTCTTAATAATATACAAATAAGTCGACGCATTATAATTGAAAACCCAGAAATTGTTGAAATACATGGCTTTGCAGATGCCTCAGAACGTTGTTATGGAGCAGCAGTTTATTGTAAATCTTGCGATTCTCTAGGAAATGTGATGGTGAACTTAATAGCTAGTAAATCACGTGTTACACCAGTAAAGAGTCTAACTATTCCCAGACTTGAACTATGCGCCGCAGTTTTGCTAACCAAGCTGGTAAAAAGAGTCTTATCATCCATGAAAGTAATAATTACTAATGTTTTCCTGTGGTCTGATTCAACTATAGTGTTAGCGTGGATTCAAAAGGAACCTATTGATCTCAAACAATTTGTGCAAAATAGGGTGGCCAAAATTCAGGAAAACTCTAGTCCTGAACAGTGGTGTCATATCTGCTCTGAACATAATCCAGCTGATAAACTTTCACGAGGTATGGATCCAGATAAACTTATTGATTGTGACTTGTGGTGGCGTGGACCCATTTTTCTTAATAACACTGACTATCACCAAAATTCAGTAATAATACCAGAAGCTAATGAAGAGTTCAAAAAAGAGCTCAAAACAAATTCAAATCCTTTTAATGAAGTTAGTGTAATGAACTGTAATGTTACAGATAACTGTTTTGTTAATGACTTAATTAATCTTAGTAATAATTATATAACTATTTTACGCATTCTTAGTTATATTTTCAGGTTTGTCATGAATGCAAGAAACCCACTTTATAAGTGTGGTGGGCCTTTATCAACTTCAGACTTGGAGCAAGCGGAAATTTATTTAATTAAATCTGTCCAAAGGGCAGAATTCAATGCAGACATACGTAGTCTGCAGACCAAAGGTTCGGTAAGTCCAAGTAGTAAGCTAAAAAGCCTCAACCCGTACTTAGATGAATTTGGAATTTTAAGGGTTGGAGGCCGGTTAGATAATAGTGATTTAAATTTTGCGAGAAAGCACCCAGCGATTTTACCTAAATCTAATAGTTTTACTGTAATTGTTATAAATTATTATCATAAAAAATACCTTCATGTCGGTGCTTCAACATTACTTTCTTTGGTAAGAGAAAAATTTTGGCCAATAAATGGTCGTGCAACATGTCGAAAGGTAGTTCATCAGTGCATCCCATGTTTTAAAGCTAAACCAGTTATTGCAAATCAATTAATGGGCGATTTGCCCAGGGATAGAGTCCAATTGGACTACTGCTTTAATATGTCGGGAGTAGATCTGTGTGGCCCATTTATGGTCAAAGTGGGGTATGCACGTAGAACTATCTTGCAAAAAATTTATATCTGTATTTTTGTTTGTTTTGTATTTAAAGCTGTACATATAGAAATTGTTTCAGACTTAACCTCCGAATCATTTATTGCTGCATTGAAAAGATTCATTGCACGCAGAGGTAAATGTGCCAAATTGTATTCGGATAATGCGAAAAATTTTATTGGTGCAAATAAGATTCTTAAGGCTTTTTATGAGCTAGTAAAAAAACCTGATGAGAAATTAGCAGCATATTTATCAACGGAAGGCATTGAGTGGAAATTTATCCCTCCCAGGGCACCCAATTTCGGGGGTCTTTGGGAGGCCGCTATAAAATCATTTAAGTATCACTTTAAGAGAGTTGTGGGAGGTGCTAATCTCACTTATGAGGAACTTCTTACTGTAGTCATACAAATTGAGGGAATTCTAAATTCCAGGCCTTTGAGTCCATTATCAGATGATGAGAATGATTTTGGAGTCCTAACTCCGGCTCATTTTCTGATAAACAGGCCGTTAAATTCCATTATTGAGCCTGATTTAACCAATATAAGAGAAAATCGCCTCAAAAAATGGCAACGAATAACTAAAATTCTACAACTTTTTTGGCGTAAATGGCATCATAATTATTTAAGTGAATTACAACAAAGAGGTAAATGGAGATTTGAAAAAGATAATGTAAAAATCGGAGATTTAGTGCTGTTAGTAGAAGAGAATTTACCGACAAATAAGTGGCCATTAGGCAGAATTATTGAGGTGTATCACGGTAACGATAACAAAATTCGAGTAGTTAAAGTAAACACTCAAAATGGAACCTTTAAAAGGTCGATAAGTAAATTGTGTATTCTACCCATGCCTGATGCCAATGACAATTAAAAAAAAAAAAAAAAAAAAAAAAAAGGGTAATTTTGTATGTATGTTTGTTGTATTGATATTTTTTTTCAAAGGATTATATTTAAATTAACGTATATAGTGAATTTTTGTATTAATTGTGTAATTTAGAGTACTTGGTAAAAATTGTTATTGAATGTTATAAACATGTCAATGGGGGCCGGTATGTTCCATGTAGCGAGACATGCCGCGCCACCTATAATTAAAATTACAGTGACTATAATTTGAAGTGAACTGAACTAAGCTTTGAGTATTGTGTTGAGAGGTGAGTGTCGGAGAAAGCGGCGGTGCGCTGCTTCTGTGTTTAATAAATTATTATATCAAGTAACCAGCGCTTTTAATTAATTTGTGTTATGGTGTGACTTTTCTACAGTTTGTGTAGAATAGAATGCGCCCCCTGGTTGCGAAATCTGGAACTAACAGATTTCGCAAAAGGATAAAGTGTTTTAAAGGAATATTAAACGAAACCCTCTGTGCGATCTGTGATCACACTTACCCACTTGTTTTAATTATCTCTCGAGAAGAGTGCTGTAATGGGAGTTTACTGCAACAACCATAGAAACTAACTCATTTAACCTTTAATGCAATAAGTTACAACAGAATATCTTATTTATGATAATAGAACAACATTATGGAATGCACTTATCTCTAAACAGTTTCAAACTGCAAATAAATTCAAGCAAGAATGAAGTTTTCTTATAAATCTGAAAGCTCTTGTCGCATTTCCGCAAAATTGCTCGACGAAGTGCTGCTGACTTTTCTTTTCATCTTTTATGATACAAATTCAAATTTCTGATAACTTATTTTCGCAAATGTTTGTTTAGTTTTAAATTGGTTTATTTTATTCACTGAATGCAGATTTATGAATGATGCAGTAAATTTTCTTTATGGGGGAAAAAATGCTATGACGAAAGATAAATTACATTTAAGAAAAATGCAATGTATTTTTTAAATAAATGACTGTATTTTCACTTTTTTCTATATTTAAATGAGTTTAAGAAAAGATTTAAATTGAAAATAAACAGTATATTCCGTTCTACTTCATGCAAAGATATTAAAAGAAATAACAGTTTTAAGTTACACTTTTAATATAAAAAATTAAAAATGATTGATTTATTATGAAAAAAAATATATAATTTTAGCTCACTTTAATTTTTAAGTTATTGGCAAAACACAGACACACACAAAAAAAAACCATTTTTTTCATTATTAGGGGGGCTCCGACACCTGCTCGCTACGCTCACCAACCCCCCGCGTAATCGCTTCGCGATTCCGTTCGGTATGGCGAAGAAAACCTTATTTTCTAGCCAACCCCAGAAGAAATTGTTTCGCGATTCCTCATTTTCTGTGCATTCAATTTTTAGATTCTACTTTGTATATACGCGCTCCTCACCAACTCCTGACGATTTTATTTCCTTATCTCCATGCAGGTAATCATTAGAGTTTACAGAGTTTCATAATTAAAGGATTTATTAAATATAAAATCGTTAAAAAAAGGTAAAGTTTATAATTTATTTGAATAATTACAAATTAAATAAAAATTATGTATATAATGTTACGAATATTGTAAATAGTTAGTGTTTGTGCTTAAAAATAATGTAAATATTTCAATTCAGCTGTATTCATAAACTAATATTAGTTTTGTTGCATTGAAATATCTCAATTTGTTGATTTTCTGCAAGCAAGTAAACCCTATTGGATTTCAATGGGAGTCTAAGGAAATTTGGCGAAATACTGGAAATAGCGCCAAGCTGGAATCACTTTTCGCGACTAATTTTGGTCGCCAAATTTGGCGGTATATTACCAAGTTGACGACAGAGCCGGGACCCCTCCTTTGGTAACCCCCTTATAGCGTGAGAAATTTCTGACCAATCAGATGCGTTTCACGGAATCTACGCAGATTTTCATTGGTCCATTTCCAAAGTGTTAGTTTTTTTTTTTATATATAGAAGGATTGCAAATGTTGATTTACATTATTGAAACAAACATATATTTAACAAACTTTAACTGTTGAATGCAGGCGTTATTTATGTGAGTATGTGTGTTTTAATATATATTGTAGTATGAGTGTTTTAACATATATTTATTGTTGGGTCACGTGCCAATATATTAAAAAAATTACGCCTTAAAATTATATTGAAAATATTTAGGATTTTTAATTTGTTTCTCAAGGTATACTTCCAATGTATTTAAAATTGATTCATTAATTAATAAAAGTTCTATTAATATGAAAATATGGTATTGTCATCGGGAATTTTCAACGTATATTTTATTCATAAAACTCTAGACTCTAGAGCAGTGGTTCCCAATGGGGGGCGTGTGACCCCCCCCCCCCGGGGGGTAATTCTAAATTTCTTACTCACATCTATCTGTAAGCACTCTATCTGTTTCTTTTCTTTTTTCTTTTTTTTTGGAAAATAACTGTTCGAGACAAAATAAATAAATAAATAAATGGAATACAGGCAAATATTGGATTTAAAAGATTTTCCTAATCAAAGGTTTAAAATAGAACTGACACCAGAATAATTACACAAATAATCTTTTGAAATACTTCTTTCAATACTAGAAATCTCTCTTATTTTCCTAATGTTGTTTTTTTTATCATTTTTCGTAATGCTTTCGGTTATTTATCAAATGAGATTTCCACTTCTGTTCTCTATGCTATATGTCTCATGATCTATATGTGTCAGAAACTTTTACATGTAAAACTACTTAAAAGTGTACATAAATCTGACTGTTTTGAACGTATTCAAACTAAAAAATATATGAAATATCAAAACGAGATATTACCAAGTATGTAAAATGTATAAATATTAAACAGCATTAGAAAAGGAAATGGGTAGATATATCTATGGCTCTACTGCAGGCATTCTACACAGTAAATAAATTTACATGATTACATATACACTTTAACCCTTTATCTACTGACGGTGCTTATAAGTGCATTTAAAATAACGTGTTATAAAATTCATTTAATACATCGATTAGTTGTAATACAGTTTAGAATGAGTTATAGATACATTACTTCACCTTGTTTCAAAAACATTATTGATTACACAAAACCAAAATACTTTTTAAAGGATCATTTCTTTTGCCTTTGGATCTTTTCAGCTTTCTCGGCGTTGGGAGGGAGGGGGGGTATTTTTCAATTCGGGAAAATTTCTGTATTTCTATTGCAAGAACATTATGTTTTCACAGTTACTAACTCTACAAAATAGTAAGAAAAATATTTATAATAAAAGATTTGAGAGGGGTCATAAATAGTGCACAAAATCCCTATAAATTCAAATTTAATGAATCCTTCTAAAATTTATTAAATTACTATGTAAATCTTCTAATGTAGTTTAACCAATTCACAAAAAATGCTTTAGAATATAAAATTTTCATGAATTCATAATTCAGTACATAAAGGGTAAAAATCGGATAATATATAGATGGAAGAAAATTAAGGCGTTAAGAAACAAAGTAGTCCAATCTCGCCAGCTGCTATTTCTAGAAAAATGCTTTCGAAAATTTTGATAAATTATTTGTCAAACTCTTTTAAGCTAATTTTAAAAGTGATCAGAGAAGGCAAAACTTCTTCAAGAGTCACTTTATCCACATTTGCACTGGCAAATTGATGTACAAAGTAAGTTGGACAATCTATTAAACTGACTACAGCACTTGAATAGTTTCGAAATTATTAAAATTCCTTATTTAGTGAATAAATGTCATAGCACACCACTTCAAACCACTTCTTTGCCACTTCAAACTCATTTTTCACAAAAATGTGGAATACTCAACTGTGGTTCCCAGCGTATCAATTAACGATATTGAGAAAACAGAGAAAATGTATTGTGGTGGGGAATAATGAATACTTAAAATTGATAATGATGAGAAACTTGAAATGCTTCTTTTGAATTGTGTTATCCATAAAAAGAAAATTTAGTGCCGAAAGCTTTTCAATCTACTCTTATTAAGGGGGTCCGGGACACGAAAATCTTAAAATTTTCTTAAAATATTTTATTGCATTAAAAATTTCTCTGTTTTTCTCCGCTTAAAATGAAGTTTAAATCATGTTTCTATCTTAATTGGAACAGAAAATATTCATTTTTAAGTTTTGGTTTGTTTTCAAAATCTAGCTTTCAAGCAATGGTTGTCATGAAAACGACTTTTTGCGAAAATGCGTTTTTAAATTGTTATAAGTCTAGAACCATTAAAGATAAATAGTTCAAATTTGGGACATGTCTTTTTCAATTGCTTTATTTTTGCATTTAATTTTGATTCAGCAAATTTTAAGAAAATATTTACTTTTGAAAGTATGATTTTTTTTTTAAAGTTACGTCATTTTCTTCCAATTTTTAATTTAAATATTTTTAATTTTTATTTAAATTAATATTTTTGAATGCTGAATCTAAATTAAAACTTATATATTTCTGTTTATTTAAATGCAAAAAAATTGAAATTCTACGAATAATATTTCTAGTTACAACGATTTTAAACTACCCCACTTTTTTAATAAAATTTTAATTTAAAATTTAAAAAAAAATTGAGAAGTTTTATCATGTGATTTTATTTACAAATGATATGGTTAACCATCAATTTTAACTCAATAAATAAAAATTATTTGAAAATGCATCCCGGGCCCCCTTAAATAAGAGAAAAAAAATGCAATTTAACAAATTACAACGACCATTTAGAAAATTATTTTTTCAAAGACTAAAATTTAAGACATAAAAAATCGCATGGAGTTGATCATACATTACGTATGCCATGGATTACATTTTTCGGTAGTGTAGATTTTTTAATTTCTACGGAGCTGGTCATACGTTACGTACGCCATGGATTAAACATTAATATTCCTGGACCCATTTTAAATGAAATTTCATTCTTAAACTTCTAAACAGCCCACAATATTACTTTTACATCATCGTATAGAGAAAAAAAATGTACTTTTAAATGCAATTTGTTTGAAAGCTGTATCTCAATTTGTTTCTGAGTTATTATTTTTTTTTTTTTTTCAGTTTTTATTACTTTTTGTCATAGTGGCAACAAAAGTATCCATCTCTGTTGAAAGTAAAGGGAAAATACGGATTACTATATAGTCCAATCAGAAAACGAATAAAATGCGGATTCAAACAATAAAACGCTTCAGATATGTTTTTGATTTCCTACCTTGACTGAGGACAATAACCATTTTTCCAAATGGTTAATAAAAGTAATTATAAATTACTTGAATGTTATCAATTTTAATGCTAAATGCAAGTCTCTTCAAGATATTTTGTGAAAAAATGCACACCATATAACATTTTTCTTTAACACTGAGGGACGTTGGAAAATTCCTTTTGGCACAAAGGCGAAGATGTATAGCCTCATTGCATTTATAGAATTAAGTTAAAAACAAATTTGCGACGGAAGATTCATTTATTTCATAAGTTAATGTGAAATGAGTAATTGTTAAGGCTATTGTGAAGATAATTCTAACGGTTGTTGTTACGCTTTCTTCGTGTAAATAAAGTTCACTTTTCAAATAATAAGAAACATATTTGGGGCATTCTGACAATTTTTAACTTTCGGGAATAACAATCTGGTAAAATTAAACTTGCTAAAATAACATTTTAATCTGATAGACGAATGCCTTAATGATTCAAAATAAAGAAAAAAGGGTCAGCAGTGATAAATGTTTTAGTTAACTGAGATTTAACTTAAACTTGCGAGTTTAATTTCCCTTACCATTTTACCACTATATTTTTCTATTTTCTTCTAAAGTTTTACTTATAATGAATTTGCATAGTACCCACAGGACATTCAAATAAGAAATAATAGCAATGTAGTACTTTTAGTGCAAAATTTTGGTATAACATTGTCTTAAAGGGGTGTTAAAGAAGGGACGGTAAGGTAAAAAAGGGGACGGTATAGGAAAAAAGGGATGGTAATGGGGAAAAAAGTGATGGTAAGGATGGGACGGTAAGGAAAATTACCACTATTTTGGGGAAAATCATGTTAAGACTAAGTGATAGCCACAATGTTCATTGATTTTTAGAAACATTTACATTGGATTAAATTACATTTTTTGTCTTTTTAATTTACCTCGAAAAGTGCAGGCATAAACCTTGAGGACGGTAAGACTACCCATAAAACCACGATCTTGAAATTGATATTTAAATGCTGGTTTAAATTCTGCAGTAAATTTCCTGTCAATGAATTTTAGACACTCTTTCTCGAGCATATTTCTGCATGAGAAAAAACTTGAAAAAAAAAATTCTGTGACTGCATCTGAAGTGGTTTTCTGTATAAATTTAGCAAGAGGGACGGTAAGGACGAAAAACCCAGGGACAGAGTTCAAAAAATAATATCAACCGTAAAAATGTGTGCAGGTTAATTTTTTGCTAAATATTTATATAAAACAATTGTCCCAGTTTCGGAAAAAAATGACATCGATTTACTTTTATTGAAACAATTTTATACAGACAGCTCCATACTTAAAAATCAGCATCAGGGACACAGGACGGTATAGGAGCTTTCCTGGTATTTGGACTCCCAACATCCTCCAAAACTTATTTATCTCGTTAATATTGTTATGCAATCATGCAATGCCCCAGTATATGAATGTACTAAAATAAAAATTAGAAAATATACTAAAATAAAAATTAGAAAATGTACAAAAATAAAAATTATTATTCAAGGACATAGATGTCAAAAGATTATGAAAATGCCACCTTTACAGAGTGAGGGGGGGGGGGGGATGGGGATTTTACAGATGCTTTGGTAGGGTGTGGCTTGGGAATCACTGCTCTAGAGCATAAGGAAATGGGTAAAGAATCAATTACAAAATTCCATATTTATCTGCATGATTTAAATAAAATAGTGTAAATAAGTACCCTTTTAATTCAGCTTTTCTTTTTATGCGTGTATTTTTTTTTTTTTTTTCATAATAAGAGGCAATCAACATATTATATTTTCTACTGCACTTTCAAAAGTTCGATGGCATCATTCTTGGTTTATTATACATTTAAAGTCAACATAACAAAAATGAAGGAATGGCATATTTTCGTCAAATTAGGACAAATAACTAGTGAAATTTTAATTATTAAAAAATGAAACAATTAATTTTAAAGAGAAACATTGGTTACTGAGTAATTTTAATTCTAAGAATACATTTTTGTTATTGATTTGACTGTTTTAAGTTTTGATTTGATACTTTGCCTTGTTTTGGTACAGTGATATTTTAAAAAATAAAAGAATTTTGAGTTTTGTAGATTTCTGTCAGTGGTTGGATGATATGTTTGATCAAGTATGTTATCATACTTGATATTTTAAACATATTTTCCAGGGACTTGAAAATTACGAAATGTTATCATGTGAGAGTATTCAGAAAAGAAGCTTTTTCTATATAAGAAGATATTTTTAAATCAGAAAATTAACCTTTAAATAATATTTTTAAAATATTACAGTAGAGTCTCGGTTATTCGAGTCATAACCGAGTTTCCATTTTAGCAGAGTCACCAAAAAAGTGGCCTTTTTTTCATTCTGATCAACAAATCGAAGAATTTTGCTATTTTTTGACTTTGAAATTTAAGATTTTCAAGTTTTGATTTGATACTTTGCCTTGTTTTGATACAGTGATATTTTAAAAAATAAAAGAATTTTGAGTTTTGTAGATTTCTGTCAGTGGTTGGATGATAATAACATACTTGATATTTTAAACATATTTTCCAGGGACTTGAAGGAAGCTTTCAAAGAATGCGACAGATGGCGCTAGCTGAAAAGAGCACATGCAGAAGACGAAAGTGTTGCTAAAATGATAGAAAAGAAATTGACAGGGAAAAATGGAAATAAAAGAAATAAACAAAATTAAAATAAAATAAAAGAAGTAAATTAAAAAATATGAATATAAATAATAATAATAAATAAAGAAATATAAAAAAATAAAACAAGAAAAAACCAAAAGATCCTTTTAAAAAAATAAATAAATAAAAAGAAAAGAAACAAGGGAAGAGGGAAAGAATTACAAAAGGAATTTCCACGCCGGAGAGAGGAAAGGAGATGATGCGATATCATTGACAAGATTATCAGAATTTTTAGGAATAAAATATGCTTCATGAAAATCCAAGTGAGAAGGAGAGGCGGGGGAAGAAATAATTTTGGCCATGGAGAAATTGAAACAATGACTGGAAGACCAACAGTGAGAAGCAATCGAAGATTTAGAGATTCCTTGATTTTCAATATACCTCTGATCCTCACCTAATCTGAATTTTAAAGCTCTCTTTGTTTGACCAATATAACCTAAATTAATTTAGGTTGCACCCAAGCGATTGCACCAAGATCTGATTATTTATAAAACTAGTTATAGAATGAACGCACTTCATTTGCCACGTTAGACGTGCAATTTCTGGCTTGTTTAGTGTTTGTTTCCGGTATCGGGTTGTGGCTTAAAAAAAAAAAAAAAAAAAAAAAAAAAAAAAAGAGTACGAATTAGTCTGTATTTAATGTATGTAAAAGCCGAGCCATAAAGTTTTTGCATATTTGGATTTAACTATTTTATAGATATCGATCAAAAGCCCGCAAAATTTAGGTTGTGTGGTGTTGCTTCTCTTGATAATCGATTCTTACGCACACTGCAAATCCCCACAACACATTACAGAACGCAAAACTAACACTAAAATGGTCCTACTTTTGCATGCTAAAAATACGTTCATAATGTGTTTTCTGGTGCTTCTAGCATAGTAAAATGCGTTTTGCTGCAGGTGCTAAATAATGTGTTCGTGTGCCGTTTTTTTAAACGCATTTCACACGCATCGCTTTTTGAAACACATTCAAGGCACACGTTTATATACACCTTTAAAACATCACGTTACACATTTTGGATTGCATTTGAAGCCGATAACATGATGAATATGAATAGGGAGGCATATTTTCGGCAGGGATTTCAGGCTTACCACGTTTATAATTTAAATCATAATTTGTCGATGAAATATACTGGCTTTTTCAATCCTTTTTTCGTAACTGATTTTTGTTAGGAAACATATTGGTTTAATGTTATTCAGTTCTACGGCATGTTTGGGGTACAGTCCCAGTTTTATTTATTTTTTAATTTCTAGCTGCTTCTGGATTTATCACAAGGGTCACTGCCCACAGTGAATTTGTCCTACAGTTGCGTATTTATGCATTTTCTATAGGGGCCATTTCCTTTTCCGACAATTATTCCATTTCTCCAAGCTCTTTTTCAATTGCCTCTCCCCTCCTACCCTTATAGGTTTTCTCTTTTTCAATTCTCACTCCCCCCCTCCCCACTTCCATCTTTTTCATTATCATGACCCTGCCAGTTTGTCTCTATTTACGTCCCTCCTGGCCCCTCCCTACCCTTATAAGTATTTTAACACAATGTTTACTCTTAATTGCAATATGCTTATAAGGTCTCTCAAATTAGTATCTTTAGATCGTCATCCTTAAATCAGGCCTTTTTCTTTTAGATATTTGTCTTTATTTTTGAAATATAAAGGGTTTTTATCCTTCTTTCCATCCTTTATGTTTTTTTTTTCTATTCTGGGTTTTATTTTTTAAGGATACTGGACCTATGACCTATCTTTCCCTAAATTTCTGTTTTATTTGGGCAACTTTTCTAAACTTTAGCAGACTTTTATCCCCACCACCATGTGGCGCTTTTGTTACTATACGAACAGTATTTCTTAGTTTTCTCGCTTTCTAATTATCCGATTTTCTTTCACCTTTGTACCTGTAATCATTTCAGTTCCCGTCTCCTCCATCAGGGGGCTCTCTTCCTTCCCCTTTTCATTATCTTACTAGTATTTGGCTTGCGTATCTTACATAATTCACCATACACATTTTACCCCATACTTTTATTTTAGTTCATCTTTCCCGCTAGAGGGTGCTCTATTTCTTTACTGCACATTTTTGTATAAGCATTTGACATCACAGTTGTTTATTAGAACTTACAGTAAACATTATCTAAAAAATTCACTATCTAATATTAAAATAATGTTTACTTAATGTTCTAAGAACCAACTGTGATGTCAAATGTCAAAAACAAATTCCCCCCAAAAAGTGCAAGAAAGAGCATTCTCTAACGGGGAAGATGAGAAGTAAAACAAAGGGTGGGGGGAAACAAGATTAATGATGTAAGATGCAAAACAATAGATAATAAAAAGAGAAAGAAAGAGTGCCACCTAATGGAGAACATGGTAACAAGGATAATGATGCAAGATGAAAAACGATCAATCCTAATGCAGAACATGGTAACCAAAATGAAATGGAGACAGGTACAAAGGTGAAAGTCGCATGAAAATCGGATAGTTAGAGAGCGAGAAAAACAAGAAATACTGTTCGCATAGTAACAAAAGCGCCACATGGTGGTGTGGGTAAAAATCTGCTAAAGCTTAGAAAAGATGTCCAAATGAAACAAATTTAGGGAAAGATAGGTCATAGATCCAGTATCCTAAAGACATAAAACCTAGAATAGAAAAACAATATAAAGGATGGAAAGAAGGGTAAAAACCCTTTATATTTCAAAAATAAAGACAAATATCTAAAAGAAAAAGTCTGATTTAAGGATGAAGATCTAAAGGTACTAATTTGAGAGACCTTATAAGCAAATTGCAATTAAGAGCAAACACTGAGTTAAAATGTTTATAAGGATAGGGAGGGGCCAGGAGGGACGTAAGTAGAGACAAACTGTCAGGGTCATGATAATGAAAAAGATGGAAGTGGAGCGGGGGGAAATGAGAATTGAAAAAGAGAAAATCTATAGGGGTAGGAGGGGAGGGGGCAATTGAAAAAGAGCTTGGAAAAATGGGATAATTGCATAAAAAGGAAAGGGCCCCTATACAAAATGCATAAATACGCAACTGTAGCATAAATTCACTGTGGGCAGTGACCTTTGTGAAAAATCCAGAAGCAGTTAAAAATTAAAAAATAAATAAAACTCCAAAACTGGAACTGTACCCCAAACATCCCGCAGAACTGAATAACATAAACCACTATGTCTCCTAACAGTCCTCCAACCTAGTTACTAACAAAAAAGATTGGAAAAGCCAATATATTTCATCGAGAAATTATGATTTAAATTAGAAATGTGGTAAGTCGAAATCCCTGCTGAAAATATGTCTCCTGACCCATACATGCTCCAAATGCAACCTAAAATGCCCCTATAGAAAATGGATAAATATGCAAGTGTAGGATAAATTCACTGTGGGTAAGTAACCCTTGTGATAAATCCAGAAGCAACTAGAGATAAAAAAGAAAATACAACCCCAAAATCGCACAGAACTGAATAACATAAACCATAATGTCTCCTAACCAAAATCAGCTGCCAACAAAAAAGATTGGAAAAACCAATGCACTTCATTAAGAAATTATGACTTAAACTAGAAACACAATAAATTTGACATCCTCACTACCAAAACTGAGTGCCGAAGCTGTACTCGATCGTTGCTCGACACAACTTTATGTGCGTCTCATGTGAAAAGGAGGGGGGAGGAGTTAACAAAAGTCTATGGGGAAATATGACATAAATCGGTTGTGTCTAATTCTGATGGTTCATAGATAGTTTGGTTTCATGCATTGCGTATGATTCTTGATGAGATCATATCAGACACAATAGCAATTAAAAGGCTGTAGTCATCAAGAAATATTTGGCACAGTCAAGAGAATCGATAAAAACATATCAATTGCCCAATACTAAACTGCATCATCTATGTTTACAACTGATTTATAAAAGAAGCTGTGTAATGTCATCTATATACGTTCCCATATTTCTTTAGTACTTATCCGATAAGTTTCAGCACTACCGCTTTAAAGAAAAAAATCTAGCTGTAAATGAACATGAACATCTTCTAATAGCAAAAATCTGTAGTACTTTCTATAAACTAAATAAAATGCTTAATTTGGTATTAACAATATTTATTTTGAAAATCATGCAACAGTAAGTAGAAAAATAAGCGTGTCATTTCTGTTTATTGGTCACCCGTTACTGTATTGTATTACAAAATTAAATATGAGAGAATGAGCATTTAAAATTTTGGTTCCATTTCAAATTTAAAGAAAAAAAATATTTTGTAAAGTGCCTTTGCCAATAATTTTATTTTGATTCATTGGCAGCAGACTAACTGTGCTTAGCTTATTTTAATCTCCCATTTCTTATTAGGTGAATTAATTGAACTCGGAAGAAACTTAACTGGCAAATTTTGATGCTCCCCGTTCTACTCACTAGCAATGTTATGATTTCACAGCAGCAATAGCAAAATAACACTGAGTTCATATTGACTACAATTAACAGAAAATTTAATAATTGATATATATTTAAATTATTTCTTGTATATTAAAATACCTGGTTAAAAATTACTTTTTTTTCTTTTTGTAAAAATATCCTTAAACAATAAATCTCTAAAGAATTTTTTGTCTTTGAAAACATTCACAAATCAAAATAACTAGTATTCTCTCAAATGAACTTAATAATTAGATAATTTTTTCTGGAAGTATAAAAGAACAAAAATTTATAAAAATTTTTGGAATACAAAATGAGAAAGAAGACTGAAAATGCAGAAGTTTTAGACAAATATTGGCTACAGATTAACAATCTACATCTTTATATCATCTTAAAATTATGTAATAAACACAAACTTTGAATTTTTTTGTACACTAAGTGTATTTAAAATTTTACATGAATATACGAAAATATTCACACTTACTACCATTAAAGGCATTTTTGAAAGTTTTTATTAATAAAATGTATACTTTCCATATTATGATAAAAATATTTTTTTTTTTTTGTTTAATAAAACTCAATTATTACCACTAACATGTAATATAAAACCCCACTAAGCATACAAAAATTTGCTTCTCTTAACAAAGTTTTAAAACTTTACCTTACTTAATTTCTACTTAAACTTTTAAAGAAACCAGGAATATTATTGAAAATTTTACATTCTCTTGCATATATTCTCAAAATAGAAAGGATAGAAACACTCACAAATCTAACTTTTATTTGATCCAAAATGTGAGACTGGTTTTTTTGTTTCTTAAGTAACATATATATTGGATTTTTTTCAATTCACCCCAGTAGCAGAAATTTCTTCAAATGTCTGAGACAGATACTTCAGGGGCAAAAAATAATCTGCAGGTAAAATATTTTTACAACTGAAGCGTTAATTAATCAAACAATCACTTACCTGTAGCGTTTTTAGGCATTTTATAAATTGTTATTAATAATAATCTTAACTTTTTGAATTAAATAATAAAGAGCTAAACATAATATGAAGCAAAATAAAGGTTCGATGAAAAAAAATCTACAAAAGAGAAAGAAAATCTGCGACGGTCATCTCCCATTTCGAACTTTCTGCTACCGGGCAATTCACAGTAAATATTACAATTAATCTTTTCAGACATGTTATGCATTCTAATGTCTGTAATATGCACTTTTTAATTATAAGCTAATTACAAGTTTTGTGTTGTATCAACAATGATGCATAATAAATTAAATTTACACATAACAAAATTGTGTTATTTATGAATTCCATATATGCCTGTTCATTTTCTCAAGTCGTCATAAGCATTTTGTTGAATTATTTAAAAAAAAACCTATTAAAGGGTTAAAAAGAGATTCTAATACTGTTATGAATTAAACAAATCATTGACATACCATATGCTTCATTCAATGATGAAAACACAAAAAGCTTTCACAAATGAATCTATCAAACCGTTTAATGTGAATTTCATTTTCCATCTCTAAAATCTGCCTCGCACTTTTAAACAGAATTGTGCAATTCAGAAAAATAAAAATTGTTTACAGTTTTCAAATCTGCAATAAATTCACTTTTTAAAAATTTCTCATTTGTATTTCAATAGTTTTAAATGATTGCATTGGATAGCTGGGTTCGATTTTGACAATGCCATTTTTTACTTTTTTGATTTTGGTTGCAGGCATTTTTTTTTTTTTTTTTTAATATATATGAGGGCACTTTCACTTTCAAAACAGATTCCGAAAAGAAAATATCCTCATAAAGAAAAAAAAACCTGCAATCAAAATCGAAAAAACAAAAAGGGTTTTCGTTGAGATTGACCTCAGCTATTCAATGCAAGAGGAAAAAAATTGTTTAAAAATATCGGCATGCAAACAAAATATTAAAAAAAAATATGTCCATAGAATTAACATTAGCAAGTGGGTGTTTTTATGTTAGTGAAGTAGCCCATTAATATATTCAATAAATTCATAAAAGAACAGGATATAAATATTCACAATAACTATTTTCTATATTACTTTAAATTTAAAACAAATAACTAGGAATTGAAGCAACTAAAATAAGACCTAAAACTGCTTGACCACTCAAGATAAGTTTTTATTTACAATAATAAAAAAAATAATAAAATTTCAATAGCTCATGTGCAAGATACAAAATGGCTGCTACAGCCTTCCACAGTTTTTTAATAAATATTATTTATACTAATAAATATTTTTTATTCCTCTGTAAGCTGCACACCTCTTTCTGCGATATCACGGAAAACTGTAAGATTTCTGAGTACAATAAAGCCATGTTGATAATAAGAGAAGAAATTCAGTCTCCTGGATCACAAGCAATTTTCAACCTTTAAAGAAAAAAAAAAAAAAAAAAAGTGATGTAAATGGTACAGTACAGCTAAATGTAATAAGCAACATCAATCATTCAATAATATGAAAGGAAAATGTTCCCAATATGTACACAGAATAATAATAATAAAAAAGCTCTTGCTATTTTGATATTTTTTTTTTCTCAATGAAGAATTTAACGCAAATGGATCAACAAGAATCCTGCATATGTATAAATGTAACCATATTATGTATATGTAATATACATATACAGTCAACTCTGTGAAATCCGCCGATGTATAATCCGCACTAAATGCTGGAAGGTAAACAATAAAAATTGTCATTTTAACCGTTAAACTCATAAAGTTAAATTTGGTATGTATGTATATATATATATATATATTCAGTTATCAATTTTCCAGTGGATAAATATTTAAATATAAATCTACCCTATATATATAAAATCCTAATGAATCGAATTGAAACGAATTTATGTAACGATTCTATGAAATGACTGATTAAACAACTGATTACGTTTCACGGCGATTTCTCCTAAAATATGGAATACTTTGCGATGAAATTAACACCAAAAATCCGTATTGATCCACAGATCTCAAAACTGGTATTAGAATTTTAAAATTAGAATTAGTTTTCTAATTTTAAATACTTTTTTTTCTAATGATGGCAACTCAAATTTTAATCATAACAGATATTTTTTTTCATATTTTAGAAAAGGTTATTTTAAATTACTTTGGCGATGAGTTTGGCCTCCCTTAAATGTATGCTAAGAAATGCATCATGTTACTTTTATTCAGAATTCAATTTGTATTTCATTATCATTTTATTTAATACAAAACTTTCATTTAAAATTGAAACCTTTAAAATAAATGGCTTTTACTTCATTCTTTTTTTTAAACGAAACGAAACGAAAAATATTAGACACAGATGTCATATACGCAACGGGGTACCTAATTGGCGCCAAAATGGCGTTATTTTGCCTGACATGGTAACTCAGCTATTGTTGCTTATTTATTAATAAATGTTTATTTGAATTTATTTTCTTTTTATTTACAAAAAATGTTATAAATTGTTTTGATCTATAGTTATTAATTTTTTTTTATTATTTATTCTTATTTCATTTTAAAAATAACAGAAAATAATTTTAAAATACATATGTAACAGGTATTTGAAAACGAGGTTTTCGCCAAATTGTCGTAAAAAAAAAGAAATCATGCCAAACCGGTGCGTATGTGACAATGCAACAAATCATGAGATTTAATTTCGACTTCAAAGAAACGTTTTAATGTTATTACTTCTCCCATCGACCAATTTCGCCAAATTATACAAATTGACATATTTTTTTATTTTAAATAACAAAAGAACAAATAAATTAGTATAACACTAATAAAAATACAAATAAAACGTCGAAATAAAAATCACCTGATGGCGTGAACATGTGTAACTTCCTTAAAGTCAAGTGAATGTGACATTTACGATCAACCATTATTGGCATTTAATCTTATAGTTTGGCGACAGATTTTTGGTCGATGGGATAACCAAGTAGCACAGTTTTAATTTACCACTCGAAAAATAAAAAAATGCTAACTGGCGAGTTAAAAAAAAAAAGCTATTGGCGAGATTTTCACCCGTCTAACATAAAAGTACCAGGAATTCTTTGTGATCATGGCAACTTTTATGTAGTTTTATTCGAAAAA
This sequence comes from Maratus speciosus, assembly GCA_963932465.1. Classification (NCBI taxonomy): domain Eukaryota; kingdom Metazoa; phylum Arthropoda; class Arachnida; order Araneae; family Salticidae; genus Maratus; species Maratus speciosus. Next base: position 24,132,052 of record OZ010798.1, on the reverse strand, counting down.
ATAATGTTGATTCTTTAATCAAAATGGAAACCTTTCTTATGAAAAGCAAAGGAATCAGCTCGTTGTTTATGGCAGTTACATGACTTGGACTATTATAATATAAACAAAATAATGGGGATAGAATAATATTCGGCGACTTATCACACCTGTGGCTGGCTAACATTTAAGTACCAAAATGGCCGCCTGGAATATAAAAAGCGAAGGGATCTGTTTTTTTTTTTTTAAAGGGATTTATTTAAATCGGATTTTTTTTTATTTTTTTCCTTGTGTTAAAATATTCAACATCTATCAAGAATTAAGCATTTCAAAAATGAATAACCCTCCAATTACTAACATAATCTATGTTTTTTTTGCTTTAATTAATAAAATTTTAATAATGTAATTATAGAAATTACAAAAAACTGCAAATTGAAAAGTTCTTTAGTAGCATACAAAATTATGTGCATTAATATTTTGTAATGTAAACCAATATTAAATACTGCTTATATTTTAAAGTTATTGATAAATTGCATTTATTTTCAAATTGATGATACAGATTAAATTTTGTAATTATTAAACAATTAACTGTATAATTAAGAACACAATCTACATTTTTGAAAAAGTGGCTGAAAAAAGGTGATAAATAATAGTTTGATAAATTCATAAAGCAGCCAGTAATTTTACACAGGTTCTAAAGCGTATGTATATCAAATTGATCAAAAATTGTAGCAATGTATACAGAAAACTCACACATAATTTATAAATATATTACAAAAATTGTATTTTTGAAATTTAAATCAGATTTTTTTCCCCACAACATTATTAAATATTTGAATAGCTACTAAATATTAAATAATGCTTTGAAGTTATTTAACAGTTAGATGTTTTTTAAATGTGTAATACTTGTTTTTACACAGTTTAATATTGTTATAATTAACAATAACAAATATTACATTTTTTACAAGTGATTTGGTGATAATTTCCATTACTGATTATAATGCTTTTTCACACTATTTTAAATATGTGATTTTATCATCTGATTTAAATCAATTGATTAAAATCATTGACACTCTATTGCTATGTTTATTGTATATAAAAGAATGAATAATTTGATTATTAAAAGGAAATGATGACATTGTAAGTTATATAAGATTTAAATATCATTTTAAAATTAAATGCTTTTTATGTTTGTTAGATAAAAAACCATGCTTTTTACAAACTTACTGTACTTAAATTTTTCACAATACTCAGGAATTACGCTTCGAAACAATTATTTAAAGCTTTGTTTTGTGTATTCATAAGTCACAATACCTGTAAAGACTTTCCAAATCATGTTCATCTTAGATTTGAATACTTTTTTATGTCATTTTAAACATTAAAAAATTTTTTGATTTTAATCAATGATTTTTTTAAAAAATCACTTGATTAAAATCATGATTTAAATCGCTGATTTAAATCATTGACACCCTACTCAGTTGTAAGTTATAAAGTTCTTTCACTTCATTCAATAGGTTAGACTGACAGCACCCTCTAGCTCGCCTTCAAGAAATAGGAATCATTTATGCAATATAAAAATTTGTCACGATTTCAATAATTAATTTAAAAGCAACTAATTCAAAATCCAAGAATTTTTCTAATGGAACATTCAAGTTATTTACCGCCAGTTCTTGATGGGTACTATCTAGTGTAATAATAAAAAAACAAGCTTTTAAATCTTTTAAAATCATTAAAATGCATTTTAAGAAATCTGCCCATATATATCGGACTTGTTTTGTATGACATTATAAAATAAATATAAATGCTACAAGATACAACATTTTTAATTGGGAAACGGCAGCTATGCGTCACAATAATCTACATAAATTTTGCTGAATCTAAATCAAAATTTCTGCCCATAGGCAATATTGTATTAGAATTATTTTGTGTAGCCCTGTTTTGCACTTTATTTTCAACTAATTGAACTGCCGAGTGTTGCGAAGGCCTGTTATCTCTCTATTCTAAAAAAAAAAAAAAAAAAAAAAAGGTAACTAACGCTGTCACCACCACCCTTTTTGAATTTTTTGTGACCAGAGGTCTTTCTTCATTAGTATTAAGCAAAATATTGCATACAAAAATATGAAAATCGGTGGTATTATAGAGAAATGTTTGATAAACACACTGATGCAGACAGTTTTCAAATCAAAGAATTATTTTAAGATATGTTTAATGTTAAAGTTGGACAAAATCGTTCCATTAAAAAAGTTGTATAGGAGCAAAAACTATAAATGGGAATTTAATCATTTTTAGATCAATTTATGCGTTAGAAATTCCCGGTGTGCAGACTGCATTTATTTTTTTTATTTGACTCATTTTTCGAGGTTTTATTTCTATTTTAAATTCAGATTTTCAGCATTTCGAGAGATATTTTTTACATATTTTAGAAAATGGTATTAATTTAAACTGTTGCCAACTGTATAAACAGTGCAAACAATAATGTTTGCTTCAAATTAAAAATTTATTTACACATGACTATTATAAACAGAAAATATAAAAAGCAATTGAACTCACTGAAAATTATGTCATAAAAACTATATTTACAAGTGAATTTTAAAAGAGAAAGAATATGCAAAATAATAAATTCATTAACATGCGTCTTAAATAGGAGAAATTACGTCACATTACAGTTATTACGTAAAATGAAAAAAAAATAATATTGCAAAACAGTTTAAATTTAAAAATTGCACGAGACATTTATTTGATATTTTAAGATGATCTTTTCCACAATTTTTATTAGGACAGTGCAAATAATATTTCATTTCTAACAAAAGTAATTTCACGTGAATATTAAAGAGAAAGAAAAGTTTGGTGAAAATTACATCAGATTAAAAACGTTACATTTAAAGTGCCTTATTTAAAAAAACTTTCTTTTCGCTTTGTTAAAAAATACCGGGAGACAAAGACTATGTTTACTTAATTCATTTTACATTAGCTTATTTTGAAATGTTTAACTGATTTTATTTAATCAAAGATGGAAACAGCCATTGTACCTTTTAACCAGACTTAGATAAAATGTAAAACTGCCTGCGAACTCAAATAATTTCTTAAAAATTTTCTGCAAAAAAATGCTGCGCCCCTCCCGAGATCTAAATTGCCGTTAACAGCAAAAATGAAAAGTTATATGCGAGTGGAGTGCCACTAAGCAACACCACTTAAAGAAAAATATTAATTTACAAGCATTATTAAAACTTAGTCAAGAAATGTAGTATTGAATGGTATGCTTAATACAGACAACTAATGAATGAAAGAAAAACTAATGAAAAATTAAAAAAAATATATTTATTAAAATGTGAAATATTTTAATCATTAACTTATATAAACATATCAATTGATGATTGCTCAACAAAACTGTCATTTTATTCTATAAAATAACTGAAATATGAATAAATGAATGTTAAAATAAAAAAGTTATTAGTCCATGAATGGAAGAGATGAACTCTTACTCAACAGTTTATCTACTGTTTTTGAGACAAACCATTCCTTAATATTGTGACTATTTCTTAAGAATTTTCAAAACTTTCTTTTTTTTTCCAGTTGAAAAATAGTATGCAAACCTTCTCAAGAGTCTGCAACGTGCATCGCATCGATTCTCAGCTCAAGGTCTTGATAATTTTTTTTTTTATATATATAAAGAAATTTGTTTAAAAAAAAAACCAAGCATCAAAACTGTCTGCAAATTTTGAAAATTTTCTGCGAACGGGGTTTGCGTGTTCGTCTATATTATCTGACTCTGCTTTTAACAGCAGCTGATTTGGCCTTAAAATTCCCCAATCAAAGAGAAATGAATAGAAGCCCGTTTATAGGGAGATCGCCACTGTGTTTTAGCTTCTAATTCAATCTTCTGAAATCTTTTTAAAGCTGATCAAATTGGCGTGCTTTTAGAGTCTGCAGTGTCTAAACGGGGGTTGGCAAGCGTAGCTCGTAGGGGGCAGCGCCCCCTAGTAATCTTAAATATATCTAAAATCAGTGTTAATGATTTTATGTTTTAAAACAATTCTTAATGTTCAAGACCTCATTGTAGGTTCATTGTTTCAATTAGTCTAATTATAGATCCTTGGTTATTAATTCATCTGATCCATGTGTGTTTCATACTTCATTTTAAACTTTTTTAGAAAACTTTCTGACCACCATAAAAATAATATAATAAACACTAAAGCTTCATTTCGGATCATATGAAACTGATTCTTCATCAGGTTTAAATCAATTTTATATGATCTGAAATGGCAGTATTGTGTTTTAGGTAGCTTTCTTTACAAAAAAGCTACCTATTGCAGCCGTTCGGAGGAAAGCGATTTCAAAAAATTTTGGTATATTTTCATCGATCATGACCCCAGACCCCGAAACCACCCTCCGTTCAAAATTGATATATATATATATATATATCTGACCTATGTCACACTGTAACTCCCGTAATTATGAACCGATTTCGATGTAATTCGGTGTGTACATAGTACATACCAATGTCTCGACCGAGTTCGTTGGCCAGCTTCATCCGCCATTTTGTTTCAAAATGGCGGCCATTTAAAATTTTTAAAAAAATTTTAAACTTGAAATGTGGTACCAAAAAATTAAAAATTGAAATATATTTTTTTCTTACGTATTTGACCTTTATACAAAGATTCCGGAGCAGTTTTTGTTTCGTCTATATCTTAAAAAATGGCTGAGTTATAGCATTTTGAATTTCTAGCGTGGCTGACATTTTGAAACGTCCTGAATTTTGTCACGCGATAAAAGGCGTATTTATGAACCGATTTGGATGTAATTCGTTGTGTACATAGTATATACCAATCTCTCGACCGAGTTCGTTGGCCAGCTTCATCCGCCATTTTGTTTCAAAATGGCGGCCATTTAAAATTTTTTTAAAAATTTAAAATTTGAAATGTGGTACTAAAAAATTGAAAATGGAAAAATATTTTTTTCTTATGTATTTGACCTTTATACAAAGATTTCGGAGCAGTTTTTGTTTCTTCTATATCTTAAAAAATGGCTGATTTATAGCATTTTGAATTTCTAGCGTGGCTGACATTTTGAAACGTCCTGAATTTTGTCACGCGATAAAAGGCGTATTTATGAACCGATTTGGATGCAACTTCGTTTATACATAGTACATACCAATGTCTCGACCGGGTTCGTTGGCCAGCTTCACCCGCCATCTTGTTTAAAAATGGCGGCCATTTAAATTTTTAAGAAAAATTTAAATTTGAAATGTGGTACCAAAAATTGAAAATTGAAAAAATATTTTCTTCTTATGTGTTTAACCTTGATAAAAAGATTCGGGAGCAGTTTTTGTTTCGTCTATATCTTAAGAAATGGCTGAGTTATAGCATTTTGAATTTCTAGCGTGGCTGACATTTTGAAACGTCCTGATTTTTCTCACGTAATAACAGGCGTATTTATGAACCGACTTGGATGTACCTTGGTGTGTACATAGTACATACAAATATCTCGACCGAGTTCGTTGGCCAGCTTCATCCGCCATCTTGTTTCAAAATGGCGGCCATTTAAAAAAATTAAAAAATAAAAAAAATTAAATGAGATACCAAAAAATTGGAAAATGAAAAATATTTTTTTGTATGTGTTTGACCTTAATACAAAGATTCCGGAACAGTTTTTTTTTCGTCTATATCTAAAAAAAAATGGCTGAGTAATAGCATTTTGAATTTCTCTTGTGGCTGACATTTTAAAACGACCTGATTTTTGTCACGCGATAACAGGCGTATTTATGAACCTATTTGGATGTAACTTGGTCTGTACATAGTACATACCAATGTCTCGACCGAGTTCGTTGGCCAGCTTCATTCGCCATCTTGTTTCAAAAGTGTTGCCATTTAAAAAAAATTAAATTTAAAATTCAAAATGAGGTATTAAAAAATTGGAAAATGAAAAAGATTTTTTTTTATGTGTTTGGCCTTGATACAAAGATTCCGGAGCAGTTTTTGTTTCTGAAAATTTGTTCTTTTGTTGATATCTTAAAAAATGGTTGATTTATAGCACTTTGAATTTCTAGCATGGCTAACATTTTGAAACGATCTTGTATTTGTCACGCGATAACACACGTATTCGCCTATTTCGATGTAAGAAGGCATGTGGATAGTATACATCAACACCTCGACCAAGTTCGCTGGCCAGATTCATCAGCCATCTTGTTTCAAAATGGCGGCCATTAAATTAAAAAATATATATATATTTAAAGTGAGGTGCAAAAAAATTAGAAATTGAAAAAGGTTTCTTTCTTAAGTATTTGATCTTGATATAAGGATTCAGGAGCATTTTTTGTTTGTCTTTACCTTAAAAAATGGCTCAGATATAGCAGTTTCAATTTCTATTGTGGGTGACATTTTGAAAAATCTGATTTTTTGCATGCGACAGCACTCCTATATATTAACCGATTCCGATGTGAGTGAGCATGTGCACAGCAATTACTAAGGTCTCGACCAAGTTCACTGCTTAGCCTCATCCACCATGTTGTCTTAAAATGACAGGCACTTTAAGAAATTGCCGAATTTGGCAGCCAAATATAAGTTACTTTAAAGAAAAGCAGCTTGGATAAAGCTGACTAATTTCGCGAAATTCTCATTCATTATATTGATAAAAATTAGTATTGAATCTCCTATATTCGTTTCCACTAAATTGAGCTTCGTGTGTTAGCATGATATAAGTTGGCTTTTTTTAAATAAGGATTATGAAAGCTACCTCTTCCTCCCGGCACTGGCCGGAAGGACTTTTTTATCATTGTTTAGTGATCTCAATGAAGTTTTATATTTTAAAATATTAATAATTTGTTATAAAATGACAGTTAAATAGGAGCATATTTTACCACCTTTTTACATGTTTAAATGTTAAAATTCAAATTCTTTTGTTATAATACATTAAAATTAATAATGAAGCAAATTCGTACAAAATAAAGTTAATCTAAACTGCAATTTAAAAATGGTAAGAGAACAATATCATTTATGGATGATTTTAATATTTGATTTGCTATAATAACTAATTACTCAAAATTAAGTTTCTTAAACTAAATTTGATATTTAATAAAAAATAAAGATTATCTTTTTCACAAATTCGTGACCCACCCTCTTAAAAAACTTCCATCAGTCAATGAATTTGATACTCAATAGATATTAAAACATATATATCAAGGGTGTTATTTAGGGAGGGCAGAGTACGGCACTTTCCCTCCTTTTGAATTTCAGGCTGTTTATTTTATTATTAAGTTTCTTATTGTTAGTAGAACATTTTCAGTTGTATTAACTTTCCTCTTTTTTGTAGTTTGGTTATTCTCACTCCTGAATCACATGTATATTTTATGTTTTAAAATAAATATGTTCTCTAAAATAACTCCCCCTCCCCAATGTCTAAAAATTCAGCTTTTTTTCTGAGGATGGGGAATGGAAATTTAAGGGGAAAGATTGATGATTACTTATTGTTGCTACAAAGCAACAATACATGAGCATAAAAATCTTACGAGATTTAAAAAGATTTTGTGTGCTGCAGGGGGTGGGGGGAAGAGGAGACAACTTTTTGTGTAGGGGAGAAGTAATTTGATTTTTTTATTATTGTTACAAGAAAGTTATAATAAAAAGAGCAGAAAACACAATTTCTTAAAGAATTCAAACTATGAATGCTGGTGGAAGGTGGGGGGGGGGGGAGGAAAGAAGACTTTTTTTAATCAGGAAGGGGGGCGCAGAAATAATTTAGATAGTTATTTGAATATTTCAAATGAAAATCAAATTTCAAATTATTTTTGCTTAAAAGGCACAAAGACCAACTTAGTGAAAAATATTCCATGCCGGGAATCGAACCCGGGTCATCAGTATAGCGCACTGACGTTCTACCGCTAAACCACATGGAACGATACCCAGCCTGGAACTTCTCACTATTACAAGTTGGCAAGGCTACAAACGCAGCACAAGATGGAATATTTTCCGTGAGCCACCAACATGGGGCAAACACAGACACTTAATTAAATCCAGCATCGATGAATCTATATTAATATTTGGAAATTTTTCCAGAGAGAAACATTCGCCTTGAATACAATATTTCAACTGAAAATCAAATTTCAAATTATTTTTGCTTAAAAGGCGCAAAGACCAACTTAGTGAAAAATATTCCATGCCGGGAATCGAACCCGGGTCATCAGTATAGCGCACTGACGTTCTACCGCTAAACCACATGGAACGATACCCAGCCTGGAACTTCTCACTATTACAAGTTGGCAAGGCTAAAACGCAGCACAAGATGGAATATTTTCCGTGAGCCACCAACATGGGGCAAACACAGACACTTAATTAAATCCAGCATCGATGAATCTATATTAATATTTGGAAATTTTTCCAGAGAGAAACATTCGCCTTGAATGCAATCTTTCAACTGAAAATCAAATTTCAAATTATTTTTGCTTAAAAGGCGCAAAGACCAACTTAGTGAAAAATATTCCATGCCGGGAATCGAACCCGGGTCATCAGTATAGCGCACTGACGTTCTACCGCTAAACCACATGGAACGATACCCAGCCTGGAACTTCTCACTATTACAAGTTGGCAAGGCTACAAACGCAGCACAAGATGGAATATTTTCCGTGAGCCACCAACATGGGGCAAACACAGACACTTAATTAAATCCAGCATCGATGAATCTATATTAATATTTGGAAATTTTTCCAGAGAGAAACATTCGTCTTGAATACAATATTTCAAATGAAAATCAAATTTCAAATTATTTTTGCTTAAAAGGCGCAAAGACCAACTTAGTGAAAAAGACCAACTTAGTGCTAACTTGTAATAGTGAGAAGTTCCAGGCTGGGTATCGTTCCATGTGGTTTAGCGGTAGAACGTCAGTGCGCTTTACTGATGACCCGGGTTCGATTCCCGGCATGGAATATTTTTCACTAAGTTGGTCTTTGCGCCTTTTAAGCAAAAATAATTTGAAATTTGATTTTCATTTGAAATATTGTATTCAAGGCGAATGTTTCTCTCTGGAAAAATTTCCAAATATTAATATAGTTATTTGAATATTGTTATAAAAGCATAAAAATCTTTTGAAGTTTGACTGCTGCAGGGAGGGGGGGGGAGGGAAGGAGAAGTTTTTTTAGGGGGGGGGGGCGGGGAGAACAAATTTAGATGTTTTTTAAATTTTTGTTAAAAGACAGTTATAAAATTAGGGTAAAAAAGGGCAATTTCTCAAAGATTTTAAACTGTTCATGCTGGAGAAGGGCGGGGGGGGGGCGGATAGAAATAATCTAGATGGTTATTTAAATATTGTTACAAATAATCAGAAATATAATAAAAAAATTAAACAATGTTCAAGATTTTAAATTTCATGAGATGCATATGTGTGATCTTCATGAGATGAGGGTAAAAAGGGCAGCAGGGGTAGAGAAGCAGAAATTTTGGGAGGAATGTGGATAATTTAGGTAACAGATTATTTATTTACTTTTACAATACATTATTAAATACATCTGAAAAGAAATTTAAAATTAAACAGCTATAAAAGTTAAACTATACATATTTGATACCAGAGGGGATAGGGGAGGGCAAATGCGAAAAAACATCATTTTGAGAGAGGTTAATTGATTATTTATTTTTAAAATAAACCAAATAAAAATTTTTAAATAATTTAAATCTGTTCATGCTGGTGAAGGGGGGGGGGGGAGAGAAATAATCTAGATGGTTATTTAAATATTGTTACAAATAATCAGAAATATAATAAAAAAATTAAACAATGTTCAAGATTTTAAATTTCATGATATGCATATGTGTGATCTTCATGAGATGAGGGTAAAAAGGGAAGCAGGGGTAGAGAAGCAGAAATTTTGGGAGGAATGTGGATAATTTAGGTAACAGATTATTTATTTACTTTTACAATACAGTATTAAATAGATCTGAAAAGAAATTTAAAATTAAACAGCTATAAAAGTTAAACTATACATATTTGATACCAGAGGGGATAGGGGAGGGCAAATGCGAAAAAACATCATTTTGAGAGAGGTTAATTGATTATTTATTTTTAAAATAAACCAAATAAAAATTTTTAAATAATTTAAATTTTGTGCTTCTGCAAGGCGTGGGGTTTTTCTTTAAACAATGAAATCGGATGAAATATGGAAGATTCTTAGCCCCTGTATTTACCTCTTTACTTCTATATTAATAATGAAAATGGGTTTTTTAATGAAAGTTTTAAAAGGTCTCGATTATAATAATTTTAATTAAGAAAAAGTTAAAATTAGTTAATGAATATATCAATAAGTATTTATTGCTTAAATTTAAAATAAGAAACAAGCAATCAAGGTGTGTTAAAACAAAGTAAAGCAACCAACCGGTATATAGTGTATCAAAATATTCTATGCATCAACTACAAGTTGCTTCATACCAATATTATTCAAATTTCAAATACAAATGTTTTTAACATTAAATAATGTTATTTTATGAAATTCTAAGTGTAGTTTAAGAAAATGTTTTTAAACTCAGTTAAGTTTTACAATGTATCATTTAAAACATTAAGATTTAAAGTTAAAATTTTCCACTATATAAAATACAATTATAGCAAAGAAGCCAGTTAAAACCAATAAAAATCATTAGCCTGGCTTTTCTTAAATTTTAGCCAACTTTTTTTTAAAACCGAAAAACTGTTCCAAAAAAAAAAAAAAAAAAACTTCAATATTGATTTAAATTAAATAAAAAAAAGGCGATAACAATGACAGAGTTTTGTATACTTTGCAGTAAAAATCGTTAAAAGACAATCAGGAAAAAATGAAGTAAATTTGACACATAGGAAAAAAATCAGCTTTATAAAAGAGAACACACATTTTCTTTGGTGCATGTAACAAAAAAATATACAATATTCTAGACAATATAGAGAAACAAAATCAATCTGTATGTAGCGAACGTATTTCACATGGCATCTATAGTCAAACTTTCGATAATTTAATTATAAACTAGTTTAACAAATGAAGGATTCTTTTTGATAAAACAGGCCCTCTCACAATTTTTTTTTTTAATGAAACAGGCCTCTTCACAAAATTACTCTAGTAAAATAGGCCCCTTTACAAAATTTCATTCCATACAGACAAATTATTAATTTACTTTTTATTTGTTGGGTTTTAAATTAAAATGAGCAAACTGCAAACAAAGCAAGTTCACCAGATAGAAAAATTTTAAAAAATTCCTTTTTCACAAAAATATAATAAATCATTACAAAGGGAAAAAATCTGTTTTAACGGCTGCGGGGAGTTAATGCCACTGTCCCTTTTTTGTCTCTGTGTCGTCATTTCTTCATAGTGTTTACTACTAGACATCAAAACCTCTGTATATTGTATATTCCTGCACAGCTAAAATGAAACAGAACAAATGAGCAAGATATACATTTATAATGTTTAAGACAGGTTTTCATTACAAAGAGATTTCATCTAAGTCGGTTTTGCTGCATTCAGTTAATAATGAGCTTTTTTTTTCCTCGTTTAATTTTTTATTCACCGAAAGTAAGCCCTGCTTTAGCATACAGCAAATTCTAATGATTTTAAGGTGGGCTTATAATTGGATCTTTTGTGAAAAGTAGAGAAAAATCTGGCAAGGTGTGCATGTGTGTATGGGGGGGGGGGGGTATATTTGAAATTTATGAAATTTCATAGAATTTATACAACTTCCAATATAAAATCAGATCAAATTAACATTTTTTAGTTTTAAAATTCCTTTTCATAGAAGCTAAATAGTTTCCAGTTTCCATCAATAAAAATAATAAATTAATTAAACAAATTTACATAAAATAATTTAATTCAGATATGAAAGAACTACAAACAAAAATTTTTAAACTTAAACAAATCAAGGAAAACAACAATAATATAGAGAACATATACCATTCTGATACAATGATATGTAAAAACAAGAGATTGGATAAAAATAAATTGCACGAGATATATTCATTTAGGAAATATGGAAACAAAAAACTTAAGGAATTTCCTGAAAAAAAAAAACAGAAGGATTGAATGCATCAGAAAATAAAACTTGAAGGGGAGGGCGTATAAATGGTACTTTTTCAAAAAAGGAAAAACTCATATATATGAGGGGGAGCTTGCATTCGCATGGGAGCTTACTTTCAGTACTTTACGGTAATTATATTTGATACACTCTTATTTAAAATTCAACTTAGTTTTCAAATTTAAAGATGAAATTTTACAATTGATTTCTAATGACAATACAACCAATAATATAGCTCTAGAAAAATTAATTTTAAGGCCTTTTTCCATTAGTTCACAACATCACGACAGGTAATAAATCACAAACTATTCTTTAGAGTTACAATTGTATACAAACTACAACAACAATGTATTTACTGATGCATCAAACCATGCTTGCCAAGAAAGGTCAGCCATCGTCACTGTGAAACTGCAACGATGAAATAGTTTTAAGTTAATAAATAGAAAATATAAATAAAGATTAAAATGCAATTATTAAAAAATACACATTTTAATCAATTAATACTTTTATATAGTTAAATTATGATAATACGCTGAGACATCAATTTAGAAAATCCTAAAAAGACAGTTTTAAAAAAGAAATATTTCTTTTATAATAAATTCATTAGCTCTCACTTTCTAAGAAACATTTTCAAGGCAGTGAATTTTCTATAATTGGGTTCAGTGCCCATGCCTAATTAATATAATACTGTAATTTTATTTTATTTAGGGTCACCCAGGGTAATTCCTGATCACTGAGTTTCTGGGGTAATTCTTGGTCATTTTTAACTTTTGTTATCAAAATAATTATTTATCTAAATGTAAAAAATCTGAAAGATACTTTGAACCCTTTGCTTTGAAATGTATGCATTCATTTAAAACTCAATAAATGAATATTTTAAATAAATATTTATATATTTTAATTATTTATATATATATAGTATATAATTATTATTTTTTATAAAATAAGTATTTAATTATTCATTTAAAACTACTACTCAAATTTCTGCAAAACAACATTGATCTTGATTTTTACAATCTGTGTCATTCTTAAAGCTTTAATTATTTTATTTTTATCTTTATTTTATTTCAACTTTGACATATCACAGTTTTTAAAAGTGATTATAAAAGTTTCCTCTACTATATTAAACACATTTATATCAGCAAGCCGAACTAAGCCCATATTTGTGGGGTAATTCCTGGTCAGTGCTTAATAATGTAATTTTACAATAATTATACTTGGTATTTTATCTATTACAGCTGTGCTCCCTAAAAACTATTGTCTTACAACTTTTTTTAAGCATAAGTGTACAGTAGCATCATTTTGTTAAGGGAGAAAACAGTAAATGCTCTGAGTATAAGACACACTATATGACTGAATAATTAAGTAGAAATACTATCTCATTGCAAAATGGTGCTTAAAAGTATACAAAATGCAATAGAGAAACATAATTATTATGCTGAGTATTATATGATAAAGATCGGTATTGAAATTTGTGTAAAATTTCTTGAAAAGGGAGGCGGAAACTTCAGTTGGCCTAAGCGAGGTAGAATCGAAAACATATATTCAGTTATATATTTTATGGACCAATAAATTTCTAAGGTACTAATTAATCCATTTACAGTGGATGAAGAAGTAATAAATACTGCTTATAAATGTTACAAAAATTCTTTTACTAATTAATGTTTTGTAAAATGTACAAAGAGACTTTCGCACATCAAATAAATTTGTATTTATACCCAAGTTTATGCATTCCACAATTGTGAGATGAACAAAACTTTTACAAGATTGATATTTCTTATTTTAATAGTGTCTTGAAAAAATTAACTTTACTACTTTATTTACATCAAAAAAGATGCTCACCGATAATTACCCAAGAAGTGATCAAGAATTACCTCATTTCCGGGGTAATTCCAGGCCACTTAAAAATCATAATTATTTCATATAAGTGTATATATATTTAAATAGGCATTTTATTATAGAGCCATCAGAGGGTGCTAATTCCACAAAAAAAAAAAATGTCCCTCCCACCAGTGGCTGAGAGGTTCTGCTCTCAAAGCTGGTAGACGGGAGGTACTGGGTTCGAACCTAATCACGCCTGTTGGCCTAATCGTTCGGAGTTTTCCATGGTTTACAGGTTAGGTTCCCAAAGGAGGGCACCCCCCCCCCTCCCCTTCGGGCCTATATCCCTCATGTTGATAATTGGGTGTCATAAAACAACACAACACAAACAAATTGGGAAAAATACCTTTAATAGTTTTTATAATTGCATGTTGTTGATTTTTTCTTAAAAAAAAAAAAATAATAATAATAATAATGAAATGCAGTGGAGAAATTGGGCATTATTTTCAAGATAAATATTGAATACTTATAAATGAACATATTAAAAAAAGAAAGAAAGAAAAACTATTTTATACTTATTTTTCATTCAAGCGAAGTTTTGTTAGTGTATTTAATACTGGATTCCATCAAAGACAAGTTTTACTGAATTTAACAAATAATATTTATTTGTATTAAATAAAACTGTTTAAATTAGTCATTTATTAATTTCATTACCCATTTATTTATTTATTATTCAATTTTATTAATTGTTATTCATTTGAAATTTTAGGCAGGGTTCCATTATAGAGAGGTCCAGTTTAACTTTTTTAATAAAAACAAACAGTAAATATTCTATTTAAAATTGAACTGTGATAATAAAACAAATTAAGAATTTCATAAATAGTAGTAGATGCCATTTGCTCCCTAAAATAGCTTTTCAAACTACATATGAACCTAATATAATTTAATATATTTGTACTACATACTTGATAGTAATTGCATAATTTTCTAAAAAAAAAAAAAAAAAGTGCATAATGAGTTGTGGGTAATGCGGGAGGGGACGAACAAACCCTTCCCTCAAAAAATAAATAAAATAGACATTAATGATAGAGGTTTTACATACTAATAGTAAATATGGCTGTAAGAAGAGACAGAAAATGTTAGAAAAAAATAGAAATTATTAAAAATATTAATTTAAAGTCTGTCTAATAAAATATTAATGTAAAGATCTGTTTAAGAAATTTTTAGGTGTTTTAAAGGCCCCTTCGCAAAAATGTTTACAAAACTTTTTATTGTGTTTAAAAAACAAACCCCTCTCATATTTCTACTTACGAAACTACTTTGCCCCTATGTAACCTAATGTGTAAATCCATCAAAAAGTCGAAGCCGAAAATGTCCCGAATCCAATATTTTCTTTATATGAATACAGAAGAAAGTAAATAGTGTTTGGGATACAATCTACATCGTAATGAATTACAGGATTCAATAAGATAATAAAGAAAGGGATATTGAAAAGGGATCCTCTTTTGAATAAGATATTAGCTCGATAATATACATTTAAAAAAAAAGAACAAAATTCTCAGCGCCGGGTCCCTACAGCCTACTGAGCCTAATGGATAATACGCCTTCTGTCTGAATGTTGGTCAAAAACTTATAAGCAAAATGTCAAGCGTGAGCGTGATCGTTAATATTTTCAATATAGAATAACAGCAAGTATATTCGACGACATTAAACTAAAGAATCTCTACTTATAAGACAATGTAGAACATAAAATAACATACCTTTTAACATTCCAATATTCCATCTCTCATCGAAACTTTGTCCATTGTTTACAGTATCACTTCGTTGTTCATTGTCGCAGAATCGGAACTGCGCATGTCCGGATTTGAAAGGGTCTTTTCGCCGGCTTTTATATCTATCAACTGCGCATGTCTGACTGAGTTATCGCTGGCTGCGAGCGAGAAATTTTCTTTTTCAAAAGAAAAGTCAAGCAAGGTGGCCGGGGGCGCTGAAATTGAAAATGTACGGGGCCCCTCCGCCTCCTCAGAGGCTATTATACAGATTCTTATGCTATAAATTTTTATGCAACAACATTTTGTGTCTTTCAGATTGTTGTTCTTCAGGGAAGGCAGGGGTAAATAAATCATAAAAAAATTGTAGCGTGGGCGCCGGCTGAACGAGATCCAGGAAGGGGAAATATTTTGGAAAAGATGTAACCTGACAAATAATATAAATATACTTTACGCTATTTTTCGTCAGAAGCGCCCCACATTTAAGATATGTTTAAAAATATTAATGAAAAAAGAAAAACAGAAATAGAAATAATCTTTCACGGGGAGTTCAGTTCAGAGGTGCTCTTCGAACGAAAAATAATTAGTTTCTTTTTATCTCGGTGTTTGAAATATTTACAGAAACTAGGGAAAAATATATTTTACTGTTTTTAGATTTTCAGGTAAAAGGAAATTTAATTAAATTTAGTTTAGAATGAATTTAGAAATCCAGTAAAGGGCGGTGTCCTCCCCCTCCTCCTCTTTGCGGGCTCCACTGGAATGCAGTTTATTACTTGTAGTGTTACTCGAACAGAAAGTGTTTCTCGGCGGGGGGGGGGGGGAGGTGCAGACTCGCTCCGGAGGGTCTCTGCCCTCCCGGAGATCTATTGGAAGGAAGCTTTTATGCTGCTTTGCTCCACTTACGCTACGTCACTACGGAGCGGGGAGCAGAACTTTGTTTAGACAGGACATTCAATGCACGTAACATGTAACCCTATTAACTCGCATTAATAGCTGATTTTCGCTTTAAAAACATGTGTCCATGGATGAATTAATGGAGTGACTCGTGAACCCTCGCCCCTCCTTTCAGATTCAATTCACCCCCCCCCCCTGGATTTTTCAAATTTCCATTTTTTGAAAGTGCAACCCCCCACCCCTTCACCCCGCAGCAACAGAAATCCCTCCGGAAAAAAGTGCCTGAATTCAACTCTGAATATAGCGTTTACCGAGATGCGTTTTGAATCCGTTCTGTTTTAAGCATGCGTTGTACTTGCGGTTAATTCTTTACGAAAGTTACAGCCTATGTTCGAGAAACGGATTTTATCACACAATCTGAAACACCTGGGAATGCATGTAACAGATTGGAAACACATCTTGACACCTAAGACGTTTATAAATGTGATGTATTGTGAGTAGAAAGTGTTTCAGAGATTTGCAGTGCAGTTTGTAGCACTGAATCCGAAAATGGCCTTCATTTTTTAAAATCACGTCAGGATTTTTTGCAAAATTTTTGCTTTTTAACTTTGAAATTTACGATTTGCGAAAAATTCTGACGTGATGGTTAAAAATGAAGGTCATTTTCGGAATTACTGCTAAAAAGTACATAAAAATTAATTATTAAAATTTAAAAAACACAACCATCACATCTATTTTATAGTATCAGAATTTTGCTATTTTTTTATTTTGAAATTTACGATTTGCAAAAAAATCCTAATTTGATGGTTAAAATGAAGGTCATTTTCGAATTCAGTTCTAAAAATATATAAAAATCAGTTATCAAAAGTTAAGAAACACAACCATTTCCTGTATCTTTCAGTATCAGATTTTCTCTATTTTTTTACTTTTTACCATTGAAATTTACGATTTGCAAAAAATCTTGACGTGATGGTTAAAAATGAAGGTTATTTTCGAATTCAGCACTAAAAAATATATAGAATTCAGTTATCAAAAGTTAAGAAACACAACTATTTCCTGTATCTTTCAGTATCAGATGTTCTCTATTTTTTTCACTTTTTACCACTGAAATTTACAATTTGCAAAAAATCCTGACGTGATGATTAAAAATGAAGGTCATTTTCAAATTCAGCGCTAAAAAATGCATAAAAATCAATTATCAAAAGTTAAACAACACAACCATCGCAGGCTTGTGATATATTTAACAATAAATTTATAAGTAAAAACATAGTTTATTGCTACGCCTCTGTCTGGAGATCGAAGCTAAAAGGAATCTGTTTTATTTATGTCGTAACGAAAAATATTTCCTTCGATACTTTGTATCGTTGGAAGCGAATAAAAATGAATTCCTTTTGTCGGCAGATAGAAAAGTGAGAAACCTTTTCATCTTCACGGACACCGTGTCGTCTTTTTCCTTTTTCTTCTCCCAGTGCTCCTTGCCATATATTTCCCGACAGGTGTCTCGGCGGCACAGGAGAAGAAGAAGAATACCTAAAAGAAGACGATTTATTTCCATGGAAACTTACCTTTGTCCAGGATTTTTCCCATTGTCGGCTCCAGCTCGGGAAAATAGTTTGGTTTACTTAGACAATCTATGACTCTTTAGCACGTGACAAAGTTATCTCAGAAGAAAAAAACAAAAACAATTGATTTACTCAAGGATTTTTATCATAATTGGCTTGAATAGATGAAATATTCAGAAATTAAAATATGTTCATATGATAAGTAAACTTTTTATCTGTGATGGTATTATTGGAGTTAGTATTCTGTTAATTAGGAAAGTTACAGTATATAAGTACTATTAATTGGATGTCTAAAGAAAAGGATTTGCTTAGATAAATTTTAACAACGGTGATACGTTAACAGGACCAATGAAAACATCGATTTCAATAAATCAAAACGTGATCGGGTAATAAGCAAGTTTGTATTAATTTTAAAAATATACAGTAGAACCTCTTTTATCCGAAACTCTTGGTTAACCGAAATCAGTTTTGAAACCTTTTTTTTTTTTTTTTTTACTATCACATTCTTTGTATGCAAAATCATTTTAAAAGCTTTTTTTTTTTTTTTTAACTATCATATTACTTGTGTGCAAGCATCTCTTTCCGAACTAGGAGTATATATAAATATTTTAAGTCCCCTTTCTTATAGTTCCTTCTAATTTAACTTGAGATCCTATAAGCTGCGGGGTGGAACGAAGTAAATGAACAAATTAGCCATTCTGAAGCTTTGAATGTTTTGTAAAAGGTTTGGTATGGCTGGAGCAGCAGAAAGACTGTGATATAGGTGAACTTAAAATGTTAAAAAACTCCGTGATAGAGCTTCAAAGCAAAGGCAATCGAAACTGCGACAAACAAAACATTTTTTCAAACCCTTGTGTTGTGACAAATGTAAAAGGTACTTATTTTCAAAATTAAAATTGAGGTAATTTATTCTTGTTTCTATTTTGCTATTGCTTTATTTTTATTAAGCACTTGTTACCATAATATGAAATATTGCAAATATTTCTCCTTAATCTTAAAATTGAAGTATTCTCGATTATTCGAAAATTTCGATTTTCCGAAAGAGGGTCGGTTCCAATTACTTCGGATAATCGAGGTTTTACTGTATTCAACTTGGATTATTTATATTCGATTACCATACAGCACTTTCAAGTTTGTTCATGGATGCCTTAACCGTTTCAGGAGCAAAATAGTTCTGCTTCTAAAATGTTGAAATGATAGAAGTCACCAGAATTTACGAACAAATTGATTTGAAAACCAAGAAAAGACTATCTATTTCCATGGAAACTTTTATCTTATCCGGACTTTTCCTAATGATGTCATCCGAATCGGGAAAACAGATTGGTTTACTTGGAGAATTCATTACTATTTAGCACGTTAACTGTTTATCTTAGAAAAAGAAAAGAGGTTTTGGATTTACTTAAGGATTTCAATCGCAGTCATTGGCTTGAATAAATGAAATATTCAGAAATTTAAATATGTTCAGATGATAAGTACACTTTTTTATTTGTGAAAGAATTATTGGGATTATTAGAAAAAATTATTGCTGGATTCTGTTAGTTGGATGTATTGTATAAAGAAATGTATTTGATTGGATAACATTTTAACGACGGTCATACTTTAATAGGACCCATAAGATGAAACACCGTTTTTCAATAAATAAAAAATTATTCAGATAATAAGCAAACTTTGTATTAATAATTTTAAACAAGTTGGAAATTACGCGTCAAACGTGGCAATTGAGGTACTTTCTTATTATAGCTAATTTTATAAATATTTTTTGCACCGCATATAGTGTACTGAATGTATATTTTAGTACACTTCATACGTGCCTATAAATTTCATTCAATTGGAAAGGTTCATCATTAAAATGCACTTGAAATAATTTTTCCCATTGGCCGTAATGTAACGAAAAAAATTGACTGTCCCTGCATTTAAACTATACATCCGATTTTCATAAAACTTGAAATGACTCGACAAAATTTTGCAACAATTACATATTTAAAATTTCAGACCATTCGGCTGGGTAGTTTTTGCTCTGTTATATGCGGACGGACGGACAGACAGACGGACCGCACGACGACTATATGTGCTACGTATTTATATAATTACGAACGCACCTAAAAAAGTTGGATTTGGAATATTTATATTATGTTAATTAGTGATGTTATAGTATACAGGGTTATTCTAAATGATGGACCCATTTTCAAAAAATTGTATTTATTAGAGTACAAATCCAAAATAAACAATCTTTATACCAATGAAAAGAGGAAGTTTCAAAGTTTTTTTTTTTTTTTTTTTAGGGACATTATAAATGTTCAATGTGTCCATCGTTTGCTGCACGGCAAACATCTATGCGATAGCCAAACTCGTCCCACACACGTAAAAGCGTATCTGCCGTTACTGAGTGCATGGTTTTCAAAGCGGTGATGGTTCAAAAGCGGCCGGTAGAGGTCGCGTGGCAGTGAGATGGCTACTGTGGAGCACAAAGTTTTCGAGACGAGTTTATCTATTGCGTAGATGTTTGCCATGCAGCAAACGTTGGACACATTGAACATTTATAATGTGTTAAAAAAAAACATTGAAACTTCCTCTTTTCATTAATATAAAGATTGTTCAATTTGGATTTGTACTTACAATTTTTTGGATTTATAATTACGATAAATACAATTTTTTGAAAATAGGTCCATAATTTAGAATAACCCTGTATACGTACTGCATTCTATTTATTGGATGTCTAAAGAAAAGAATTTGATTAGATAAATTTTAACAACGGTGATGCGCTAACAGGACCGGTGAAAACATCGTTTTCAATAAATAAAAACGTGATCCGGTAATAAGTAACTTTGTATTAATTTTTAAAAATATATTGAACTAGGATTGTTTATATTCGGTTAACATGCATCACTTTCAAGCTTGTTTATGGATGCCTTAACCATTTCAGGAAGAAAGTAGTTCTGCTTTTAAAATGTTGGAAATGATAGAACGTCACTAGAATTTACGAACAAATTGATTTGAAAACCAAGAAAAGACTATCCATTTCCATGGAAACTTTTATCTCTTCCAGATTTTTTTCAATGATGTCCCCTGAATCGGGAAAACAGCTTGGTTTACTTGGAGAATTCATTACTCTTTAGCACGTTAACTGTTTATCTTAGAAAAAGAAAAGGGAATTGATTTACTTAAGGACTTTTATATGGCAATTGGCTTGAATAAAGGAAATATTCAGAAATCGAAATATGTTCAGATGATAAGTCAAGTTTTTTTATATGTGAAAGAATTATTGGAGTTAGTATACCAGATTCTGTAAGTTGGATGTATTGTATAAAGAAATGGATTTGATTAGACAATATTTAAACGACGGCTACATTTTAATAGGGCCGATAAAAGGAAACACAACTTTTCAATAAATCAAAAAGTATTCAGATCATAAGCAAATTTTGTTTTAATTTTTAAAAATGAATTTAGATGAATTATTTTCGATTATCATGCAAAATTATGGAGCTTTTTTATGGATGCCATAACTCTTTCAGGGGCAAAACTAATTTTGTTTCTAAAATGTGGAAATGATCGAATGCCACCAGAATTTACGAACAAATTGATTTCAAAACTGAGAAAAGACGATACATTTCCATGGAAACTTTCATCTATTCAGGTTTTTTCCCGATGACACCCCGAATCGGGAAAACACCTTGATTTATACTGATATCAAATGCTAAAAAATCAATATGTAACGATACAGCACTTACCAAAAATATGGCTCGAGCTACTCAATGGTTATGAAAATAAAAATAAAATAAACTTCCAACTAAAATAAAAAATAACGTGCATAATATGAAAGAATACGTGAAAAACAGAGTGGCGTTTCATAGACCGTGCAAATTTAGACTAGTTTTATTTATTTGCTTTGAAAATGACTCGGGGAAAGTCAAAACATGTCAATAGTCGGAATAAACGTATTTTTACTGGTTTTTAAGTTTTAATTTACATCTTTTAGCATTTGAAACTAGTATATTATTACAAGATGTTAATTTGCTACATATTTATGCCTTGGTTTACTTAAGGAGTTTATAACTCTTTAGCAAGTTAACTTTTTATCTTAGAAAAAATAAGAATTGATTTACTTAAAGAATTTTATCGCAGTCATTGGGTTGGGTTGATTTTTGACGGACGATTATCTACGCGAGAGATATAGGCCCTCCGGGAGGTCTTTCTAAGAGAACCCAATCTGTATTTACATATGGAAATCCAAGGTTCGAAGAAAACCACGAAAACTCCGAACGATTAAGCCGATGGGCGCGATTGGATTCGAAACCAGCATCTCCCGTCTACCAGCTTCGAGAACAGAACCTCTCGGCCACTGGTGGGGACCTCGCAGTCATTGGCCTGAATAAAGGAAATATTAAGAAATCGAAATATATTCAGATGATAAGTAAAGTTTTTATTTGTGAAAGAATTATTGGAGTTAGTATTCTGTTAATTAGTGAAGTTATATAAGTACTGGATTCTATTAATTGGATGTCTAAAGAAAAGGACTTGATTAGATAAATTTTAACAACCGTGTTACGTTAACAGGACCGATGAAAACATCGCTTTCAAGGAATCAAAACGTGTTCCAATCATAAGCAACTTTGCTTTAATTTCAAAAATACAGTGTGTCCACGTATAACCTGACCGACCTTTTTTTTTTTCGCAACCGGTGGTCCTAGATGTATACTTCCAATTACAAAAATGGTTAAATAAGGTAAATAATTATTTTTAAAGCGATTTGGGTCAAGAAAAATATTTATTAAAAAATTACGAAATTAAAATTTTTATACGGTCCCTCGGTCTTATAAGTGATATTTAGTAAAAATTTACTATGACACTAACAAGTAAGACAGAAAAAGTCCCATTCATTTAACATTAAAATTGACATTGTTATGAAACTTTGAAATGCATGACTTATATCACTTTTCTGCATATCAAAACAGATGATTTCGACCATGCTTTCAGGGGTCGTATATAAAGTACTTAAACTTATTTCAAGGTATCTGCGGTTTGAAAGAAATCGTACTACTATTACGATTTAGTTAACTTTATTAGTGAAATTTCAGATTAGTTAAGATAACTGTATTTTAACATATGTTGCATTTTATAAGGATTTGAGCCTATGACTTCTTTTAACAAAAATTATGGTATTTTCATAAGGTTTTATTTAACTTGCAACGATCGTCTTTCCAGTTTAAAATTTGTACTCGAACTTTAACTGACTTTCAAATGTCCGATCGAAGTTAAAATTTTACATACTGACTTAAATCCGATTATAAAGTAATATTATTATAATTTTTGACGCTTACCATCTTATACATATTTATGTTAGTGGATAACATAAAATAATTCGGATAGATTACCATCAACAAGTTTAAGAAATGGTTTTAGATTAGATAACATAAACCTGCGATGGTTGTGTTTTTTAACTTTTATAATTACTTTTTATGTATTTTTTTTACGCTAAATACAAAAAATACCTTCCTATGGGGAAGTTATTTTCAAATAGCTTGTTTTTATTTTGATATTTTTGAATGATTTGTTTGCATAGGATAGCTGAAGACGATCTACATCCGGGCTAGTTTTTACTTTTTCGATTTTGGTTATAGATTTTTTATATTAGGATATTTTCAATTTCAGAACCGGTTGTAAAAGTAATTTTTTTTTTAATATATGAAACCAAAATCAAAAAAGTAAAAACTAGCCCGGTTGTAGATCGGTATTTGATCAAATATTCCACAATCTTATGTAATACGGTTTTTAGTTTGATAACATTTTTAGAATCACGTAGAAAAATAATTTTATACAAAAAATTTTTAAATTTATTGACGCTCTAAGTAGCCAATATTTTCAAATGATGTAATTTGAAAAACAAAATGAAAAGTTCATTTTGAGAAGAAAATTCTTTAAAAATGATCCTTAAGAAATAATTCCTAATAGAATTATTCCAAATGTAAATAAGTGCGAGTAGTAAGTCAAAATTACGTCTACTACTAAACCTATCACAATATTAAAATATTTATTTGCTTAAAAGACGTTATAAAAACACATTAAAAGCAAATTAAAAATCTATATTGACATGTTTCAACTCTTTTACTGAGTCGTCATCAGAATGTATAACAGAAAAATTACAAATGCAAATGAAAAATGAAAAAAAATCATCGAATATAAACAAGCAATCATATAACGCGCCCTACATTTTCGCGATTGCTTAGATTAGATTACATTGCGATGAATAGAGATGACCGCTCAGGAGTTTATATGATTCCATTTATTAGGGAGGGAGGAATCAAAAATCATTATATAGGTATAACCCAACGAAAATTCAATATCAGATGTAAAGAACATATAGCGGACGTAAAATATAATAGAGGTAATACTGCTTTATTCCGGCTAAATCAAATAGAGAGCATTAACATACTTTTTACCGAGAGGAAAATAATCTGCAGCTCTAATTTTTATTTACAATTATTCATAAGAGAGTCCATTGAAATTTATTTAAGAGGTTCAGGAGTTTGTAAAGATACATTATCTTTTCGTATCCCGAATTTATGATTTGAATGGTTGGACAACTTACGGCGGCGCGACATAGAGGGAACACAAGCAAGCGTGAAAATGTAGGGCGCGTTATATGATTACTTGTTTACATTCGATGATTTTTTTCTATTTTTCATATGCATTTGTAATTTTTCTGTTATACATTCTGATGACGACTCAGTAAGAGAGTTGAAACATGTAAATATAGATTTTTAATTTACTTTTAATGTGTTTTTATAACGTCTTTTAAGCCAATAAAAATTTTAATATTGTGATAGAATTATTCCTTTGAATGTTAATTTCATATATGAGTTTGTGAGCCTTGGCCTAATTCTTTATAATACTTCGCCATTAAAATAATTAATGCAAATACATTTTAAAATCTGTTATTAAGGAGTAACAAAAGTTTTATTCTAGTTGCAATATTTATTTCGTAATCATGCGCGTAAGCTGTTATACCAATTTTCTGCTCGTCAAATGACTGAAAGTTTGGAGCCCCCTGTATGTGATAATTCTGGACCTTGCAATTTTTTGAATACATGAAATGAAAGAACGTACTTATATCTTTCATTCCAATAAAAATTGTGTTTTAAAATCATATATATTTTAAGATATTATGTAGTAAACTGTTTTTTTTTCATACTAGGGGACTCGGCCCCTAATTATTGGCCCCCTATAAATTTAATAAATTATTTAAAATTTTAATGATATTTAAATTCTTAAAAATTGCATAAATCTATTTTTTCTTTTTTTCAGTTAAGGCCTTTTTTATGTTAATACTATATTTTTTGACAAATACCCAATTCTTTTTTTAAAGCAACTAGGGGGTTCGGCTCCCTACGAGCTACGCTCACCAATCCCCGTTCAGTCTCTAAAAGTACGCTAATTTGATCGGCTTTAAAAAGATTTTGAAAGATTGGATTATAATTTAAAAAACAGTGGTAATCTTCCTATAAACGTTTTTCTATTCATTTCTCTTTGATTGGGGAATTTTAAGGCCAAATCAGCTGCCGTTAAAAGATACGATGGCTGTTTTCGCCTTTGATTAAATAAAATAAGTTAAACATTTCAAAATAAGCTAATATAAAATGAATTAAGTAAACAGAGTCTTTGTCTCCCGGTATTTTTTAACAAAGCGAAAAGAAAGTTTTTTTAAATAAGACATTTTAAATGTATCGTTTTTAATCTGACGTAATTTTCATCAAACTTGTCTTTCTCTTTTTAATATTCACGTGAAAATACCTTTGTTAGAAAGGAAATATTATTTGCGCTGTCCTAACAAAAATAGTTGAAAAGATCATCTCAAAATATCAAATAAATGTCTCGTGCAATATTTAAATTTAAACTGTTTTGTAATATTATTTTTTGTTCATTTTACATAATAAGTGTAATGTGTCGTAAATGTGACGTAATTTCTCCTGTTTAAGACTTCTAATGCATGTTAATGAATTCATTATTTTACAATATCCTTTCTCTTTTAAAATTCACGTGTAAATATAGTTTTTATGAAATAATATTCAATAAGTTCCTACTTTTTATACGTAATTATTTAATTCTAATTTGAAAGTATTTTTTCCTGTTTATAATAGTCACGTGTAAATAAATTTTTAATTTGAAGCAAACATTATTATTTGCGCTGTTTATACATTTGGCAACCAATTAAATTAATACGATCATTTTGTAAAATAAGTAAAAAATAGCTCTGGAAATGCTGAAAATTTGAATTTAAAATAGAAATAAAACCTCAAAAAATGAGTCAAATTAAAAAAATAAATGCAGTCTGCACACCGGGAAATTCTAACGCATAAAATGATCTAAAAATGAATTAATTCCCATGTATAGTTTTCCTCCTATAAAACTTTTTTAGTGGAATGATTTTGTCCAACTTTAGCAGTAAATATCTCTTAAAATAATTCTTCGATTTGAAAACTGCCTACATCAGCGTGTTTATTAAACATTTCTCTATAATACTGGTGATTTTTGTATGCAATATTTTTCTTAATATTAACGGAGAAAGCCCTCCGGTCACAAAAAATTCAAAACCGGCGGCGGCGGCGACAGGGTGAGTTACTTTTTTTTAGAATAGATATATATATATATATATATATATATATATATATATATTTAAAAGTCCTGGGACCCCTTAACAGCAGATTATTGAATTTTAGACTGCTCAAGTACATTTTTCATGCGAATTCATTTCATTTTTCATTTTATTTAAAGAAAATACGATTTTCTTTAAATATCTAATTCTAAGTTTATAGTTACTATTAAACAATGTTTAAGTATTTTCTTTGATATATTGGAAATAAGTATCATATCTGAGAAACTGTTAAAATTTTAGGTACTACTTAGTTATAACGTCGACCCATTTCGCCAAATTATATAAATTGCCAAAATATACAAATTGACGTAATTTTTATTTTAATTAACGAAAGAACAAATAAATTAGTATAACATCAATAACAATACAAATAAAACGTCGAAATAAAAATCACTTGATGAAGTAAACATGCAAAACTTGCTTAAAATCAAGTGAATGTGATATTTACGATAAACCATTATTGGCATTTAATCTTGTAGTTTGTTGATAGATTTTTGGTCGACAGGATAACTAAGTAGTATCATATTTTATGATTCGATGAAGCTGTTACAATGCATAAAATATGTCTAAACGTTATCTGTATAAGAATCCAATTTAATATTTTAATCAGAATGCTGACAATGGCATGCAACAATAGAATTTTTGATGTAATGATAGCAATTTTTGAGTGTTGCAATAATAAATACGATAATAACAAAGAGAATATTAAATTAGATTCTTCTTATTGGAAAATAAGTTGAGCATATTTTTCAAAATTTTACATCCGAAATTATTTTTTTCTTTCTTATCTCTAAACACGAAATATTGTACAATTATATAGGGTGTCCGGTCTCAACGGTGTCCAATGGCTAATTCCTAAACCGTTAGTCATAGACATGTAGTTCCAATTACAAAAATGTTTTAAATCAGGTAAAGAAACATTTTTAAAGCGATTTTGGTCAATAAAAACATTTCTTAAAAAATTACGAAATTTAAATTTTTATACTGTCCCCCGGTCCTATAAGTTATATTTAGTAATTTTTTCCTATTACACTGACAAGTAAGACAGAAAAAGTCCCATTCATATTCCGCTAAAACTGAGCGAGTTAAGGAACTTTAAAAATGCATGACTTATTCCACTTTTCTACTCTGAAAACAAATGAATTCGGCTTGGTTTTGAGGAATCATATACCAAGAGTTTAAAGTATTCGAAGATCTTACTTCATGTGTATCTGCGCTTTGAAAAAAAATCCTACAAGTATTATGATTAAGTCTCAAATTGGCTAAAATAACATATGTTTTATTTTGTCAGGATTTGAGACTGTTTCTCTTATGATTTATTTTATCAAAAATTATGTTATTTGTATAAGTTTTTCTGTTACTTCAACAATCGTATGCATGTTTTTCCAGTTCAAAATTTGTACTCGAACTTTAACCCACTTTTAAATATCCGATCGAGATTGCATTTTACATAGTGACGCAAATCCGATAACAATCTAATATTATTAAGATTTTCGGTGGTTACCATTTATACTTATTTTACAGGATAACACAAAAAATTTCGGATTGATTTCTACCAAGGAGTTTAAGAAAAAGTTTTAGATTAGATAATACAAGACTGCGATTGTTGTTTTTTTTTTTTTTAATTTTATGTATTTTTTAGCACTGAATCCGAAAATTACCTTAATTTTTAACCATCATGTCAGGATATTTCGCAAATCATAAATTTTCAAATTTAAAGAATAACAAAAATCGAATACTATAAAGTAGAGGAGATAGTTGTGTTTTTTAACTTTGGATAATTGATTTTTACGCACTTTTTAGCACTGAATCTGAAAATCACCTTAATTTTTAACCATCACGTTAGAGTTTTTTTTTTTTTTTTTTTTTTTTTTTTTGCAAATCGCAAATGTGTAAGTTAAAATATAGCAAAAATCTCATACTATAAAACATATGTAAAACATTTTTTATTTTATTTTAATTTATTTAAAAAAAAATATTCGATATTTTTGCTTATCCTGGGATTCTTACAGCTAAACAGCTGAGTGGTCCGATGAGATGGGGGAGGAAATTTAATTTTAAGAAGGAATTTCTTAACTTTGAAATTTGCAATTTGCGAAAAATCCTGATATGATAGTTAAAAATGAAGGTCAATTTCGGGTTCAGCGGTACAGAATTTATAAGAATCAATTATCAAAAGCTAAAAAACATGACATAACTCAACTTTTGCAGGCTTGTGCAATCTAATAATATTTTAAAATACGTATCATTTTGTAAAGCATTGAGGCTGTTAATTTAGAATAATTTTATTTAACAAAAATTCTGTTTTTCTTTCTTCTTAAATGTTTATTACAAATTGTATATTTTTCATTAATATGCCAGAATGATTAAGGATTTCAAATTTATATTGCAATGTTAATTTTACTCCCAAACATTTTTCATATCTGTCGAAATTATATTTCGACTAAATTTGTGAATGACCCCCAATTTGCAGCAAAAAATATGCTCCAACTTTAAACAGCTATTACTCGGTCAATTTTAATCGCAGAATAACAGGACTTTTTTTGTATTACTTGTCAGTGTAAAAGGAAAATTTCACTAAATATAACTTATAGGACCGGGGGACCGTATAAAAATTTAAATTTCGTAATTTTTTAAGAAATGTTTTTATTGACCCAAATCGCCTTTAAAATATTTCTTTACCTGATTTAAAACATTTTTGTAATTGGAATTATATGTCTATGACTAATGGTTTAGGAATTAGCCATTGGACACCGTTGAGACCGGACACCCTGTATATTATGCTTTCGTACATTATCTTTTTGAAAAAAGAAATATTTTTAAAATAACTTTTAGACTCGCAAACGTTTTCCAATAAAAATATTTAACTAGTTGGATGTACAAATCCCAAAACTTTCTTCGATCGAATGCATCCTAATATTTCAAAATGTAGTTACAAATGTCAATACTTTAATTTTATTAGTTCAATACTATATCAACATTGTCTTTCATCTTAAATTTCTGCTTCAGTCAATGAATCGAAATAAAAACGAGATAATCTCGATCATGATATTTATTAAAATCAATAGTTTTTTGTTATTCTGTTGTACAGTCGTGGAAAAAAAAAGTAAACACCCCCTACTAACTCCTCAACAAATTATCGTAGAAGAAAGTTACAGGTACCGAACGATTGGAAATAAAGTCTACTTTCAAATGATGTATATAAAATTTGCTTAGGGGAAATCTACATATTAAAACGAACCATAAGTTTGTTTTTTTCAGTAGCAGTACACAATTCTGACAGCATAAATGAACTCTACACCCTTCAATTAGTCTAGAAACAAATTTTTATGCAATTTGTACCATAAGCTTCCGAGAAATTAATTATTTTAAAACGAGAGTATCCAAATTGTATCCAAATTGAAGTTCGGTACTCGATTGTTGACTGAGAGAGCCCCCTTCTTGATCAAGGCGCCTTAAGCACCTCTCAAGCAGTCAATGAAGCCTGCTAGATTACAGGATAGCATAAGAAATTTCAAAATATCTAGTCACTTCTATCATAGACGGCCCCTTAAATCATCATTTTGCCGTTTTTAACCCCTTAACTGTGACATTTGTTTTTGTGGTGACGATTTTTGATCATCACAAACATACACAAGATCGCGTGAAAGTAATAGGGTTAGTACAAAAGGGATAGAAATATCACCTCGTCATTGCGTTGTGAAAATGACAAAATGAGGTAATATTAAAATTAATAAAAGAGAGAGAGAGAGAAATTTTGGCTATAAAAGAGCAAGCTACGGCTCGAATTATTTAACATTAATCCTGTATACAACACCGCATATTTAATTTTTTTATGACATGGAAAAAGATATTTATATAAGCAAAGAAAATTATTTCCTAACACGCACGAGAAAAATAGAAATGATTGAAAAGGCTCCCTTATTGTTTCAATACACTTTTCTTTAAGAATAGGATACATATATGCGCGATCCTGAAAATAAAATATTCGCGTTCCTAAAATAACAAACTGCATATTAATAAATAAATTTTAAAGACCACAAGAAAAAAAAAAACAGAATGCCAAATGCCGAATAAATTTATATTTATTTTAAATTAACCTGCCTTTTTTTACGAGTTTTACATATAAAAAGTAATAATATTTCATTCATCTGGCAATATTTCATTCAATTTTATACAAATCTCTTCTTTGCTTGAAAACTTATGTAGATACTTAAAATAAAGAGGTGAGAGTCGAGTAGAGATAAAGAATGCTTTACTTTGTCCCTATATTATTTTATTATTTTTTTTATTTGATCATTAGATATGTCCACGTAAATTTAATTATTTGCTTATTATTCTGATTGACCATATTAAATTTTATAAATGACTTTTAATTACCAAAATATCATGAAAGAAATAAAATTTAAAAAAAAGTACCAGCACACAAGATAAAAAATGGCGAAGAGGCTTCACTCACCCGTCGATCTGTAGATTGATGCCTCTTTACACATCTCGGTGTCATCTGTAGAGATCCATATTTTTGGCGATGCCTCTTTACACATCTCGGTGTTATCTGTAGAGATCCATATTTTTGGCCCGTGTAATTTTACGGTGTGGGCCTGGAGCATGGGATCGTTATTAAAATCACTTATTTGCCCATTATTATAGGCCTCTTCCCACAGATTCATCTCTCTTCGGGCCGGAGCCCATTTCACCGAAAACTTTTATCTTTCCACATCCCAACGACTTGCGTAAGAGTGACCACTCGAAGTCAAAAAATCGCTCCTCTGCCGTGTGGGTGTTCCTTCATTTTCCCCCTTACGTTGGTAGCGATTGGTCAAAGTTCTGGGTTCTCAAAAGCGACGATACGATATACGTGTACGTGGGTGACTTCGGTCCGTCTGAAGGTCGCCTATGAAGATTCGAGAATTTTCCCGAAGGAATATATTGTGTGCTGGCTGGTACATGAGAATAATATTTTAGTAAAAATAAAAATAGATTGATTAATTTTAGAGAAAAAAATTTGATACTTGAAAAGGGCTTTTAAAAAGCAGCAAATCAAAACCTATTTTTAAATACTTAAATAAAGAATTACCTGAGATAAATATTATTAAAAAAAAGAAAGATATTTCATAAAAGAAAAATTTCTGAATGCATATTTTCCAAAAATTCTATGGATTACTTTAAAATAAAATTATAAACAAAAGAAAAATTTAAATTGTGACATGTTGAATTTTTCTTTCCAACAGTTTTCTTACAACATAAATTAAAAATCGGGCTGGACACCACTTTTTCCATACTAAAATATTTACCCTACTTAATCCATAGCTGCCAACTTGTACGGATTTTTGCTACCACCAAAATTTAATAGAAAATTTTGTCTAATTCAATTACCGAATTGCAGTGAATTTTGATAATTAAATAAGACAGAAATTTCTGTTAAATTTTAGTGGTAGCAAAAATCCGTACACGTGGGCAGCTATGTTAATCGAAAAATATCTGACAATCAATAAAGATAAATTTACAGTTACAAATTAGTGGTATCAAAATGCTTTTATTAACGAAGCAAGCAAAGTGTTCTTGCCCGAATCCAGTTCGGGTCACACTGTTAAGGGGTTAAGCGCAATTTGAAAACTTCTTGCAAGAAAAATGTGAAATTTTGGATTTCCATAAAGCAAGACTTAATAAATCTGAATCCATCAAAAAAATTGTAGGTTGCAATTCATAATTTTTTCGAATATTAATTTCATAATTCATAATTCATATCATAAAATTATAAAAAGTGCAAATTCAACGTATTTATGTTTGGTTATATTAGTATTATTGCAACACAAAAAATTAGCACATTAGGAGCATAATTTCAGGAGTTATAAACAAAAATATGAAAATGTAATTTAGCATTAGAAGCACTAAATTTTGAATATTTATAATTCAAAAACTTATCATTCAAATGACTTGAAAATTGGTGTCTAGGGATAGTTTGAACCAAAGATTTGAAATATCTCGTTAAAATTGAGTATTGCCATCGAAACAAATGAAGTTTGGATTCGTTTTAATATATAGATGGCCCCCTAAGCATATTTGGTATACGTCATTTAAAAGTACACTTTATTTCCAATAGATCGGTACCAGTAACTTTCGTCTATGATAATTTGTTGAAGAGTTAGTAGGGGTTGTATACTTTTTTTCCCACTACTGTACATAAGCTGTTCGCGAGTAGCAGACTTATCAGGATACGAAGTTCCCGTCGCTTTACGAGCCGCCGGTGTACAATGGAACTACGAAAAATCAAGAAGAATTTTACAAAAATCATTATTACAGTGCCCCTTTTTGGTGGAATATTTCCTAATTCAAGGTAGACCTGCTTGGCATAGCCAAAAACATACACAAAACATTTGGTTCAATTCCATGCATAACTTCACACACTTTTCAATGGTACAGTAATGGAAATTGACAAAAATTGCTATTACAGCGCCCCCTTCCGTCAGAATTTTTCCAAATTAAGGGAGGACCTGCTTGCCATAGACAAAAACACACAAAATTTTTTGTTCAAATCTATACATAACTTCATGCACTTTTTGATGGTACAATGGCGACACACGGACAGACAGACATTTTCTATAAACATGGTTTTGGGGAACTCTGACCCCTAAAACGTGTCAATTCGTCGAAAAAAATTTCGATTACAATACTTTCTTCTATTGATGATAGAAAAAATTATAAATGAATTGTAGAATGAAAAAAAACTATAATATTATTTGAAATTTTTTTTTTTTTTTGAAATATTATGAAGTTTAAATTTTCCGGAATATGTTATGGAAAATTTGAAATGTATGCGACAGATATATGAACATTTGAAGCATTTGAAAAGTAACATTTTGTAATCGAGTTTTTTCAAAATATTTCATGGATTACATTCATGGATTCTCACATTTACACTAAAGGGCGATGATTTTTTTTATCATTTCAAATATGTTATCATCTGTGGCAAATACCTTGAGAAAGAATCCGTCACAGGTTTTAATTAGCGTTTCGCAATTGAAATTTAACTTACAAACTTTTTTTTAATCTATCACGCAAAAGAGAGAAAGGAAGAGAAAAATCGACAAGTTCAAGGAGCGAAAGGGAATATAAGGAACACATCAATAGTGTATTTTTGTTCAAAAATTGTTTCATGTAAGATTTACTAAATGGAAGTGTGTGCACATAACTGTTGATCAACATCTTAAATGAAACCCTGGATAAGTTACTTATTGTTTCACGTGATTCTCCAAACATTCGAGATAAATAATTACTTGTTATTACAATGCAACACTGAAATTGTATGAGTTCCTTGTAATCATGACCACGTTACCCAATAAACACAGAACTTGCGGACCAATGATGGCTTCGTTAGCCTTGGTCCAAAGTGGTGGATGGGGGTACGCTATCTTTGCCCTTAACGGCTCCATCAAAAAGTGTCACGACGACGGTCGCGATGAAGCTGCATTACAAATGGCCGTAAATACATAAAGATGTCCGCAATCATGCCACTAACTTTTTACCAAAAATGCTAGTTAGCTTAAAACTGGCCTGGCCACATTTGTTCTTTTAATGCCCACTAAAGATGATAGATAGCCAAAAGCTCCCCCTAGTCCAACCATTTGTGTTTGCAAGAATTAAATTCAGCCCAAAGCTGCCCACAAAAAAAGCCTTTTATGGTTCTTTTTAAATGTTAAATATCCAAAAGTCTGCCGCTGCTATGCCATAAAGATTAGTTAAGCATAAATTCAAAATTTGTTGCATAAAAATACTTGTAGAAATATTGTTTGAATAATAAAGTGTTTTTGCACGGAAAACTAATATATTAGTAATCATTTAGGTACACTTTAAAAAAAAGAACATATATCAGGGTTCGTATGCTTCAAGGACTTCCAAGTATCTTTTAGCAGAATTTTTGTAAAGCAATATTTGCCTTATTTATCGAAAAAAATTGTATCTTCAGATATAGCGACCAGCACTTTACGAAATTTCTCGTACTAAAACACCAAAAATTCCATGAATCCCTTGATGCGTACGAACCCTGTATATGTTACTTTTGAATTTTTGTCTTGTGCATCTCTCCAAACTCTTGTATGCGCAAATTGTAAATAGTTGGTGTGTTGTAATGTGTTTCTAATTGTGATGTTCAAAATTGTGTGTTTAATGTACTGTGAGATCCCTGTAAATCCATGAAAAATCACATTCAAATGATCCTCATGTAATCACTACACACAGTCATGTAAATAGTAGGTGTTTGATATTGTGTTGTAATGTGTTTCTAATTGTCATGTTAAATATTGTGTGTTAAATGTACTGTGACGTATATATATCCAAGAAAATTGTAAACAATTATGCAATCACATTAGATGAAATGATCCTCATGTAATCACTACATACAGTCATATATCTCGATGTGAAATCTTCGGTTCGCCCAGAAAAATTGGGTAACCAATTGTGATTGTAATTGTAAATCGCATAGTAACCGAAATAAATCTCAGCAGCTTGATCAGGGACCCGACGCTCCCTCTCAGACTCTGGTTGAGAGTCGGGAGGAGTGGATGTGGTCTACCCCTCGGGATTACACTAACACTCTAAAGCGAAAGCTGAGTTCCCGAGGTGGTCATCGCTGTCATTATTAGAAGTGACACAAATTCTTGGAAAACAAACACCCGATGACTATATTAATCCGCAGCAGATCATACAAATGGTAAAAGTTGTAGGTCGCTTATCGTTAAAGATTATATATTATGTCCATTAGAATGGGCACTGACCTGAACAGAGTTAATACATTGGAAAAATTACACTCAGAAATAAATACTCAGATTTCACGAAATTTTCTTTGTTTTTGACGAAACGGTTTCCTGGGAAATGCTCCGAGCGAATATTTCGTCTCAAATTGATGAAATTACTTTCTTCACTTGCTTGACTATATAAATTTCGTCAAAAGTTTCGTCAAAAGAGGGCTGGTGGTGCCATTTATCGAACAGTTCGGAAGCTCCTGTATATGTATTGACAGGGGGAAGGAAAATTCACTTTTCGATTTCCTCGGGGTGATTCGAACCCGCAGCCTTTGCGTTGGGAGACCGTTGCTCTTCCGCCCCCGCTATTGGGGACTTGTATAGATGTGCTTTTAGATTGATGCAATGAATTCTGCTGTGTGTTTATATTCTTATAAGGTAGATTGTAATTTTATCGGTGCTGCTATAATTTCTGAAAGTTTTAAGTAAGGCTAATTTATTATTATAGTTTTCTCATGGTCGATGAATAATTATAATATGGCTTGATTAAATAATTTATTAGTGAAATTTTCTTTGATCAATGAATTTTTAGGATATGGTCTGGTTAATTTGTTGCTCACAAATAACGAATTGTGAAGTGCATATTGCGTGAGATTTTATCACTTTGAGTAGGTGGATAAGATTTTAACACTTTACTGTTTATAAAGGGGAGAGGGATCAATTATGTTTATTTTTAATTTGATTGAAAACAGAATATATTTCTTAAATAAATTAAAAAGAAAGATATCCTGGAAGTCTGAAATTTAATTTACCAAATTTTATTTTTGAATGATTTTGAAGAACACAGGAGATATATTCTTTTCGAATTAAAATATAACGAACAACATATAAATAAATAAATAAAAATAATAATAAGCATTCCTAAAAATTTTAACAGCTAAAAAAGTAACTAATGAAGAAACAATAACTACCTATATTTCAGTATTTTCTGAAAAGCACTAAAAAGTGCTGTTTTAAAATAAATTATTACAGGACTAACGTAAACAAGCAAATATCTGCTTGCTAAAATCGCAGGATTTGGTGAGGTACAGCAACTGTTTCCTTAAAATGCATTGAGTCAGACCGTGATTGAGGCATAACTTTCGTCAAATATTTGAGAGTTTACGTTTTGTTAAAAGTCACGTTATGTTGATAGGAAATGATCGTCAAAAACGACGAAATACAGCTCAAAGATTGCTGAATCGTCAAAAGTGAGAGTTTTATTTCTGAGAGTGTAAGGATGCAAATTTTTCAAATTTACGGAACGGTTATATTCTGTTGATATCTGTATTCGTAAGTGTATTCGTTTGTTCCCAAAATCTTCAGTATATTTTAAATACTATTGAATCTTACAATGCACCTTGGTAAACGCCATTGGCTCTGTTTTTCAATTTTCATTATTATTTCACATAACTTCGGTTACAAATCTTTTAAAACAAACAACTGTCACGAGTTTTAAATAGAATCATATATATTAAATCGCGCAGGTAAAAATTTAAGTAGATCAAAATCGACATATTTCGACATGTGTCAACTCTTTTTCGAACCTCTTCAATTTAGAGGAAAGTAGAATGAGTTCTTATTGGCGCAGCGGTCTAAAGCAGCAATTTAAAGCTCCGAATTTTTGCAGAGGATACAGGTTCGAGCCCAATGCCAGACAAAATCGTTTCTGTAATATTGGCGATTATTCGTTTCAACAATGACCTATTTTATTAGGAGGAGAAGTTATATGATTTTTATTTTATTATTGTTATTATTTCAATGCTTTATAATTAAACAAAATTTAACACTCAACAATATAAAAAAAACAGTAATTTTATACTTAAAATATTTAAGCTAAGATATTTTGCATGTAATTATCAATTAAATAAATTGATTTGATCTACAATTTTTATTATATTTTCTTACCATTATCAAGAATATATATGTGTGTGTGTGTGTAAGAAAGAAAAGTTTGCAGTTCTTTTCCGTAAAAAATAAAAAATATAAATGGAAAAAATAAAAATAATCATATAAGAACTATAAAAAAATATCTTGATACCCATGGTTTAATATTTAAAAAATGTATAAAAATGTAAAATAAAATAAATAATAATAAAATATATATTATAAGTGAGCTGCATCAAGTTTCAAATTTAGGTTTTCAGAGAGTGAGATTGATAAAAATAAAATTCATGGCAGCTTTTAATGGTCGTGTAGTTAAAAAAATAACAATAAAAGTAAATATTGTTCTTAAAAATATGAGACCGTAGTAAGTAAAAATAAATGATCTACCCAATATTTTTAGGTAAAATTTCTGATAATTATAATGAATAAATTTCTGCAAGCATAATTGGTTGTAAATTATAAACTTTAAATTCTTTCACTTCATTAAATAGGTTAGACTGGCAGCACCCTTTATCGCTTTAAAGAAATAGGAATCACTTTTGCAATATAGAAATTTGTCCCGATTTCAATAATTAATTTAAAAGCAATAATTAAAATTGAAGAATTTTTCTAATAAAACATCCAAGTTATTTAACGTCAAATCTTGACGGGTACTATGTAGTTTTATTATATATAGTCAAGATTACTGCACCAAAATAGCTTTAAATGAAATTTATGATATTACCCAAATTAAGTATGAAGATTTCACCGGCAGATTTACAAAACTTTTTTATGCTATTCATATCGGAATTCATAGTTTCAGTGGAATTATCACAAACACTTCAGTAGGGTGACCCCGCCAGAAGACAGTGAACAAAGACAGTGCTACGGGGTTTTTATTCTATTTCCTTCCTTTTAAGCCTTAGAAGTAAATTAACATGATTGTTGCAACCCTTAATGAATGTCCTATAATGGTCAACCATGAATTCCGCTGAAATTAAATAGCAACAAAATTATAAATAAATAGTTTTTTACTTCGATTTTCCCAGTAGTTGATCAGGCGAAAGAAGTCAATCGAAAATCTAAAAAATAATCTTTAAAATATCATCCTTGGGCTGTGATTAAGGCTGTTCTCAAATCCAAAGGGTCAACTTTCTGACATAAGTTTTAATTCATTTTTATTCGGAAACGCCTGAAACTAGAAGGTGTTGTTATTCAGAAACTATGTCATCGAACTGTTTTCTCCGTTTTCTGGTAAACGTAATAGATCTTTCAGAAAATACTGTCAAAGTTGGCATTTTGAACCGAACTTCCGAACGAAAGAAGAAAATCCAGTCAATAAGGGGAGAAAAATGCCGTGTCACGTGATCCAAATCGCTTATAACTCAATAGCTAATTTATTGATTAAAAAATGGAAAAAACGGTTCGATTCCAAATCGTTTCATGGTCAGACTTTCCAAGTTTATATCTTTCCGTTAAAAAAGGAATTTGTAAATGTGTCAAAACGTTTTGCGCGTGTTAGAGCAGTTGAAAATAGCCTTAACAATAATTTTTGTAAAAATATTATTTGAAATAAGCAAGATGGAAGTGGATTATTTTAACTTAGCATAATTGGCTCCAACTAATCAAAAACTAAACGTTTACACTTTCTAATGAAAACATTTCATAAAATGGCTTCTCTCACAGCAGACAGTTGACAACGATATGACAACAGGTGTACTAACATTCAAACAAAAATATTATGTCTGGTGCCACGCATAAAACTCATTTCCACCTGAAATGGCGCAATATTTCGGAAATTTGATCAACTGCTGGAAACGTATAAACTATACTAGCGGGATCAACCTATACTGTAAGCACTGTTCGGCATTAAAACATATCTCGCAACCTGTATGATTCTGAAACTAAGCTGGACAATCTCTTATAAGGAAAGGGCAGCTGACTTCACTGTTGGTCGAATTACTATTGGTCAGCAAGAAAAAGCTGTTCATTCATTATTACTCCTACTATACACATGAACTCTGGGAATTCGATTGGTCTTTAACAGATTGATTTAACAGATCTATGATATGATTGGCCTACGTCGCTAAGTGTGATTCCTGCAATGATCACTAAGATAAAAATGTAGTAGTAGATTGGTTGACGGAAGTGTTTGTTTGTAAACATGCCGTTTCCATATAGCAAAACTACCAAGGCGGTGTGAACCTGTTTTCCTTCATCCCTCTCGAGTCGAACCACGACCAGTGACATACAAGGTCAGTCCATGAGTTTTAAAATGTCACACGGAGTGGAACATCTTTACATGGTGATTGGCACATTTAATTTTTGCTGCATTTCTTTATCTATGGACTTTACCCATGTGATGTCAGATGCGGGTAAACAGAAGAAAAACACCAATAGGCGTGAAGAACATTTTAACACTGCTCCCCCTTCGTCCAATAAACAGTCTTTTTAGGAGGGATTTTTCCCGCAGAGGGGTGGCTGTTGTCATTCGTGGGTAAAGTCTATTATGAAGAAAAAATGGGTATAGTTTTCGTAAGTAAAAAAATAAAAAACGATTACCAATTGCAGAGCTTAGTGGAAGAACATCGTCATTTACATTTTCTCAAAAACTGCTCATTTTATGAATGAAGGTTTTGTGAGGTAATCAAACTGCAAAGTTAAAATACAAAGAGTCGTAGCAACGCGATGTGTTGCATTTTCATTGCGTGACATCTTTCGATTTTGAGAGAAAAATAAATCCAACTTGGTTCTACATTTCGAAAAGACAAAATATATTAAAGATTTAAAATGTGTAATTTATTTAATTTCTTTCTTATTATAAACAAGAAAAGTTTTTCACAATAGAAATGAAGTGCAAATTATGAAAATTGCATTTTGCAAGAAATGTGATTTAGATGCAGTTATAATAGATATATGCCTTTATAATGAAGGGCAACAAAACTCCATTGGTAGACAGAATATTGGATAAAAATTTGGAGAGTTTACCAATATTGTCATGCTAGTATGTTTACTTCTTTAACTCGTCTAATCGAATTCGGCTATAGGTGAGTATCATTAAATTATGTAGCGCGGATTGCTGTGATTTAGCCAAAAACTTCTAATCTGAGCATATGCACTGTAAATATTATGTTCAGGCTCCTCGCTCAATCATACTCAATTCATTTACATTCTAAACAAATTCAGATAATATTGTTTCATACATATCAATAATACATTTTTATTTCCGAGTAATTTAGTTGCCATTTTTAGAGAAACTTTGTAAGATGCTATAGAAAGAAAAAGAAGAAAACTAAGAATCTAATTTTGCTAATAGTTTTAAGAAATGTAAAAGTAAATCACGTGGATATTCTGTAGACTGATTTATTTTATTTTTTATTTCTTTTCTTTAAGAAATAGAATGTAAAATAAAAATCATTAAATAAATTTATTCACACAATACAAGATTTGTTATTTACCTTTTTATTTCCTTTACTTTTCTTTCTTTCTTTTTTCTTTTTTTTTTCGAGTAATTTAGTTGCCATTTTTAGAGAAACGTTGTTAAAAGCTACAGAAAAGAAAAAGAGGAAAACTCAGACTCTTTCAGAATTTTACAAATAATTTTAGTAAATGTAGAACGGAGACATGTGGGCATTCTTTCAATAATTTTTTTTAAGAAATAGAATGTAAACTAGAAACCATTAAATGAATTTCTTCAAACAATACAAAATTAATTATTTACATTTTTTTTTTTTTTTTATCGAGTAATTTAGTCGCCATTTTTAGAGAAACTTTGTTAAAAACTGCAGAAAGGTAAAAAAAGAAATTCAGAATCTTTCAGAATCTTTAAAAATCTGGAAGTAAGTCATGTGGGTATTCTTTACAATGAATTTTTTTAAGAAATAAAATGTAAACTAAAATTTATTTAATGAATTTATCCAAACAATACAAAGTTTATTATTTACCTTTTAATTTCGTTCTCTTTTCTTTATTTTTCTTCGAGTAATTTAATTGCCATTTTTATAGAAACTTTGTTAAAAGCTGCAGAAAGGGAAAAGAAAAAATTCAGAATCTTTCAGAATGTGGAAGTACGTCATATGGATATCCTTTACATTGAATTTTTTTTTTTTAAGAAAAAGAATACAAACTAAAAATCATTAAAGAATTTATTCAAGTAATACAAAATTTATTATTTACATTTTTCTTTTCTTTTTTCTTTCTATCTCTTTTTTGAGTAATTCAGTTGTCATTATTAGAGAAACTTTGTTAAAAGCTACAGAAAGAAAAAAGAAAAATATTCAAAATCGTTCAGAATTTTTCTAATAATGTTAGTAAATGTAGAATTAAGTTACGTGGATATTCTTTTCATTGAATTTTTTTTAAGAAATAGAATGTAAACTAAAAATCATTAAATCAATTTCTTCAAATAATACAAAATGCGTTATTTACATTTTTATTTCCTTTTCTTTTCTTTCTTTCTTTTTTTTTCTTTCGAGTAATTTAGTTGACATTTTTAGAGAAATTTTGTTAAAAGCTACAAAAAGGAAAAAGAAAAAAATTCACAATCTTTGAAAATCTTTAAGAATGTGGAAGTAAGTCATATGAATATTCTTTACATTGAATATTTTTAAGCAATAGAATGTAAACTAAAAATCGTTTAATAAATTTATCAAACAATAGAAAGTTTATTATTTACCTTTTTATGTCCTTCTCTTTTCTTTCTTTTTTTTTTTCGAGTAATTTAGTTGCCATTTTTAGAGAAATTTTGTTAAAAGCTGCAGAAAGGGAAAAGGAAAAATCCAGAATCTTTCAGAATGTGGAAGTACGTCATGTGGATATTCTTTTCATTGATTTTTTTTATAAAGAAAAAGAATTTAAACTAAAAATCGTTAAATGAATTTATTCAAATAATACAAAATTTATAATTTACCTTTTTATTTCATTTTCTTTTCTTTCTTTCTTTTATACAGTAATTTAGTTGCCATTTTTAGAGAAACGTTGTTAAAAGCTACAGAAAGAAAAAAGAAGAAAATTCAGACTCTTTCCGATTTTTGCTAATAATTTTAGCAAATCTAGAACTAAGACATGTGGGCATTCTTTCAATGAATTTTTTTAAGAAATAGAATGTAAAGTAAAAACCCTTAAATGAATTTATTCAGGCAATGCAAAATTAATTATTTACATTTTTCTTTTCTTTTCTTTTTTCTTTCTTTCAGTTTTTTCCTTTCTATCTTTTTTTTTTTTTTTTTTTTTTTTGTAATTTAGTTGTTATTATTACATATTTTTTGTTAAAAGCTACAGAAAGGAAAAAGAAAAATATTCAGAATCTTTCAGAATTTTGCTAATAATGTTAGTAAATGTGGAAGTAAGTCACGTGGGCATTTTTTTCATTGATTTTTTTTTTTTTTTTTTAAGAAATAGAATGTAAACTAAAAATCATTAAATGAATTTATTTAAATGATATAAAATACGTCATTTACCTTTTTATTTATGTCTTTCTTTCGTTTTTTTCATTTGGGTAATTTAGTTGACATTTTTAGAGAAACTTTGTTAAAGGCTACAGAAAGGAAAAAGAAAAAAAATCCAGAATCTTTCAGAATCTTTAAGAATCTGGAAGTAAGTCATGTGGATATTCTTTACCTTGAATTTTTTTATTTATCTTTTAAAGTTTATTATTTATCTTTTTATTTCCTCTTCTTTTCTGTTTTTCTTTTTCCCTTTTCCTTTTTTTTTCGAGTCATTTAGTTGCTATTTTTAGAGAAACGTTGTTAAAAGCTTCAGAAAGGGAAAAGAAGAAAATTCAGACTCTTTCAGAATATTGCTAATAATTTTAGTAAATGTATAAATAAGACATGTGGACGATCTTTTAATGAATTTTTGTAAGAAATAGAATGTAAACTAAAAATCCTTAAATGAATTTATTCAAACAATACAAAATTAATTATTTACATTTTTCTTTTCTTTTCTTTTCTTTTTTTTCTTTCTTTCAGTTTTTTTCTTTCTATCCTTTTTTTTTTTTTTTTTTTTTTTTGAGTAATTTAGTTGCCATTATTAGAGAAACTTTGTAA
The DNA here is from genome assembly GCA_963932465.1 of Maratus speciosus. Classification (NCBI taxonomy): domain Eukaryota; kingdom Metazoa; phylum Arthropoda; class Arachnida; order Araneae; family Salticidae; genus Maratus; species Maratus speciosus. Next base: position 24,088,676 of record OZ010798.1, on the reverse strand, counting down.
AAAGCTACAGAAAGGAAAAAGAAAAATGTTCAGGATCTTTCAGAATTTTGCTTCAGGATCTTTCAGAATAATGTTAGTAAATGTGGAAGTAAGTCACGTGGATATTCATTTAATTTTTTTTTATTTTTTTTTTCTTTTAAGAAATGGAATGTAAACTAAAAATCATTAAATGAATTTATTCAAATAATACAAAATTTATTACTTACCTTTTTATTTCTTTTTATTTTCTTTCTTTCTTTCTTTCTTTTTTTTCGAGTAATTTAGTTGACATTTTAAGAGAAACTTTGTTAAAAGTTACAGAAAGGAAAAGAAAAAATTTAGAATCTTTAGGAATGTCGAAGTAAGTCATGTGGATATTCTTTAGATTGAATTTTTTAAGAAATAGAATGTAAACTATAAATCATTAAATAAATTTATTCAAACGATGGAAAATTTCTTATTTATCTTTTTATTTCTTTTTCTTTTCTTTCTTTCTTTTTTCCATTTCTTTTTTTTCCCGAGTAATTTAGTTGCCATTTTTAGAGAAACGTTGTTAAAAACTACAGAAAGGGAAAAGAAGAAAATTCAGACTCTTTCAGAATTTTGCTAATAATTTTAGTAAATGTAGAACTAAGACATGTGGATATTCTTCCAATGAGCATTTTTAATAAATAGAATGTAAACTAAAAATCATTAAATGAATTTATTCAAACAATACAAAATTAATTATTTACATTTTTCTTTCTTTCTGTTTTTTTCTTTGTATATTTTTTTGAGTAATTTAGTTGTCATTATTAGAGAAACTTTGTTAAAAGCTACAGAAAGGAAAAAGAAAAATATTCAGAATCTTTCAGAAATTTGCTAATAATGTTAGTAAATGTAGAAGTAAGTCACGTGGATATTCTTTTCATTGATTTTTTTTTCTTTTTTTAAGAAATAGAGTGTAAACTAAAAATCATTAAATGAATTTCTTCAAACAATACAAAATGTGTTATTTACCTTTATATATTCTTTTCTTTTCTTTCTTTCTTTCTTTTTTTTCTCTTTCGAGTAATTCAGTTGACATTTTAGATAAACTTTGTTAAAAGCTACAGAAAGGAAAAAGAAAAAAAATTTAGAATCTTTCAGAATCTTTAAGAATGTGGGAGTAAGTCATGTGGATATTCTTTACATTGAATTTTTTTAAGAAATAGAATGTAAACTAAAAATCATTAAATCAATTTATCCAAACAATATAAAGTTTACTATTTACTTTTTTATTTCCTTTCCTTTTCTTTCTTTTTTTTTCGTGTAATTTAGTTGCCATTTTTAGAGAAACTTTGTTAAAAGCTGCAGAAAGGAAAAAGAAAAAATTCAGAATCTTTCCCAATTTGGAAGTACGTTATATGGACATTCTTTACATTGATTTTTTTTTTTTTTTTTTTTTTTTTTTTTTTTTTAAGAAATAGAACTAAAAACCATTAAACTAAAAACCATTGAAGGAATTTATTCAAACAGTGCAAAATTTATTATTTACCTTTTTATTTCCTTTTCTTTTCTTTCTTTCTTTCTTACTTTTTTCGAGTAATTTAATTGCCATTTTTAGACAAATTTTGTTAAAAGCTAATAAAAAGAAGAAAAAAAAAGTGTCTGGAAAACTAATTAAAAATTTTTAATTCTGGGATCATAAATAATATACTCCGATCAAAGCGGATAGCTTCTGTTATTTTCATCGCGCTGAATTATTCCCTATTCAATGGAGTAGTTTTGAAATAACACAACAGACATTCAGATTTAATATAATAGATACGATTTTAAATTTCAACAATTTTTAATATTTGAAAATTAAATGTTAATAAGTTTTTGTAAGAGTAAAGTACCACACCATTTTAAACGAAAAAAAGAAATAAATAAAATTTACAAACATAAAACTTTCCTTCAAGTTATCTGGAAATTTAATTTTTCTTACATAGCATCTTCATCTTTTAAACTCTTCGATTCTTTATCACTATTGTGTTTTCCTTTCCCTTTAATTTGTTTATTTTGTTATATTAAATTTTTCTAGTTCGAATTAAGTGGCGCGATTAAAATAAATTCAAATTAACGAACAACTTTTGTCGAAATAGGCTTTCGGAACTTTGAGTAGTTTGAATTAACATAGTTCACTGTTCTACTAAAGCTTTTATAAATAATCTGTATTTAACGTAATATTTTGTTCGTCCTTTTTGCTTTGTATGATTTATACCGATTAATGGACGAAGAAGTGGCGAGGTGTTCTTGATCTAAATTTACTCGGATGATCGTTGGGTCTATTCTACTTTAACAAATAACAACAACAAAAACAACAATAATAAAAAAAATGCAATTTAACAAATTACAACGACCATTTGGAAAATGATTTTTTCAAAGACTAAAATTTAAGACATAGAAAATAGCACCGAGTTGATCCTACATTATGTACCCCATGGATTAAACATTAATAGTGTTATTACACGTAAAAGGCTTTTCCATCGTCAGATTTCCAAGAAATCTGAGTACCCATTTTAAATAAAATTTCATTCTTAAACTTCTAAACATCCCGCACTATTACTTTTTACACCGTCGTATAGAGAAAAAAAATGTACTTTTAAATGCAATTTGTTTGAAAGCTGTATCTCAATTTGTTTCTGAGTTATTAATTATTTTTTTGTAATCTTTATTACTTTTTTGTCATAGTAGCAACAGATCTCTGTTGAAAGTAAAGGGAAATACATATTACTGTATAGACGCATCAGAAAACGAATAAAAGGAGGATTAAACCAATAAAAACCTTCAGATATGCTTTTGATTTCCTACCCTGATAGAGAACAATAACCATTTTTCCAAACTGTTAATAATAATAATAATCTTTATAAACTATTATTTTAACACAATTATACTGATTAGTAAAGTTATTATACGATATGAATAGTTCAAACTGAACGAAAAAACTTTACTATGCCTTCGTATGATAAGTTTACCATTCAGTATGATTGTTTTAAGATAATAGTTTATCTGCGTACCCACCGTTTATATGGAGTTCCTTTACCTGCAATTTATTCTGTTGAGCTGTCTACATGACAGACCAGATATTTCTACCAATAAGGTTATCTGAGCGAAATACGATCACCGGTTATCAGCCCAGGTAGTTTAAACGGTAGAGCATTGGCCCTGTCAGACAAGGATTTGGGTTCGATTCCCGGATGGGGACTTTTTCGCTCAGTTGGTAATATTCAGTTCGTATAATAATCTATATACAGGCAAAGTTCTTTAATCCGCACAGCTTGGGACCAAAGGTTGTGCAGATTATAGAATATTGCGGAATATAGTGTATTGGATGGATTATGAGTCAATTTTTTTTCTGGAGAACATTTTAATACCGCATTCAGTATAGCATAAGATAAATATGAAATCTAATAATTTAATATGCTATCTCAAAAAATTCAATTTTTCAAGTTCTTTTAGAAAGAAAATTATGTATTTAAAGAGTGATACATTGATAATTCGGTATATTTATTATCAAAATTAAATTTTTCTTTTGCGATTAATTACCGAAATCGTGTGTTTTTTTTTTTCCTTGATCATTTCAAGATTTTTTTTCAATGACCATTTAACGAAATTTGTGTTTTTTCCGCGATTAATTGTTAAATTTCGCGATTATTCTCCACAACCATTTGTCGAAGTTTGTGATATTTTTCAACAACAGATTGACAAAAATCACAATGCGTTTCTTTTTGCGAATCTTCTGCGATCGTTTATCGAAATCAGCGATTTTTTCTACGATCGTTTATCGAAATTCACTTTTTTCCGCTATCGGTTGATGATATTCGCGATTTTTTGCGATCGTTTATCGAATTTTGTGTTTTCCGCGGTCGATTGACGAAATTCGCGATTTTTTACCGCAACCATTTCCCGGAATTACCAATATTTTTCAGCAACAGATTGGCAAAATTTACAATATTTACTCTTGCTAAGCAACGCGAATTATAGAAAATTGCTGGTAATGGGTACGTGGATTATCGCTCCTTGCCTGTATAAAATATATAGGGGTTTTTTTGATAATCTGGCCTGAGTTTTTCGATTTTGATAATTATTTCTTTTTAAATGACAGCACCATACTTAAAATAATCCCATTTTTATATTTTAATTTTAATTTTAAAAGTCCTTTATGAAATTTCTCTACATTGATGGAAATCGGGTTACTTCCATTGTTGTAGAGAAAAGAGAAGCAATGGAAATTACCATATCACTAAGGGTGTCATTTTTGCATTACAATTAAAAATAACTTTTTAAAAAGTTTTGAACAGAAAATGAAGCCACGATTTAAAATAAGGCATTTTTACCTATGGAGTCTATTCTCCCTTTCGGTTTGAGGCTATAAAAAACGCCATTTCACCAATTGTGACGTTACAGGAATATTGTTCGTTGTACTTACCGCATGAAGACGATTACAGAAAATTTCGTTTACACTTAAAAGAATATAAATAGTTTAGCATCTGTTTCCAACTAATAACCCATAAATAAATGGCTTCTATTCTTCCTTTCGGTTCGAGGCTATAAAATCCGCCATTTCACCAATTGTGACGTCACGGGAATACTGTCCATAAAGCTGTTACATTTGAATATTTCTTTCATTCCACTGATACTGAGATTGAGTCGCTAATCTCAGAGGGCTTCAGTGGGTGAAAATGATGTCATAGTAAAAATGAAATAAATATTTTCTTCAATAAAACTAAATATTTTTTTTCCATGAATGCGTCTGAAAGAGTAAATTTTTGGGATTTCGCCAGCACTCAGATTAGAACCTGAAGTCAAAAGGGCGAATGTTCATCCAAAATTGTAACTGGCAAACTTGACATCAAGTTTGGGAATATACTATTTAATAATAATCTATTGTGTGTTAAAATATTTTTACCCGACTGCCAAGAAGTTTTATGAGTTTCACGCGTATCTGGGTATGTGGATTTCTTTATACCCTTGAAACATCCCAACGGCTGGATGGATTTTAATGAATGAGGTCTCTATCGATTCGTCTTAACCGTCCGATGGTTATCAGCTTGGTTTAGTTTTTATAAAATCAAAATGGCGGCCGTAAAATACAAAATGGCGGTAGAGACGAAAAAGAAAATTTACGCACCCTATTGAGTGGCCTATCTTTGGATAGGTCTTTCAAAATGAAGACGATGTTTCATTTACTCTTTTACAGTCAGGAGCTCCGTTTAAATAGTACACAACCTGGAAGTTGTGTAAGTAGGATCTCTAGCTTTACTGCAACTCTAACCTTCATAGACGGCCTCATGAAAACAGTGTTTATAGATAGGAACTAACAATTAAACACAACTTAAAAGTCATCGATAAAAGTAAATTAAGAAATATAAAAAAAAATTTCACGTTGATGAGAAATAATTAATTAGTTCGCTTTTTACGCAATCGGGTTTTTTGATTTTTTTAAATTTAATTTTTACTTGTTAAAATAGTGAATATGAATATGAAAAGTATGCATGAACATTTTGCGACGGTGAAAAAGATGTTATTCTTAGATTTCGTTGAAAACAAAAAATTATAATTCTGTCATAGTGGCGCAATTTTCGTTGATTTTTCATTACGCAATACCCAAGATCAAAGCTTTAATTAATAACTTCATAAATTCATTATCTTAACTGCATGTTACTGGTTACCTATTGGAATAAACTTTAATTTTTCAATAATTTGAAAAGTTGAAATTAAAATTTAGTTAAAAATAATGTTTGTTTTAAGATATGGGCAAGTCAATATAAGATTAATTATTGTAACTATTTTTATGATTTTTTATAAATATAGTCAATTAGCTTTTTAAAATTCTTTCAATCGTCGAATTCGACGGGTTACAACTCGTAATAATAATAATAATAATAATAATAATAATAATATCCAAAGCATATTGCTTTTCAATTAAGCAATACAACTTCGAAACGTAAAATATTTCTTCTTGTTTTTCTTCACACTCATTTTTGTTAAAAAAACATTTTATAATCTTTGCTTTTCGAAGCCTTTGTTTTCAAAATTTACCTATCATTTTTTTTTAATCACTTACTTATTTATTTATCGCTACTCCGCCTTTAATCCTTATAATTCATCACACCTCGATAATTCCTGGATTTCAGTGACAAAACAACTCTTTGAAGTTGAATTTATATGCACAAAACGTACTTCCGTATTTTGTTTCAGAAAACTGGATGCAGAAATCCCTAAAGGGATTTTTGCACAAGCAAAGAACTCAATTATGAATTGCGACTTTGCAGAGCCGATTTATTATATTACAGAGATTTTTATGTCAAGGGAATCTTCGATTTAAAATTAAATCCCAAATGAATGATATGCATCATAAATTACGGAGTTTCGTACAAATAGATTAATGTTTAAAAAACATTGATTTTGGTGGTAATTTAAATGTCAGCCTTAGATTTTTAATTTTAAAAGATTCATTTTTAATTTTAATACTTTCTTTTTTTTACCGTAAACTCGTTACTATTTTAGTGTAATTTTTTAAGCAACTAGGCAGCTCTACCCCCTGCGAGCTACGCTCGTCGACACCCGTACAGATTTCGCAGCCTCTCAAAACATAGTTATTGGTAATTGCTCTATTTTCAATACCAGGTCACGGAAGATGGAATGATATTACCGCAAACGGCGACTATCTTCTGTAATCGGGTTTCCATGCTTTTCCGTTTGAATGAGGCATTTTCGGTTACCATGGTCTCATCCACCGCTGGACACAACAAGAACACATTTGAAAAACGTATATTCACTCACCATGCTCAATCACAGTTGATTCATTTACCTTTTAAAAAATTCGGAAAATGTTATTTCATAGAAATCAATAATATTAAAATCGTTCAAAATTTTAAGGATATCTATCGTTTCTGGAAGCAAAGGAAAACCCTTATTCGAAAGTGACGTTTTGCAGAGCTTCATATTTTTCTCGTGCCGGCTTGTTAGAGTTTTTTAGCGAATTAACTCTTTGGCCAGACTTTGATGTTATATGCGAGGTAACTTTCAAACAAGTGATGGTTGAACAAGGTCTTACTGTATATTCATTGCAATTTAACAATAACATATTTATTTTATTCACAGAACATGTAGTGTAAAGTGCCCATATTTCGCCTCCTCTCCTAATTTCGTCCCTCTTAACTTCTCCGCTTCTTCGAAAGTGGCGCCACTTATGACGGAAGGCACAGGGAAAGGAACGTAAAAGGGGTCAGTGTTGAAAGTTTCGTTAGCCAAGACGCATACATAAATTAAAGACGGCGAATTTCCTATTTTTAGCAGACCCGAGTTCTTATTACGTCGTTTGTACAACGTTATTTACGGTACTGTAAGTATCTATTTCTTATTCATTGCATGCATTTTACGTTGGTAAGATGCTGACAGTAGCATACAGCGAGTTTTAGGACGCTCAGTTCATCTTACGGGAATTGAAGCTCCGTCCTATTGGGAAGTAGCGTGGTCCCAATTTCGTCCCCCTTGCAGTTCTTATTTTCGTCCCGGGGACGAAATTAGGAATGCTTTTTCATGACATTTTTTCGATTTTTTCCTCATGTTTGGATGGTTAATGTTTCGTTATGTTATTCTTCCACTGATAATTAAAACATTTCTTTGTGCCTTACTTTAATGTAAATTAAATTACTTACTCATTTAGAAATAAATTTTGATTTAGTTATAAGTTAAGACTCAGTGTATTGGATTTTGGGGGAGGACGAAATAGGGACCATTTTTTTTTTCTTTTGCATTTTTTAGATACTTTTAAAAAAACAATTTTTCGCATTGTTAATTTTTTTTTTTTTACGACATTTGCCTATGTTTCTATGTGCGTGGGTAGTTAGTCTATGCAAAATCCAAATTTGGTAGATTTTCACTGAAAATTACAACTTCCAAGGACCTAAAAGTGACGGGGACGATAATAGGGCACCTTACCCTATGTTTCTGATATGATAACTATTTTTAAATATAAATCATTCTATGTACAAGTACATTATAAACAAAGAGAATCTGGATCTAACAAAACTTTATTAAACTATAACATAATATTTTCTGAGTTGTCTACGATTCCGAAATTGTGTTCCATTATCGTCAGAAACTTCAGATACCAATGCATATCCGAGATTAAATGTAGTGTTTCTGACGCAAAAGTTTATTTTGCTGCCCTTTTAAAAATAATAATAATATAGTAAACATCCTCTAATTCGGCATCCTATGGTCGGGCATGCTGGATAATGATAGGATTTTCAATCCCATTAAATAGGCGTGAGTAAGTAATGTAAATTGGTACTTACCCTTTTTCAGGATACTTATCCGTCAACGGTGTAAATCCACATTTTCTTTTAATCTCAAAACGTATTAGTTGACGAAATTATTAACTTTATATTTTAAAAAAATTATATTCTCCAATGCACCACCTTTTATGCCTCTTTTAATTAAAGAAATTGTAGACTATTATGTAGATTAAATGAAGAAGTGGTAACATTTTAAGTTATTTAATTCACACTATATAGATTGTATATAAGAGAGAATTTTTATATGCCTCTTTCTTGGATTAGCTACATTGATCAGAATGAAAGAAAATGTTTACATTACAAGATACATAATAATAACAATAAATCAGTTCACTGTAGTTTATGAGTCTTAATTTAGCCACTCAACAAGTCATTATCTTTATAGGAATTTCAAGATTAAATGCATTAGTATTATAAAAAGTTTTATGGCTCAATTGAAAAGCTATATTGTTTATGTAACTGAAGAAATTAGTTTATTTTTGGCACAGTTATTAATCTTGCCCATCAGATAATCCGGCACGACTTTTGGAAACACAGCTGAATCGAGAAGAAATAAAGTAGTAGGTTGAAGCAGATTTTGATAAGTCGACAGAGCAAATTTTGACTGATTTCATTCAGAGTTTTATCAACCTAACAATCCCTAAAGACGTTGGATCTGATGAAGTTGATGTAAACGAGTCAAATAACATCAGTTAGAATTAAGCAGCGGATGCCTTGAATACATTTATCAAGTTTTCTGAGCACAGCAGTTCGTTCAACCGTGCGGAAATTATGAAACTTTTCACATCGTAAGAAATATTAGGTTGAACAAAAAGTTCTGGGAAATTTTTAATCTAATAGTTACCAGAATTTGTATCGTATATATGAGTAGCAGTGGTACATTTACAGGAGTTCAGGAACTTTGCCCCAAAAAATTTTTGAACAGTATGATTTGCGTGTGTTGACCCGGCATTATTAGAGAGGAGGCCTAACGATTCTGAAAGCCGTCGATGAGATTAATGAGGATGAAGGTGCTGGTAACGGGCGACAAACTTAGCAAATGCGGAATCTGGCAGAAAGTCGTGGGCTATGGTGGTCTCTACTTTGAAGAATAGTCCTTGTTGCTTTTGTTGTTAATTTGCGCATAACAACGCAACTTTCACAAATTTCCCAGAACTTTTTGCTCAACCTAGTAACTTTCTAAAAAAAGAAAAGAAAAGACTACTACAAAACAAACTGATATTCGAGATTTGTTTAAGGAAGCTTCTACGAGTAGGCCCACTATATAGGTCTATAGTGCACGTTTTCCTTTTATAGTCATGTACATACAGTGGCGGTCAAAAGTTTCCGGCCAGTTAGTTTCTTTGATTTGTTTGATAGAAGGTTTTAGTGAAGAAAAAGCACAATTGCGCAAAAGTTAGGAATAAGTAAAATACCTCTGACAACGTGATCATTTTGATTGGATGCTTAAGATACTTGATGCAAAGGGGAGGAATTCGAAATTCGCGCGTGCAAAAGTTTCCGGCCATTCGTCATCCATTAGTTTTTGCTATCGCTAAAGTGTTTTTTTTTTTTTTTTTGCCATGTTTTTTAATTAGTCAACGTGAATAATGCATTTGAAATTCAAAAATGAAAATTTTAATAATTTATTTAACAATTATTGTTCCTAAACGAGTGATTTGTTTGTCGCTAAAGGGACAATCCTCTCGTGAGATTGCGGCTAAGTTGTCGATCGGAAAATTTACTGTAAACGATATTTTTAAAAAATATAAAGACGGTCATGGCCTTCGGAACTTACCACGGTCTAGGGGACTCCGGAAAACGACTATTCTTGTAGACAGAATTATCAGAAGAAAAGCAGTTGATGACCCGCGTATAAATGCCGCTGCAATTCCACGCGATTTATGGTGTTAAAATATTGCTGAAATAAGTCTGTCTACCGTATCAAGACGCTATGTGACGTAGAACTTTATGGGACAGTCGGTGTTAAAAAACTTTTCATAAATAAAAAAATTCAGAGGGCCCGATTGGCGTTTGCCAAGGAATACAAAGACTGGTCAAGTGAAAACTGGAAAAAAGTACTATTTTCCGATGAATCGACGTTCAATCTTTTTGGTAGTGATAAAAACATTATAACCGACGACCTAAAAACAAAAGATAAGATGCGAGATATATTATTCCTATAATGAAGCACGGCGGAGGACACGTTATGCTGTGGGGAGCATTTTCTGGAAAATGCGCCTGTCCGTTATTTGAAATCTGTGGCAAGATGAATAGTGAAATGCATAAGGATATCCTGCAAGATCATTTGTTGCCTTATTGGAGGAAAAATTATGGTCGCAACTATTTGTTTCATGATGATAACGGCCAAAAGCATACATACAAACTCGACAAGCAGTGGCTTTCGCACAAACAAAATCCTCTTTTGAAATGGACAGCCCAATCATCCGATTTGAATACAATAGAAAATCTTTGAAACTAACTTGAAAACATGTGTGGAATTATAAATATCCAAATTCAGCAGCATTTTCACAAAAATTGTAAGAACCGTGAACAAAACGTAACATTGATGATCTACAATCGCTCATTGAATCGATGCCACGTTGCTGCGCCGCAGTACTTATTGCTAAATGTATGAATACAAAATACTGATTGTAAATGTTGTTGATCACTATTATTTTCTGTTATAACACCACTTTTTTCCAAACTTGCAAAGGTGACCGGGAACTTTTGAGAACCTGCGTTTTCTTTAGCAATTAATTTTGTCAATTAAATTTATTAATATTTAATTTTTATTCCATAAATAAGTTCTTAACTGTTATGTCAATAAAGTGTATATGTATTACTTTGAGATTCCTCTTCATATGGATATACTTACAAATTAACCAAAAATTTTATGCTGGCTGGAAACTTTTGACCGCCACTGTATATTGTATTTTACATTATTGAGTATTTTTTTTAAAATTCTTCTCAAGTTGTTTAAAGAATAAAAATTTGCTTTACTGTCATTTTTTGTTTAATTCTAACTTCTACACGTTTTCGCGACTATTATCCTGTAATCCGTAAATTTTCGTAATCCGGCATGCTTCATGACCCGAATGGGTCGGATTAGAGGATGTTTACTGTAATAATAAAAACTGAAACTTTCCTAGTAGTTTTTAGTGCATTAATTAGTTTTCTCAAAAAGAAATATCTGTTTTTCGACGGCTATCAATTCTAAAGCAAACATGTTCATGTTCAAAACACATCGATGGATATATTTATAGAATTCGAACTCCATCAGGCGGGCAAACTTGATATTTTTGGATACTGATAAAACTTGCATGAAAGCAAGTTTTTAAAAAGTAAATTGAAAGAAAGAAAGAAAAAACAATTAAAACTATTATTTTTCATATAAAAGCTGCACAGATCATATGGTTGCTATAAAATAAAGCAAAAAATATGACAACCAAAATTTAATTGAATCAGATTTGTGCTGCATAGTTTGTCAATAAAGCGACGAATTCCAAAACAAATGAAATGAAATTTCGATTCTCAAAAATTTAACTCATAAAAATGGTAGCAAAAAAAAAAAGCAATTTAACAAATTACAACGAGCATTTGGAAAATGATTTTTTCGAAGCCTAAAATTTAAGACATAAAAAATCGCACGGAATTGATCATACATTACGTACGTCATGAATTAAACATTAATAGTGTTATTACACGTAAAAATTGCAAGCGACAGAAATCGCCTGCAACTCCTCAGATTCCCCGAAACTTACGTATTATCCAAGCATTTCATTGGTTGTTCGGGAAAAGGCTTTTCCATCATCAGATTTCCAAGAAATCTGACGACCCATTTTAAATGAAATTTCATTCTTAAACTTCTAAACATCCCACAATATTACTTTTTACACCGTCGCACAGTGTAAGATTTTGCGAAGTGTAAGATTTTGCAGTGTAAGATTTAGCGGGTCAAAATTCAATTTATGAAAATTATCGATATTAAAGTAATAAAATTGATCTTACTAGAGACAAAATGGTCATGTATTATGAACAAATACAGTGAAACCTCCCTGTGCGAACATCTCCATTAAGTGACCACCTCCCTAAACGACCGTTTTTTTCATGGAACGAAATTTATTCCCATACTCTCAATATTAATTTTACCTCCATTCAGAGACCATCCTAGTTGGACTCCCTCCATGAGTGGCCCATTTTTTTGAAGAAAATGAAACAAATTCCGTTTTTTCCTGGTCGCTTGAAGAAGGTTTTATCGCAAATATAATTCCGGACATCGCATTATTCATCAAACTTCTAAACTAAGTTTAGAATTTTTTTATTCCAGTATCTTTTATGTGTTTAAACTCCTTTGTGCCTTTTTAGCCAATGAATTTAACTCTGATGACAAATTAATAATGACGATCAATAAACTCCTCTTCTCTATTCTGTCAGGAAAATTAATTACATACTGATATAGTTACCAGTGTTATAAACTGAATCACTGTCATTTTCCGTTGTTTTCTATTCTTTTATTATTTGTATATTCGCTGACCGTATAAATGCTAAAACTTCACGGTGCTTCAGCCGCTCTATAGTTTTATTCGGATGTTAATGGCATGATTTGTAATGCTTGAAGGTAGATATATTTATCTTGTATCCGCATATCATGTAAAATTATATCAAATCGCTCAAGAAGACCTGTTATATATCAACGCCTGTTATGCTATCGGCCACTGCAGCATCCTTAAAAAATCTTCCTTTTTCCATTTCCTACATTAATACTATTTTTCCCTTGTTTTGGCGTTTTTAATAATAATTACCTTTTAAGTCTAAATCTTTCAGTTATATATATATATTTTCTGCAATACTTCATTTTTCTTCAGGTTTTCGGAACTGCTATTTCTTTACATCAAATCTATAACCAATGTGTAAGAGGCATTTCATAAATCTTAATTGTGGATGTTGTGCCGATAAGCCCCAAGAAAACTTGCGAGTATTATTCGTATATTATCGAATCATTTTTAGGTTATTCACCACCTTGAATTTTCCGTTACAGACATTGCATTTTAAAGTTTCTTTATTTGAAGATAGAATGCTGCACATTACGCTATCTACCACTATGTCGTCAAATTTGTGCTCTATGTCATACGTTTGAACATGGAATTCTACTACAGTTAGTGCAAGAGCTGTAAAGATTTAATTTCTGACAATTTCAAATTTTGACTGATCAGTTTCCATGATGAACTTAAACTTTATGGATCTAGAGTAAGAAGTAGGTGACGGCTGTGGATTTACCCATTATAAAATTTAGATTTTCTTCTATACAGCCTTTTTTTATATGACGAGTATCCGGCTTTTTGAACGATTTTTACTTTCTTCTATCTTTACAAGAAGAAAGTATTGGATTCGTGAAAAATTTCGACTTCCAGTTTTCGACGGATTTATACGTTTTAAATGCCCACAACACGATTTGATGGTTTTTAGAAAATGTCTGTCTGTGAGTCTGTCTGTCACTCTGTCACTCTGTCACCCTGTCACTCTGTCACTCTGTCTGTGAGTCTGTATGTGACAAAAATTTTGTGGGCGCTCTATCTCAAGAACTAATGCACGGAATTTCACAAAACATTATATTTAGTTAGACCTTGATATAAACTAGACCTGATTAGTTTTTGGTGTAAATCTCCCAACAGGTAGCGCTGCTGTGCTGCACTTTTCCACGATTTCCGCAAGAGCTGTATCTCAAGAACTATTGCACGGATTTTTATCAAACTTCAGATTTAGTTAGTCCTTGACATGAATTGACGTATAAATTAGTGCTGTTTAATTTTTGGTGTACATCTCTCAACAGGTGGCGCTGCTATGCTGTATTTTTTGCGATTTCCGCAATAGCTTTATCTCAAGAACTAATGCTTGGATTTTCAACAAACTTCAGATTCAGGTATACCTTGATATCATTTAGTGCTGTTTATTTTTGGTGTAAATCGCTCACAGGTGGCGCTGCTATGCTACATTTTTCAGAATTTCCGCTATAGCTCTATCTCAAGAACGAATTTTCACCCAACTTCAAATTCAGATATACTTTCATATGAATTGGTGCTAAATCGTTGTTATTCCTTGTACTATTTAAATGATTTAATTGATATGATTTATATAGAAGAAAGTTTTGTGATGGCCACAACATACTAGTTTAAAAGGTCGTTGCTCTTTAAGGGCTTTCGGATACATTTTTTAACACACCCATTGCATCCTTTTCTTCCAGATTGTCTGAGTTTTAAACACGTGGCGCATGGTTATTCGTTTGTGTTCCAGGTATAACGAATGCTCCTTTTGTCTTTTGATTTCGGTCTACTTAAATTTAAAAAAAATTTCATTAGTTGCCCAACCTTTTTCTGGTAGTAATTATTACTTCTGCCCTGTAAATATATTTATTGTTAATATTCTGTCCATCTCCTATTTTACTTCAAACAACGTTCTTTAAGCGATGGTAGTTTCTCCATGTTTGATTATTGCCAGTTGTAAATGAATGGATCAGCCGCTTAATCTGGTCTAACGTAACAGATGAGCAATGTTGAAGATTATTTTTGAGTAATAAATAGTCAGGCTAATTTTAGACAGGATATTTTTAGAATTAACAGGGAATGATTCATCTCTAGTAACATATTTTTTTTAAATCTCATATAATTCTCTTTTCAAAATTTACACTTCCGTACCTGATAAAAAATTACTTATATTCAAGAGTTGCAAATAGTGGCAGCTGAAATTGATTTATTCTATATCTATATGTATACATAATTACAAAAAAATATGTATTACTATGTACCAGCGTGTACAAAATTTTTGTCAGCTTTTTAAATTTTATCATATGCCATAAAATTTTCAAATAATTTTTATATCGGCTTAAAAAATTATTTTTTAAATACAACACTTCTAAATAACTATTGTAACTATAAAATATAAAGTATCTACGTTGTTTTAAAGATTCCATACTATCATTTAAAAATATTTACAAAATAAGTATGTTTTTAGCTAAAAAATATCAATGAAAATTACAACTCCAGAATCGCCCTTCTAAAAAGGTTAAAATAAAATTATGTTTTTAAGCCGATTTTTTATGGTGTTGTTGTGGAGTTAGGCTGCTATCACTTTACATTTTTTCCTCTAATGTGTTAGATGTTATTTGAAATATCTAAAAGTGAAATTACTGCAAGTCGATTTTTGGACTTTTTTCCCGCTAGATTTGCAAAATCTTACACTGTGCGTCGTATAGAGAAAAAAAATTTACTTTTAAATGCAATTTGTTTGAAAGCTGAATCTCAATTTGTTTCTGAGTTATTATTTTTTTTTTTTTTTTTGTAGTTTTTATTACTTTTTTGTCATAGTGGCAACAGAAGGTATCCATCTCTGTTGAAAGTAAAGGGAAATACAGATTACTGTACAGACCCATCAGAAAACAAATAAAATGCGGATTAAACCAATAAAAACCTTCAGATATGTTTTTGATTTCCTACCCTGACGAGAACAATAACCATTTTTCCAAATGGTTAAACAACAATAATATAACCCAATATCTATACTGTAACATTTCCATAAAGAACGAATACTATTAAATAGTGGACACCTCTATTTTGCGAATACTTTTTAAATTGTCAACACCTATTTACTTCTTTCCTTTTACCTCTGAAGAAAGGGCAAATTTCAAAACTGTACACTATTTAGAAGTTTTACTGATTATCATAACTATTTTATTTAAATTTGTTAACAAGAATGAGGGAAGTAAACGACATAACGCAGAAAATAACAGCAATCGATTGCTGATATATTCAATAATCCCGATATTCAAATTAACATCGTAACTAAAAATATTGATACCCATGCTTTTAACTCTTTGAGACCTAAGTAACTGAGTCTCTTTAATGCTGAATTCACACCAGAATTCTCGAAAAATTGCTTTTCTAAACAATAAAATGCAGGCTTTTCTTTTACCAAGGTTATAAAAATAAAACTTTGTTAAAAAATTCCGGTACACGTCTTGGTTAAAATTAGACAGGATAGAAAATATCCTATCACTCTTCAAAAAGTTAAATTTCTATTTCGTTGTCTAACTATTCAAACTACGGTATTTTCTCTGCTTATATTTTTTGAAGAAAGTGTTTATAAATATGTTTAAAATATATTTATTTAATGGTTATTCTTAAATGGTCTTGAAGTTTCTAGCTCATCAGATGGGGCTGCTTCGTTTTTTCTGTATTTTTATAACAAGTGTAATTCATTTTATTCAATTCTCTAAAGGGGAGAAGATAGATTATTTCGCAGACGTTCTTTTTTTGTTTTTATCTGGAAATCGATCGTTTTTACATTGAAATGGATTCTGTCTAATAGATTTATAAAACACGTAAAATGAATTAATAGCAGCGGAAATATTTTCTCTACAAATGGAAATTCTGTAATAAACAATGTTATTACAACCCTAGAAATCGATAAAGTAAATATATATTGGGAAATATGGATGGATAAAAACTATTGCAAGACAAGAGATGTATGAATAGAAATTTTTCATTTTATTTAATTTCAGATATGTAAATTTGCATTTTTCAATGCTAATTGATTCTTTTTTAAGTTGTTGTTTAGATTGAAATTTATCGATTTCAAATATATGTTATATTTAAGAATACTGCCGGCTGCCAATCGCTTCGGGAAATTCTGTTCAAAATGCCTACTTTGACATCATTTTTTGAAATATATTTTGCCTCTATCAAAAAATCGATCATTACGGTATATTATATAGTTTCTGAATAAGAGAATATGCCAACTGGATGCCTTTGAGAGCAAAAGTGAATTTAAAAATGAGTAAGAAAATAAGCAGTTTGGATTTAAATACACCCTTAATAAGGTTCTTTATTTCTTCAACCGCTATGTATTTTTAATTTGATTTCGCTGTAAGAATTGGTCCTATCAAAAACGTGTCTATATAAATGTTTTAGACAATATTAAAAAGATATATGATAAATTCAGGAGGATTTTATATCTTGTGAATTGATGGAGATATGGATTTTTTTCTTCCTCAACCACCCCTAATTTGTTTTCGTTTTTATTTTTTTTTTCAGTACGAATTGGTCCTATCAAAAACTTGTGAACTTAAAAGTTATAGATAATATTAAGGAGATTTATAATAAAATTAAGTGGATTTGATAGCTTGAGAATTCACGAAATTATGAATTTTTTTCTCCCAAAAACTCTATGTTTTGCACCCCTTGAGCCCATTTTTAATTTTATCAAAAATCTGTGATACATAAATTTTTTACACTATTTTTAGAAGTAATAAAAACTTTAAACTGATTTGATATGTACAAAATTTAAGAAGTTATGGGCTTTTTTCGTTTTTCACAAAACCCCTCCCTATTTCCATCCCCTTGTCCGATTTTGCCCATTAACGAACTTGACCGAAATTTTATGCCCCTTGATTTTATGTATCAGTTTGGAAGAGATCTGTGCAGAATTGTGGAAGTTATCGTGTCCAGAAGAAAGTGATATATATATATATATATAGATAGATAGATAGATAAAGTTTTTTACTGAGGGTGGTTTTGGGTTCTAGGGGTCATGATCGGTGTAGATCTCCAAAATTTTTTCAGAAATTCCAACATAGGGGAGAATGTAATAGGTAGTATTTCATACGAAATCTACCTAAAAGAAACAGGATGATATGAAAAATCTGCAACGCTACCTTCCGCTTCTTGCAGGTAAATAAAGTCTGTTCTCGCTCAGGCAATGGCGACGTCCGGCTGAAAATCTTGCGAAATGCAAGACCAAGTCCCGCCTGATTATGAAGGTCATCGTCTGCGCCTTCCTCGTCTGCTGGACTTCTTCTACGTCACCATGCATATCTTCATGTTCCTGAACCCCAGAAAACACAAGAGCCAGGGCTTTCAAGAGGCCGTGTTCGACAGCTCAACGGCAGCCATCAACCTTTCCACCTCCACAAGCATCCCTGCTCCAGGTCCAGGTCCATTATACCAGCTCAAAACAGTAGCTCCACTACCAGGGTGGACAATTATTCTCAGAAGAGCCAAGTTAAGCAATGCAGAAGAATGCCTGACTCTGGATACCATCTATAGTGAGAAATTGCCGAGTGACGCAGCAAATTTGTACAGGCAATGCAGTGTACCACTTTGCAAACAAAATAACATTCTAATACTTCATTAGAATTGGTAAAAATAAAGTGACCTTTTATATTTGAGATGAGAGACTTAAGATTAATTGCATAACTCCCTTACAAAACATTGAATTCATTACTAAAAAATATATACAAAAAGTACTTCTCAATATTTTGAAATAAATCTTGATACATTTCGTTATCACGGCAGCTGCGTCTCCAGCTCAACAACACTCGTCCACATCAGCAGTTTCACTGCCAGGATGGACACAAAATTTTTGTCCTTTAGATAATATTAATAAAATTATGTTTGTTTCAAGTTTTGTAAAACGTACGACTTTTGAGAATATTAATTTTTCTTCATTGGAAGAATACGAGTTCTTTTATATATACAGTCGAACCCGGTTAAGACGCGTTTCAAGGGAGTGGGCAAAAGTCGCGTATTAAGCGGGATCGCGTATTAAACGTGATTTGTATAATGCTGCAGGAAATGGGCTTATTTACAACATCTAATCGTCTAAATGAACTGTAGAACTTTCATTTATATGTTTACGGTAGAAAATTGTATCTTTTAGATATATTTAGATTAAAATTTAATCGAATTCAATTTAACTCATTGTTTCTTTTTATAGAACCAAATTGAATAATAACTGAAAATAAAAAGTGAATTCAAACGGCTTTATTATAGATTAATATGTTGCAACCAAAAATAAGAGTAATAATTTCCTGCTAGACTAATTTTTTTAACAGAGGTAAAAAAATATTAAACCTTTGAAGCACTTGTTAAAATCATATTTAGTACTTGTGATAATGAGTACAATTATAATCTGCCCTTCTTTTCATTTTAAGAAAAAAAACTATCCTTTTTAATAGTATTTGAGTAAAAAACACTGTTAGCTTAGAAAAAAGTAAGCAAAGAAAACATAAAAGAAGTAAACAACCGCAGTCGTATTTATTTAATCTTTACGAGTTTAATTCTTTGCTTATAATATGTATCATGAAACATAGTAGGAATATAACGTAGATTTAAAATCTCAATAACAATAGGTATACTAATCTTTAATCATAATAATTTTATGACATATCTGAGTATCCTGAATTCGTCTATCTCTCTATACTACAGTAAAAACGTACACCAAGCGAGAGAGAAAAAAATGTTAGGACGCAGGATCAAACAAGAATTGTAGTGTTTATAATTTAGGGGTTTTTTAAAATTCAAATATATGGCACTATTTCCGATTAGTAATGTTCGCCTTAATTAATTTGTTATTAAATAAAATAAATATTACTATTCGTAAGCAGTGCGTTTTATTCGAATTAAAAAAAATCTGGTAAATCGGCAACATTGAAGAAAAGACAAGGAATTCGCATCTTGATCAATGAATTCGCGTCTTAGGCGTGATTTTTTTGCTTCAAAGGACCGAAAATCTCTCGCGTATTAAACGGGATCGCGTATTAACCGTTCGCGTATTAAACGTGATATTGTAGCATTAGCCTTATGGGCGATATTCAAGGGACCGGAAAAAATCCGCGTATTAAGCGGGATCGCGTATTAACCGTGAGCGTCTTAAGCGGGTTCCACTGTATATATATATATATATATATATAACAGGTCATTTTACTAAAACACTATTTGTCTAACAATGAGAAGGTCAACCTTATTAATCACAGATTTTGATTTTAAAATAAATTTATTTATTTATTTATTGAAGAATTTACATTTAAAAAGAAATATAGAAATAAACAAAAGAAAAAAATCGCAAAATATATTTAAAAATTAAAAAAATAATAATAATTTATTTCCTGGATCATTTTTCAACAAAAATATTTTATTTCTACCGGTGTCGAATGACCCCCTTTAATATTTTGATTTGAACCAATTTTATTTGTAACTTTTAAATTAAAATAATAATAAATGAAGCATTCAATATATTAAAAATTCTGACTGTTTTAACTTAAAATTACAAATAAAATAACCATAAATCTAAATCTTAAAATGTGTCATTTGACACAAGCAGAAATTATGTTCAATACACTCAGGGAAATCATTAAAATGGAGACGGCAACAAAGTCTTAAATTTGATCATTTTTTCAGAAAACTGTCTCTCCGTTCTTAACAGGGTTATTCACTCACTTGAAAACACCCGCTACGTAAAGTAAAAACTATGGGCAGGTTGTTTTCGAATTTCTCGTTTGAATTTGAATGTTTTCAAACAATTTTTTTGCATAGGATAGCTAAAGGTCGATCTCTGATATGGCTATTTTTTACTTTCTCGATTTCGATGTCAGATTTTCTTTAATAAAGATACTTTCACTTTCAGAGCCGGTTTCGAAAGTGAAAGTACCCTTGTTAAAAAATCTGCAACCAAAATCGAAAAAGTAAAAAATAGCCATATTAGAGATCGACCACAGCTATCCTATACAAAAAAAAAAAAAAAAAAAAAAAAAAAAAAAAAAAAAAAAAAAATCGTTTAAAAAATATTCAAATTTAAACGAGAAATTCGAAAACAACCTGCCCATAGGTTTAACATTACGTAGCGGGTGTTTTCAAGTGAGTGAATAACGCTCTTAAGAACGGAGAGATAGTTTTCTGAAAAACTGATCAAAATTAAGACTTTGTTGCCTTCTCCATTTTAATGATTTCTCTTAGTGTATTGAACACAATTTCTGCTTGTGTGTAAAGTGTTAAAAAACTTGGGATGACGATACTGCAATTAGAACCAATTTTATGATACAATATGTGGAGCGATACCTATCCAAATGAAGGTAAATTTGAACTTTAAAGTCATTTTTCTCCAAACAAATATTTTTGACATTGCGCGCCCATATTTTTAAACGTAAGTAACATAGAAACCTAATATTTTGTATTACATTGTATTTTATATAGTTTTATAACCTGTATCTATTTTTAAGTAAGTATCTGTAATATATTTATTTTTTAATGTTTTATTGAAATTTTATCATAAATTTTGTATTTTATGGTTCAATTGCCTGAAAAAATATTTTCAACTATAAACGTGATTGTTATTTTAGGTTGAAGTTAAAGCTCAGTATTTTACAAGCACTTAATATACATGTAATATTAAGTGGATATATAAAATATATTTTTAATAATCCTGCGCGCAACACATGTATATCAAATAAACTTTTGGAAAATCCTTAATTTGTATGTCTTAAGGGTATCGCTCAGCTTCCAATTTCCCCTCACACACCCTTCACCTCTATGGGCATTGGATGCATTCGTATATTTAAAATACCTCCACGGGAAATTAATATTTTTAACTTCTATTTTTTGCGTACACTTCCTAAAACATGTCTCTTTTTATCTTAGTTCTTCAAAATATTTCTGAAGTATAGACTTAATTTTACAGGAAGTGTTAAAATCTTACTCACAGTTCGCCCGCTTTTAACACACAAAATGTTAAATTCAGCATAGATTTTAGAAATAGTTTGAAAACTAAGAAAAAAAGAGGCATCCTTTAAGAAGAGTACACAGAAAAAAGATGTTAAAAATATAAATTTCCCAAAAACATATTTTAAATAGACGAATGCATCAAAAGTCCATAGACTTAACATTACGGAGGAGAATTCCGAAGCTGAGTGACAAGCCCCCTTAAGGCGGGGGGGGGGGGGGGTCCGGGACACAAGAATCTTCAAATTTTGCAAAAACATTTTATTCCATAAAAAAATTTCTCTGTTTTTTCCTGCTTAAAATGACATTTAAATCATGTTTCTATCTGAATTAGAACAAAAAATATTATTTTTTTCGTTTTGGATTGTTTTCAAAATCTAGCTTTCAAGCAATGGCTGTCATGGAAACGACTTCTTGTAAAAATGCGTTTTTCTTCATGATAGGTTTTTTCACCATTTCTCTTATTTAAATTCTTATAACTCGAGAACCGTTAAAGGTAAAGGGTTCAAACTAGGAACATATCTATTTCAATTGTTTTACTTTAATTCTGATTCAGCATATTTGAAAAAAAAAATATTTACTTTTGAAAATGTGATTTTTTTTTTATTTTTTTTTAAGTTGCACCACTTTTTTTTAAATTTTTTCGTTAAATATTTTTAATTTTTTTATAAATTAATATTTTTAAAAATGCTGAATCAAAATTAAAACTCATATATTTCTGTTTATTTAAATGAAAAAAAATTGAAATTCTATGAATAATATTTCGAGTTAAAACAATTTTAAATTACCCCACTTTTTGAATAAATTTTAAATTTAAATTTTTTTTTAAAAATTATGAGAAGTTTTATCATGTGATTTTGTTTACAAATGATAAGGTTAACCATCACAAAAAAAATTCAGAATTTTAACTCAATAAATAAAAATTATTTTAAAATGTGTCCCGGACCTCCTTAAGGAGACAGTTTACCTTTTCAACAATTTTGTTTATTTTTGAAAATATGGTTCAAATGGTGAAGTCACTGCATTTCAAGGATCAACAAACAGTGAATTAAAAAAAAAAAATAACTGCATATTTATTTAAAAATTTAAAAAAGTTTTTAACCCTTTCCAGCACAGGCAATTTTTGTTGTAAAATGACGAAATGATTGACTGACACCGGAATTTTAAAACGACTTTTTTAGAAATTAAAACATGTTACTTTTAATGTTCATTGTAAAAGCAAAATTTTACTGAAATATTCTTGGTGCCGTTCGTAAGTTTGGAATTAAAGTTAGATATCCGACCCGGACACAGTGTGCCGGAAAGGGTTAAACAACTTTTTAAAATCCCTACTACTTTTTCAAATAGTGATATTTTTGTCCAATATTTTTTTAATGATTTTCAAATATGTGTTACACAGAACTGCGCATGGATATTTAGACACATCTAATATTACATTTAATATGAATTTTTTTTTTTTTTGCTAATATATCTAGTGAAAAAAGAGGAAATCCAGCGCATCTTCATACGCAGTAGAACCTCGATTAACCGAGCTTCGATTAATCGAGGTTTCTGTTAACCGAGCCGATAACAAAGTCTGATTTTTTTTTCTTTTGGATGACCCTTGTAAATGACCGCACTTTTTAGTTCACTGTCCGTGCTATACAGGCTCTTCTGCCCCCAAAAGCACTCAATTCCCAAGAAACATTGGACCTTGAGAAGTCAACAGCGAACAATGCTTTGTTTCCAGTGGCCGTGTGAACTTTCGTAAATTTTTCAATATGCTTTTTTAAATTTACTAATAGTTGATTTCCTTTTTAAATTTGTTAAGTTGTGAAACAGAACTTTACATATATTTGTTTTTATTATTTAAAAAACGTTCTATTTTTTTTTAACCATTTGGAAAAATAGTTGTTGTTCTCGTCAGGGTAGGAAATGAAAAGCATATCTGAAGGTTTTGATTGGTTTAATCCGCATTTTATTCGTTTTGTGATTGGTCTATACAGTAATCTGTATTTCCCTTTAGTTTCAACAGAGATGGACAACAGAGTGTTGCCACTATGACAAAAAAGTAATAAAAACTACAAAAAAAAATTAATAACTCAGAAACAAATTGAGATATAGCTTTCAAACAAATTGCATTTAAAAGTAGATTTTTTTCTCTACACGACGATGTAAAAAGTAATATTATGGAATGTTTAGAAGTTTAAGAATGAAATTTCATTTAAAATGTGTCATCAGATTTCGTGGAAATCTGACGACGGAAAAGCCTTTTCCCGAACAGCCAATGAAATGCTTGGATAAACGCAAGTTTTAGGTGGATAATAACTAATGAAAATGAAAGAAAATGAATAACAGTTTCTGCCAAAGAGTTAATTTTAATTTGTAAGATTTTCACGTGCAAAAGAAAAATGGAATAAGCCAATTAAAAATAACAAAAAAGATAAATAGGACAGGAATGAATACATATAAATATTTCACACCAAATACGAGTCGCAGGCGATTTCTGTCGCTTGGAATTTTTACGTGTAATAACACTATTAATGTTTAATTCATGGCGTAGGTAATGTAGGATCAACTCCGTGCGATTTTTTTAGGTCTTAAATTTTAGTCTTTGAAAAAATCATTTTCCAAATGATCGTTGTAATTTGTTAAATTGCTTTTTTTTTTTTTATATAAAGAGGTGTGAAATTTGCAAGCACGGTGAGTTTTTACACACAGTTTCTATTAACCGAGATTTCCGATATCCGATGTGCTAAAGGTCCCAATTAGCTCGGATAATCGAGGTTGCACTCTGCTTTTATTTTTTTTTTTAAATAACAAAAACCTGATGGCTAATTCCATGCGCAGATGCATCACATATATAATAAAGAACATACGCAAATTTAAATCTCTATCTCAAATACAAAAAAATGCCTTAGCATTTTTAAAACAGGAAACTAACGAAAATAGGAACAAGGAGAAAAAGCCATTTAAAGTTTTTATTTGTATGGGTAATTGCGGTGGATGTATAAACAAAATTTACAACATCTCGTGATGTAATTGCCGTATGGGCAAACATGAGGTGTCAAAATATTCACAATTAAATAGGCTCTCATTTAACATTTTAATAAAAAGAAAAAGAAAATCGACATTATGACCAATTATGAAGTAAACTGCCCCTTTCATTAAACTAAATTTCTAATTATTTTTTATTAAAAGTATTTAAAGGAATAATACGTAAACAAAGATTTGTAGAACTGACTCTCAGAAATTGTTTAATTTGAATAAATATTTACGCATTCAAAAATTTTTTTTGTGTTAACCCTTTATAACTTGGCGGTAATTTAAAGTGCCATTAAAATAATTTGTTATAAAATTCATTCAATACATCGATTAGTAGTAATACTATGTAGAATGAGTTAAAGATACATTACTTTATTTTGTTCCAATAGCATTATGGGTTACACAAAAAACAAAAATATTTTTAAAAGGACGATTTTCTTTTGTCTTTTCATTTTTTCAGCTTTCTTGATGCTGAAAGATTGGGGAAGGGGGCGGATTTCACTTCGGAAATATTTTTATATTTCTATTGTAAGAACATTATATTTGTAAAAAATCTCTCTATTCTAAGAAAAAGTAACTTACGCTGTCACCGCCGCCGCCGGTTTTGAATTTTTTGTGATCGGAGGTCTTTCTCCGTTAATATTAAGAAAAATATTGCACACAAAAATATGAAAATTGGCTGTATTATAGAGAAATGTTTGATAAACATGCTGATGCAGGCAGCTTTCAAATCGGAGAATTATTTTTTAAGAGATATTTAATGCTAAAGTTAGACAAAATCGTTCCATTAAAAAAATTTTATAGGATCAAAAACTATACATGGGAATTAATTCATTTTTAGAAAATTTTATACGTTAGAATTTCCCGGTGTGCAGACTCCTTTAATTTTTTAATTTGACTCAATTTTTGATGTTTTATTTCTATTTTAAATTCAAATTTTCAGCATTTCGAGAGATATTTTTTACTTATTTTAAAAAATTGTATTAATTTAAACTGTTGCCAACTGTATAAACAACGCAAACAATAATGTTTGCTTCAAATTAAAATTTTATTTACACGTGACTATTATAAACAGAAAAAAAACTTTCAAATTAGAATTAAATAATTACGTATAAAAAGCAGAAACTTATTGAAAATTACTTCATAAAAACTATATTTACACGTGAATTTTAAAAGAGAAAGGATATTGTAAAATAATAAATTCATTAACATGCGTTAGAAGTCTTAAATAGGAGAAATTACGTCACTTTTTACGTCACATTACACTTATTATATAAAATGAACAAAAAATAGTATTGCAAAACAGTTTAAATTTAAAAATTGCGCGAGACATTTATTTGATATTTTGAGAAAATCTTTTCAACTATTTTTGTTAGGACAGCGCAAATAACATTTCATTTCTAACAAAAGTATTTTCACGTGAATATTAAAAAGAGAAAGAAAAGTTTGGTGAAAATTACGTCAGATTAAAAATGATACATTTAAAATGTCTTATTTAAAAGAACTTAGAAGGCTCTGTTTACTTAATTCATTTTATATTAGCTTATTTTGAAATGTTTAATTGATTTTATTTAATCAAAGACGAAAACACCCATTGTATCTTTTAACAGCAGCTGATTTTTCCTTAAAATTCCCCAATCAAGGAGAAATGAATAGAAACCCGTTTATAGGGAGATCGCCATTGTTTTTTAATTATAATTCAATCTTTCAAAATCTTTTTTAGAGCCGATCAAATTAGCGTGCTTTTAGAGACTGTGGTGTCTGAACGGGGGTTGGCGAGCGTAGCTCGTAGGGGGCCGAGTCCCCTAGTGTTTAAAAAAACAGATTTGAGTGGAGTTATAAATATTGCACAAAATTCCGATAAATTCAAATTTAATTCATCCTTTTGTATCCTTCAATCCTTCTACAATTTATTAATTGATTATGTAAATATTCTAATATAGTTTCAAAAATTCACGAAAAAGGCTTTAGAAGATAAAATTTTCATGAATTCATAATTCAGGTTACAAAGGGTTAAAATCAAGCAATATCGAGCTGCTGAAAGTCATCTCTCCACTTAAGTGTGAATGCTTACTATTGTGTGACGCCATTTGCGACATTATCTTGGGGAGTTAAGAATTAAAATACAAGGCAGGAGAGATTTATGGCCGGGTACTTAAAATCTATAAAGGGAAGGCAGAAAATAGAATGATGAATTGCTTGAAGAACACCTTCCCGTTTAGAGTGCAGTGCAACTTTTATTGTGCGATATTTTTAATTTTCCTTAAAATAAAACATGATGTGAACTCCTACGTTTCGTCCTGAACACTTTTAGTTCAAAACTATCAGTTAATAAAAATTTCTCTTTCCGAATCATTTTCCCTAAATATTCCTAATAAAATAAAGAAAAGAAAAAACACACAAAACAATTCAGATATGGAAAGTTTTACAAGAAAAATATTACATACATAAAAAAACTTATTCAGAATGTAGGTATTAACATACAACTTGTATTAAAGTTGTCTCAAACTTATATTTTATAGAGGGATTTATTAATGTAGCATTTTGTCAGGAAAAACTGTTTTGAAAACACATCCAAATTTGAAAAAGAAATGTTTTGATTGGGTAGGTAGAACTGATTATGTGGGACAGGAAATTTTAATTTACCCAAAACCCAAAACGTGGTATTTAGACGCTGCAATCCAGATTAAAAAAATAAAAAATACGTGTGTTGCATCGTAATAATTTTTTCCTCTAAGGCCATCGTGTGTTTTGTGCATTAAAGCCTGATCTATGAACCATTAGATTACAGTAGAAGTTGTCTACAATTATCGTTATCCAATAGCTGATTCCTAAACCGTTATTTTTAGAGGTATAGTTGCGATTGCAAAAATGCTTGAAATATTGTTCTTCATTATATGAAAATTTATGTCAAAACAGTTATTTTTGCGAAAGCCTCTAAATTTAAGCATGATCCTTAGATTACATAAATTATATTTAGAAAAACGTTCAAGGTCTCTATGAAATAGAATAAAAAACATTCCATACTTTTAAACAAAAACTCATCGATTTTTCAAACTTTTAAATTTGTGGATATTCGACACTTTCTGGGTATAAAAACATCTTATGCGACAATTTATGCCAAAATTTTTGATGCAGAGGAATCCATTTACTGTATATAGTCAAGCCGATTTCCTAATTCGAAAAGAAAAACATAATTCATCAAAACAGAATATCAGAATTTCCTAATGGATTTCTTCATCTTATTTAATCGGAGAATTCATGGTTTTTCTTTCTTTTTTATTAAATAGATCTATCATAAAATATTGGTATTCAACCTGTTTTTTCTGTAATTAGAGTATCAGCTTTGGAGGTGATTATACGAGTATGGTTATATGGAAGCACTTTTCTTGTTTGTTTTTTTTTTAATTACCATTCATAAAAATATCTAGATTCTTGCAATTCTTTTATATATTTTAAAGAAATTATTTTGATCCAATAACGTTTAAACGTTCTTGTAAGTGCTTATTTCAAAGAAATTGCGAACATATAAAAGACCCATGGAAGCAAATTGCTGCATAATGTAAGCATCAATTTGTATACTCTTATGTTTAAATAGCATGTTATTCCTTTTACAGCTTCTTACAGCCCTCTTACAGCCTATGTTCTTTCTGAAATACATTCAATATTTATCCATAAAATGTTCACTTTAGAAATTTATTTTCATCTTTTAGATTCCCTAAAGTAAACTTCCAAATGGTAACGATTTTAAGTACGAAAAATATTACATATAGTTTAACCATAAACCTTCTGATGTATCTTTTTTTAATCAATTTTTATTTAGTTTTCAAAAACAGGAAATCTAAAGTCGGAATCTTACTTTGAAATTTTGTTTCCCCGATTCCTTCAAGTTCAAATCGGAAACAAATTTCATATTAAAATCAATTTTAAGAATTTATGTATTTATTCTGAAAAGACCTTTTAAGCTTGCATGAGACTTTTAAAATTTATATTTCCGTGGAATATATATTTTTATATATATTATATATTTTTTAATCGCGAAAATACAAATTTTGTATGTACAAGTTTAAAATTTGTAACGAAATATTTTACATGCGTTTTATATTTTATGCTATATTGACTGTCATATTTGGAGGTTTTAAAGTTGTATCTTCCATTAGAATTTCAATAGAAGTCCGTTTCTGACAAAATAGAACTCTGTCTGCGTCATGTTTTTACATTGTGTTACACACAAGTTCAGATTTCAAAAAGACAGCCATATGTGCATATATTACTTAAGAGGCTAACACGAAGGCACTCGCAAGCTAATTTTAAACCAATGGCGGTGCTCTTTTCATTTTTTAAATTTGAATGTATTATGTATAGTGATCGCGGCATTAACGACTTTCGTGTACTTTTGTGATTCCAATAGAACGAGGTTGCTGCATGCAGTGATATTTTTGCTTTGTTTTCATGTACGCGAAATCCTTATACTTGCCATATATTGATTGCTGAATTAACGATTTTCGTGTATTTTTCAGATTTCAATACAACGAGGTTTCCACATTCATTGATCTTTTTTGGTTTTTATGTGCCCGAAGCGCTCATACATTTGATACAGTGATTACTGCATTCACGAATTTCGTGTACTTTTTTATTCTAATACAACGAGTTTGCTGCATCCAGTGATGTTCCTTCGGTTTTGATTTGCGCGAAGCGCTCATACATGAGATACAGTGATCGCTGCATTCACGAATTTCGTGTATTTTTATGATTTCAACACAACGAGGTTGCTGCATCCAGTGCCTTTTTTTCGTTTTCATGTTTTAAATCAGTATCTTATAATAGAATTTCAATAGAAATCCGTTTCTGACAAAATAGAACTCTGTCTGCGTCATGTTTTTATATTGTGTTACACACAAGTTCAGGCTTCAAAAAGACTGCCATATGTGCATATATTACTTAAGAGGCTAACACGAAGGCACTCGCAAGCTAATTTTAAACCAATGGCGGTGTTCTTTTCATTTTTTTAGTTTGAATTTATTATGTTTAGTGATCGCGGCATTAACGACTTTCGTGTACTTTTGTGATTCCAATACAACTAGTTTGCTGCATCCAGTGATGTTTTTGTTTTGTTTTCATGATCGCGAAATTCCCATACTTGCCATATAGTGATTGCTGAATTAACGATTTTCGTGTATTTTTCGGATTTCAATACAACGAGGTTGTCGCATACAGTGATCTTTTTTTGGTTTTCATGTGACCGGAGCGTTGATACATTCGATACAGTGATTGCTACATTCACAAATTTCGTGTAATTAATTTTTTTATTCGAATGCAACGAGGTTGTTGCATCTAGTGATGTTTCTCCGGTTTTCATGTGCGCGAAGCGCTCATACATGCGATACAGTGATCGCTGCATTCACGAGTATCGTGTATTTTTTGGATTTCAATACAACGAGGTTGCTGCATCCAGTGATGTTTCTTTGACTTTCATGTGCGGGAGGCGATAATACATGCGATATAGCGATCGCAGCATTAATGATTTTCGTGACTCTTGTTTGTTTTCCATCTTCACTATGATCATTAACTTTATCGGTAATTTTGTGAAACGTATATAAAATCTTTGTTTCTTACAGCTCATATTATCTCTTTTATATCTATCTTATTAAATTTGTCAAATAAAATATTTATATTTAACTCATAAATGCAACATCGAAAAAAGTTATCCCTTTGATTATGGTTTAATTTGATAGTTTTATATTTCCATTATCGTTCTTTTGCCCGAAATTGTCTGAACGAGCCAAATTTTACATCCGGCACGTTCCTTCGCTCAAATTAAAGCAATCTACATTTCAGTGACTTTTTTTTTATTTAAAACCATAATTTTCCTATGTGTAACTATTTAAAATTAAAAATGGAGACATTCTACCATTTGTTTATTTGGGTTGCATTACGATAAATGTAAATAAACAATTAAGAAATCGCCATTTTGACATGTTTTTTAAAAAAGTCCTTCCGACCAGTGCCGGGAGGAAGAGGTAGCTCTCATATTCGTTATTTTTAAAAAGCCAGCTTATATTATTCAAACACACGAAGCTCAATTTAGTGATAACCGATTATAGGAGATTCAATACTAATTTTTATCAATACTAAATCATTATGAATGAGAATGTCGCGAAATTAGTCAGCTTTATCCAAGATGCTTTTATTTTTAAAGTAACTTATATTTAGTTGCCAAATTCGGCGATATCTTGAAGTGCCTGCCATTTTAAGACAACATGGTGGATGAGGCTAACCAGTGAACTTGGTCGAGTCCTTAGTAATTCCTGCGCACATGCTCACTCACATCGGAATCAGTTGATATATACGAGTGCTGTCGCAGGCAAAAATTCAGATTTTTCAAAATGTCACCCACATTAGAAATTCAAACTGCTATATCTGAGCCATTTTTTTAAGATAAATACAAAAAAAAATGTTCCGGAATCCTTATATCAAGGTCAAATACATAAGAAAGAAACCTTTTTCAATTTCTAATTTTATTGCACCTCACTTTAAATATAATATTTTTTAATTTATTGGCCGCCATTTTGAAACAAGATATCTGATGAAGCTAGCCAGCGAACTTGGGCGAGACATTGCTATATACTATCCATATGCTTTCTTACATCGAAATAGGTTAATAAATACGCGTGTTATCGCATGACAAATATCAGGTCGTTTCAAAGTGTCAGCCATGCTAGAAATTCAAAGTGCAATAATTCAACCATTTTTAAGATATAGACGAAACAAAAACTGCTCCGGAATCTTTGTATCAAGGTCAAACACATAAAAAAAAACCTTTTTCATTTTCCAATTTTTTGATACCTCATTTTAAATTTTAAATTATTATTATTATTTTAATGGCACCCCTTTTGAAACAACATGGCGAGTGAAGCTGGCCAACGAACTCTATAGAGACATTGGTATATACTATGTACACACCAAGTTACATCCAAATTGGTTCATAAATACGCATGTTATTGCGTGACAAATATCAGGTCGTTTCAAAATGTCAGCCACAATAGAAATTCAAAATGCTATAAATCAGCCATTTTTTAGATATAGACGAAACAGAAACTGTTCCGGAATCTTTGTATTAAGGTCAAACACATACAAAAAAAAATATTTTTCATTTTCCAATTTTTTGATGCTTCATTTTAAATTTTAAATTTTTTAAACTTTTTTAAATGGCCGCATTTTGAAACAAGACGGCGGATGAAGCTGGCGAACGAACTCGGTCGATATATTGGTATGTACTATGTACACACCAAGGTATATCCAAATCGGTTCATAAATACGCCTGTTATCGCGTGACAAATGTCAGGTCATTTCAAAATGTCAGCCACGCTAGAAATTCAAAGTGCTATAACTCAGCCATTTTTTAAGATATAAACGAAACAAAAACTGCTCCGGAATCTTTGTATCATGGTCAAACAAATAAGAAAATATATTTTTTAATTTTCAGTTTTTTTAGTACGACATTTCAGATTTTAAATTAAAAAAAATTAAATGGCCGCCATTTTGAAACAAGATGACAGATGAAGCTGGCCAAAGAACTCGGTCGAGACATTGGTATATACTATATGTACACGAAGTTACATCCAAATCGGTTCATAAATACGAGAGTTACAGTGTGACAAAATTCAGATATATATATATATATATATATATATATATATATATGTAACAACATTTGAACGGAAGGTGGTTTCGGGGTCTGGGGGTCATGATCGAAGAAAATATACCAAAATGTTTTCGAAATCGCTTTCCTCTGAACGGCTGCAATAGGTAGCTTTTTGTAATGAAAGTTACCTAAAATGGCTCAGATATAGTAGTTTGAATTTCTAATGTGCGTGACATTTTGAAAAATCTGATTTTTTGCCTGCGACAGCTCTCGTATATTCAACCGATTCCGATGTGAGTGCTCATGTGCACAGGAATTACTAAGGTCTCGACCAAGTTCACTGGTTAGCCTCATCCACCTTGTTCCAGCCTCATCCTCTTAAAATGGCAGGCACTTCAAGATATCGCCGAATTTGGCAACCAAATATAAGTTACCTTAAATAAAAGCAACTTGGATAAAGCTGACTAATTTCGCGAAATTGTCATTCATAATGATTTGGTATTGATAAAAATTAGTATAGAATCATCTATAATCGGTTTCCACTAAATTGAGCTTCGTATGTTTGAATAATATAAGCTGATTTTTTTAAAATGAGGAATGTAAAAGCTACCTCTTCCCCCCGGCACTTGTCGGAAGGACATTTTTTTAGATACAGACGAAACAAAAACTGTTCCGGAATCTTTGTATTAAGGTCAAACACATATACAAAAAAATCTTTTTCATTTTCCAATTTTTTGGTACCTCATTTTAAATTATAATTTTTTTTAACTTTTTTAAGTGGCCGCCATTTTGAAACAAGATGACGGATGAAGCTGTTCAACGATCTCGGTCAAGACGTTGTATGTACTTTGTACACACCAAGGTACAGTCGTGGAAAAAAAAAAGTAAACACCCCCTACTAACTCCTCAGCAAATCAACGTAGAAGAAAGTTACTGGTACTGAACGATTGGAAATAAAGTCTACTTTTAAATGATGTATATAAAATTTTCTTAGGGGGTCATCTACATATTAAAACGAATCCAAACTTCATATTTTTCAATGGCAATGCCCAATTTTCACGAGATATTTCAAATCTTCCGTTCAAACTATGCCTAAACACCAAATTTCAAGTCATTTGAATGATAAGTTTTTGAATTATAAACATTCAAAATTTAGTGCTTCTAATGTTAAATTAAATTTTCATATTTTTATTTATATCTCCCGAAATTATGCTCCTAATGTGCTAATTTTTTTTTGTAGTAATAATACTAATACACCCAAACATAAATAAGCTGAATTTGCAATTTTTATAATTTTATGATATGAATTATGAATTATGAAATTAATATTCGAAAAAATTATGAATTGCAACCTACAATTTTTTGGATGGATTTAGATTTATTAAGTCCTGCTTTATGGAAATTCAAAAATTTCACATTTTTATTCCAAGTAGTTTTCAAATTATGCTTAAAAAACGGCAAAATGATGGTTTAAGGGGACGTCTATGATGGAAGTGAGTAGACATTTTGAAATTTATTCTGCTGTACTGTAATCTAACAGGCTTCATTGACTCCTTGAGTGGCGCTTAAGGTGCCTTGATCAAGGAAGGGGCTCTCTCGGTGAACAATCCAGTACGGAGCTTCAATTTGGATACAGCCCTTAAAATAAGCTCGTTTTAAAATAATTAATTTCTCGGAAACTCATGGTACGAATTGCATAAAAAATCGTTTTTAAGCTAATTGAAGGGTGTAGAGTTCATTTATGCTGTCAGAATTGGGTGCTGCTATTGAAAAACACAAAGTTATGGTTCGTTTTAATATGTAGATGGCCCCCTAAGCAAATTTTATATACATCATTTAAAAGTAGACTTTATTTCCAATCGTTCGGTACCAGTAACTTTCTTCTACGATAATTTGTTGAGGAGTTAGTAGGGGGTGTTTACTTTTTTTTCCACGACTGTACATCCATATCGGTTCATAAATACGCCTGTTATCGCGTGACAAAAATCACGACGTTTCAAATTGTCAGCCACGCTAGAAATTCAAAGTGCTATAACTCAGCCATTTTTTAAGATATAGACAAAAAAAAAAATCAGTTCCAGAATCTTTGTATCAAGGTCATACACATAAGAAAAATATTTTTCAATTTACAATTTTTTGGTGCACATTACAAATTTTAAATTTTTTAAATGGCCGCCATTTTGAAACAAGATGGCGGATGAAACTGGCTAACGAACTCGGTCGAGACATTGTATGTACTTTGTACACACCAAGGTATATCCATATCGGTTCATAAATACGCCTGTTATCGCGTGACAAAGATCACGACGTTTCAAAATGTCAGCCATGCTAGAAATTCAAAGTGATATAACTCAGCCATTTTTTAAGACATAGACAAAACAAAAACTGCTCCGGAATCTTTGTATCAAGTTCAAATACATAAGAAAAAAATATTTTTCAATTTTCAATTTTTTGGTACCACATTTCAAATTTTAATTTTTTTTTTTAAATTTTAAATGGCCGCCATTTTGAAACAAGATGGCGGATGAATCTGCCAACGAACTCGGTCGAGACATTGGTATGTACTATGTACACACGGAGTTACATCCAACTCGGTTCATAAGTACGAGAGTTACAGTGTGACAAAGATGAGATATACAGGGTGCAATATGTTATCTATCGCCGACCTTTAATTTCTCAACTGTTGATCGTAGACATATAGTTCCAATTACAAAAACGTTTCAAATGACGTAAATATTCATGTTGTGGCCTTATTTAAAGTAAAAAATCAATTTTATAAAAATTAAGAAATCTAACTTTTTATACGGTCCCCCAGTCCCTATAGTTATATTTAGAAAAAGTTTACACATATCATAACATATATAACACAAAAAGTTTGACATCTGTACTACAAAAATTGACAGAGTTATTAAATTTGAAAGTTTGAGATTTTTCCGCTTGATTTTGTCTTTCAATGAGGGATCAGTTAAAAGATTAATTAAAGTAATTCGAGATCAAAATCAAAGAGCAATGTCTTTTCATGGCGAAATCACCTTTAGCCGCTATCGCGAAATTGGGGTATCACCAAAGAGGGTTATTTCATTTAAAAATTTTAGCTGACTTTTAGGAGTCGTATACAAAGCGAAGAATGAAATAATGAAATTAAGCTGAAAAATAAATATCATTTTACTATAGTATCAGAAAATGGTCTACTATAAAAAATGAATATGTCAAATGACTCAATCTACTGGAGATACTGCTCATACTGTTCTCCATTGTTGGCAATGCACAATTGAATGCGTGACAGAACAGAGTGCTGGACACGTTACAGCTCAGCAGGTGTGTAAACTGTGCGACTATCAAGGATGATGCGCTGCTTCAGATAAACCAGCGAAGTGTTCTCAGTCGCATAGACCTATGCCTTGATGTAACCCTAGAGGTAGAAGTCCATGGGTGTCAAGTCCGGCGAACTGGGTGGCGTATCTCTCTGATTAATTGAAAAGTAATATCTATAATGGCCTTACCACTAGTAGTTGAATTATTAAATCATCTTCTAAATGGCGACACCATATAAAAGTAGAATAATCTATAATCAACAAAACCCAAGGGTAAATCCGACTAAGCACGACCTAGATTGGAACAATGAATCATCTGGAAGTCCAATAAATGAGTCAGGAAATAAATCAGATTCATTGGAAACTAGTACGAGATCTTCAGCAATTTCGGACACATCATGCATACACTCATTTCAATATTTATCACCATCCAGAGCAATTACCATGATAGCATGCGAAAAACTGATTGGTCTCGACGATTCAAATGATATGATGAAAAATATCTTGGAAAAAGAACTAAACACAGCTAAGGAGGAGGGGAAAAGAACAATAGAGACAAGGAAGAAAGGGATAGTGACCGAAGCAACTCAATTTACACCATTGCCTCTGAAACAAACACTGCAAATAATTAATTCCAATAAACATTCACAGGAAAATAATATAAATCCTAACCAAAGATTACAGAAAGAAATTCTAACAAACAACCCAAAAGTTAGTTTGGTCAGATTAGACCAGACACCAAAACAATTAATCTACAATACAACACCGAACTCAACAATGACTTCCTTGTTGAACTCAACAGTGGACTCTCCGGAAAGCATAAACATACAAAAGTCATATACGGAACAATATCAAAGACTTCCAGAAAGACCTATTGAAAAACAGGACCCACTGCAAAGCCTACCGATAAGCCAATTGATTTCGGAATATGAAAGGATAGAAAGGAAAGGGGTGAAAGGAACTACAGAGGAAGCACAGAAACATCTTGAAGAACAGAAATATCTTAATGCAATATTTACAAGAGCAAAAAATGATGAATCTAGAATAATAAGATATAAAAATACAACAACGATACAAAGAGACAGAAGAAAAATAAGCAAATTGGAAGAGGAAATTGATAAAATTGCAGCTCAGTTGGAAGAAAGCTCCAAGATGGAACAAAGACTAGAAGGAAAACTGATAGAAAAAGAAAAAGAAAATACCATTTTCAAACACAAAGAAGAGGAAATGAGAGAAGAAATAAAAAAATTAAAGAACTTAATCAAACAACAGCATTCAGAATCGGAAACAAAAGAAAAGGCAACACAAATACAAATAAAAACACAACAAAAGTATAATCAGACAATCTTGACTGGTACAAAAATGGATAAGCAACAACAACAAACAACAGAATCAACCAAAGAAATAATAGCCAAATTGGAGCAGGAAATAGCTACAAGAGAAGAACAATTAAAAGCACAAGACAAAATAATAGAAGAGTGCATGAACAAGCTTAGAGATATAGAAAATAATATAGATACAGACATATCACAATTATCAAGAAGGATTCACAAAATTGAAAAACTAATAATAGAAAATCTTATAGACAAAAATACAAAGAAATATGAAAGATCTCAAGATAACGAAGAACAAAAACAATTTAATTCTCAAGGAAAGTATTCAAACTCGGCAATAATTATAAAAAATATCTCAAAGAAAATATCAACAAATAAATTGAAAGAACTGTTAAATACCGAATTGATTAAAGAAAATGATCTACCAATATTCTGTAAACAAACAAAACAAATCAATACACTGACAATTCAATCAGATACAGATAACAACACAGAGAAGTTATTGAAAAGAATTGAAAAAATCCCAAACATTTCAGAAATAGTAGAACTAACTTACAACCTGCAAAAACACTCAAGGATAATAATTACAGGAATACCATCGATGATACCTACTGATGACATAATTAACTACTTAAAAGATCGTTCAACAGACAAGAATTTAACAATATTAAAAATAATACAAAGAGAAAAATCCACAAGTTATCATATGGTACTGAATTTAGAAGTAAATGCAGCTAAAAAACTTCTGGCTCAGAAAAGTATCTCAATTGGCCTCAATAATTGCAGTATAAGAATATATCGACCCATACTTAGATGTGAGAACTGTCAACTTTACGGGCATACAAAGACTAACTGTAGAAGGAACTCCATATGTGCCAAATGTGCCATGGATCATCAAACTCTCAACTGTCCTTATATCACCGATCCATCACAGCATCGCTGTACTAATTGCTATTATCAAGAAAACTATAGGAAGCATACAGCAGACTCTAGTTTGTGTCCTATATTTCAGTCTCAATTGGTGGACAGGAGGTTCAGATAAAGTATCTACATTAAAAAAATATATATATTCATTCAACTTGAAAATATCTACAGTAATATCTCTTACAAAATACTTCCATTAACTCATCAGCGAAAGATTTTAATATGAGTATCAAAGGCTAATATCTTCAAAAATGGTGTCCTGCTTTTGTAAACTTGTATGTCGCTGTGATAACCAGTTGAACTTTCGTGATATATAGCAACTTCAGATAAACTCTTTAAAACTTTAAATTCAGCTCTTAAAAACTTTAATCTTGCTCTAGTACGTTGTGGGTAACCGATAAACCCTCCCTATATGTTATTGTACTTATATATAGCTCACAGTAATTAATCTCAAATCTAGCTGAAAACTATATTTATATCGTTCAGAAGGTTTAATATGAACGGGGATTTCATAGATCAATATATCAGTTCAACGGTCCTCCTCCGAGTTATGGGCAGTGAGCAGGAGTGCTGGACATATAAATTCATTACTACAGCTATTGTTTTGGCCTTTAAGTTATATATTATTGTAATTTTATCTTTAAATTTAGATTATTTTATCTATAAATATTTTTAGTAATTTTTATCTCACATTTCTAGAGGGGCCAGCAGCTGACTGAAAAAAAAAAAAAAAAAAAAAAAAAAAAAAAAAAAAAACTAATTTAATTTAATTTTTTCATTTTTTTTCAATTGCATTGTATTCTATTAAGTGTCTTAAATACTAGAGGGTTTTGCAGGTAATAGTACTTTTCCCTGCCCTGGGCTCTGGGTTCAACCCTAACCATAAGCCAAAAGCGGGTTCCCAGGGTGGGTGCTTACTTACTTACTTACTCTACCCGACCACCATATCCAAGGATCTGTTGACCAGATACTCCCGGACGTTTGATGTATTGTGTGGAGAGGGCTCCATCATGTTGAAACCACACTCGGCATGCATGTCGGAGAGGTACTTCATACCAATCATGTACCGTGTTTGTAGCAGAGGCAGGTGACGACCGCCCGTTAAGGTCCCATCCTAGAAGATGAGTCAAACAATCTGGGTTCCCCATATACCGCATCGCACGTGTCGTACTGCGCGAGCGATGTAGAGTTTTTCCAGAGACCAGTAATCCACACTGTGCACGTTCAAATGCCACACCGTATAAACATTGACTAATCTATCACACAGAATGTCACAAAGGAATGACTGATTTTCCTACAGTTAGATCAAGGCACAGGTCAATGCGACTGAGAACACTTCTCTGGTTTATCTGAAGCAGCGCATCATCCTTGATTGTTCCACAGTTTACACACCTGCTATGCTGTAACGTGTCCAGGACTCAGTACTGTCACTCAGTACTGTATATATATATATATATATATATATATATATATACTAGGGGGCTCTGCCCCCTGCAAGCCACACTCGCCAACCCCAGTTCAGATACTGCAGAATCTAAAAGAACGCTAATCTGATCGCTTTTAAAAAGATTAGAGGAGATTGAATTATGCTGAAAAAACCTGGAGCTATTTCCCTTTAAATGGGTTTTCGTTCAATTTGCCTTTTGATTGCGAAAATGTACGACAGAATCAATTGCTGTTAAGACATTCAATGGTTGTTTTCGTGTTTTATTCACAATCTGTTACCTGTTATATCTAAAATATGTCGCCGAACAATAAGATTAAATGCCAGTAATGGTTGATCGTAAATGTCACATTCACTTGACTTTAAGGAAGTTACACGTGTTTACGCCATCAAGTGATTTTTATTTCGATGTTTTATTTGTAGTTTTATTAATGTTATACTAATTTATTTGTTCTTTCATTATTTAAAATAAAAAATTATGTCAATTTGTATAATTTGGCGAAACCGGTCGACGGGAGAAGTAATACCATTAAAACATTGCTTTGAAGTTGAAATTAAATGTCATTATTTCGTGTATTGTCATATACGCACCGGATTTGGCGTGCATTTTTTTTTTACGACAATTTGGCGAAAGCCTCGTTTTCGATTACCAGTTACATATGTGTTTTTAAATTATTTTCTGTTATTTTTAAAATGAAATAACAATACATAAAAAAAGTTTAATTAATAACTATAGAACAAAACAATTTATAGCATTTTTTGTAAATAAAAAGAAAATAAATTCAAATAAACATTTATTAATAAATAAGCAACAATAGCCGGATTACCATGTCAGGAAAAATAACGCCATTTTGGCGCCAATTATGGCCTAATATTTTTCTTTTCGTTTCTTTTTTAAGAAAAGAAAAATGTGAAAGCCATTTATTTCAAATGTTACAGTTTTAAATGAAAGTTTTGTATTAAATAAAATCATAATGAAATACAAATTGAATTATGAATAAAAATAACACGATACATTTCTCAGCGTACATTCAAGGGAGGCCAACCTGGTCGCCAAATTAGTTTAAAATAATAACCTTTTCTAAAATATGAAAAACAATATCTGTTATGATTAAAATTTGAGTTGCCATCATTAGAGAAAAGTATATAAAATTAGAAAAAAAATTAATATTTCGAAAACTAATTCGAAATTAAAAATTCTAGTACCAGTTTTGAGATCTGCGGATCACTATGGATGTTTGGTGTTAATTTCATCGCAAAATATTCCATATTTTAGGAGAAATCACCGTGAAACATAATCAGTTGTTTAATCAGTCGTTTCAAAGAATCATTACATAAATTCGTTTCATTTCAGCCGTTTTATACATCCGTTTCATAAATTCGTTTCATTAGGATTTTATATATACGAGTTGCAACCCGTCGAAATTCGACGAAGTAAAATGTTAGTAAGGAACTGTCACATCGAATTTATGATATACCTACAAAAATAATTACAATTAAAAATTCATCTTACATTGGTTGTCCAACTCTTAAAAGAAATAATATTTTTAACCTAAAATTACCAAATATTATTTCCACAAACTTCAACTGCTGAAATTATTGAAAAATTAAACTGTATTAGAATACGTAATCAATATGGGTAATTATGATGAAGTTATAGATTGAGGCTCTTATGTTTCTTTTTACGGGATGAAAAATCAGTAAAAAGGATTTCGCTTTGTCACATCATAAAATTTTACCCCATAAAACCTAAACTGTACGTTATTTTCAAATTCTCATAATTTGCATACGCACCACTCAAATTCACAATTTGAAAGTATTTTAACGAACAATGGATTATTAATGAATGTATTTCCAAACTTAAAGTCACGTTTGTCCGATACAACTTTTCATGTGCACAAACTTTAAGTTCTAATCTCAGCACCCGCGAAAAAAAATTTCAGAAATTTGCCTTTATTTGTCATAGCATTGGCCATTTAGTATTGGTCAAATGTTTAGTTTTATCAAAAAAAAATGATCGTTTTGTTTTAAATATGACATCGTTTTTACTCACTGAATCGGTTTGCCTAGCTTCTCAAACTCGGTATCAGCGTAATGTAAAAATATTGAAATGTAGGTGAAAAACCGATTTATGAAGAAGAATGCGTGTTTTGTTTAATGTCTGGCGTCATTTTCTGTTCAAAAATTATAAAAAAGTTACTTTTATTTGTAATGTGAAAATGGCATCAATAAGGATATAATCAATAAAAATAGTAAACCATGACTATTTTCCCTTTACTTTCAATATAAACGGTGTACTTCAGTTGCCACGATTACAAAATTTGTATTAAAAACTACAAAAAAATTAATATCTCAAAAATAAATTGAGATACAGCTTTCAAACAAATTGCATTTAAAAGCACATTTTTTTCCCCTGTGCGAAGGTATAAAAATTGAAAGTGTGCGATGTTTAGAAGTTTAAAAATTTGCAGTAGCGAAAATTGCAAAACCGAAATTTCATTTCAAATTTCAAAGTGTTGCCATTCGCAAAATGGCGTATGCGTTACGCACAGATATGTCTGTCCTTTATAATATAGATAAGGTAGATATCAACATTTGAACGGAGGGTGGTTTCGGTGTCTGGGGGTCATGATCGATGAAAATATACCAAAATTTTTTTAAATCGCTTTCCTCCGAACGGCTGCAATAGGTAGCTTTTTGTAATGAAAGCTACCTAAAACGCCAAATGGTGGAATGAAATAGGATTATGCCGTATTATGGACATTAGATGCAAAATCGGTAAATGGACCATCAACGAAAAAAGTAATGACGACCCGATCCGAAGCGCAGGTCGGGTCAATTTCTGATATAATTGGGTTATTGGACCTGATGCAGAACTCTACTTCACATCTACGAACGACTAACAATAAAATGATTTAAAAATAAATTATTAATTTGTAATTAATGTATAAAAATGTTAAAATGTGTATTGCTGTCGGAAACAAACCTTTGTAAATGTATATATATTTTTTAATTCATGTCTAAGATGAAGGGAATCAAAAATTGATTATAAAATTCTATCTTTTTATACATGAATCAGGTTCAGTTAAATACTAGAAAACAGGAAATCTGCTTTTTCAAAATTTAGTGTCGCCCCCGATGAAAAAAAAAATGCATACATATATAGATAGATAGTGCAAAACATATTTCAGTTTTAAGACTTAAAAGCACACGCTTTTATTTTATATAAAATGACGTCATCCGCACCCGCTGAATAATTCCTTATTTGCGATCCAATATTAAACAACATCTACAATAAAGTACGCATAGGACGTCAATATCGCTGAATTATACATAAATCCAAAAAAAGAGATATCGTCATTCAAAAAACTGCACAAAAAAAATCGGCTATCGCATGATTTATATGCCTGTATTTGTTTATAATATTAATATAGATACTTAAAATTAAATTTAGTTTATAATACTCCTTAAATTTAGTTTATATAGCTCCATGTTTTATCAGAAATCATTCATTTATATTTTTTCAAAATTAGCACGTATTTTAAGTACATCTTTTTTCAGTTTTTGCCGGAAAATGGCAACAAAAAGATATAACTGCTATTTTTTAACTGTTTTTCTTTTACTTTCTGCAGAAATGGAGTACTTGAGTTTCCAAAATTAAACAAATGACACTAAAAACTACAAAAATATTAATATCTCAAAAA
Organism: Maratus speciosus; assembly: GCA_963932465.1. NCBI lineage: Eukaryota > Metazoa > Arthropoda > Arachnida > Araneae > Salticidae > Maratus > Maratus speciosus. The sequence continues at coordinate 24,045,470 of OZ010798.1, read as the reverse complement.
TAAATGGAGATGCAGTTTCCAAACAAATTGCATTTAAAAGTTTCTCCCCCCCCCCCCCAATACGACGGTATAAAAATAGAAAATGTGCTATGCTTAGAACTTTAAAAAATTGCAGTATAATAGTTAACAGTACAATGATGCATCTGCTTTCTTTTACGACTGGCTTATATAACGGAACGTTATTTTTTTTTGAGACGACACGTTATTTGTTGTGAGAAAGAAATAGCATACCGGGGGCTAAAAAAGAGGATCAAAAGAATGCTGGAAAGTTATGCTCATTTAACCCTGTAGTAGTAATAACGCAACATTTTTCAAACGCCTTCAAAACTACTTCCACAGCCTATTGTCATATTAATAGTACGCATATTAACGATATTCGCTGAATTTCAATAACATATTAATTAAACATTCGTTAATTAAACGTTAACATTCGTTAAATTTCAAAATACAGTTTACTCTCGATTATCCGTGCTCAATCCGGACAAAAAATAAATAAATAAATAAATAAATAAAGACAAACATTTTCACGCTGATCGCATGCATGTAAAATCGATGTTGATGTGAATTAGAATCTTGCCCGGTTTAGCTGATAGTATTCTGAAGTACGTAGAGGTAAAAGCGAACGCTCTGGAACCTATTTGATGGGTAGGGTAGGGGATGGGAGGGCAATTGAGCCTGGCTTCCAGTATTTGACAGATGGAGATATCGTTTCTAACTGTGTTCTTAAATCTCATAGTGATGATAGTACGGATGCAGAATATGTGCTATAAATGAGGGAAATATAATTTCTCATTCTACTACTCTACAATCTGTAGAAAGTTTGTTAGACTGGGAGAAAGAGAATTTAATTCCGGTGACATTACTGCGGTTCGTAAAGTATGTGTCGATATAAGACAAGAGATGAACAAACAGCGGAAGCAAAGATGCAGTATAGATTTTTTTAAGCAGTAAATATTAAAAGGAAAATTTCTAGTTTGATGTTATACAGCATGCAAATGTAAGTAATTTTCATATGTTTGTAGTGATGTTGATTTTTTTCTTTAATAAAAAGGAGTTTTCGGATTATCCGTGTTTTTCGATTGTCCGTGCGACCTCTCCCGGTGATTAACCTGGATAATCGGGAGTGCACTGTATCTCAATTTTAGGTATTTAGAGAAAAAGAAACCAAAATCGGAATTGTACGTAAATATCCGATTTATACATCGAACCTACATATCCTGCGCGAAAGAAAAAAAAACAGAACAAAAGAAACCATAATAGTAAAGGGGCGTAAATATCAGATTATACATCGAACCTACATATCTTGCGCGAAAAAAAAAAAAGAAGAAACAAAAATCGGAAAGGTACGTAAACATCATGTTAGAAATCGAATTTAGATATCCTGCACAAAAAAAGGAAAAAAAAACATTTAAAAATATCAAAATGAAAATGAAAAATTTTAAAAGAACACTTCCATTGGTTATGCATTAGCTTGCGTGTGTCTTTGCCTTACTTATGTAGGCTCTTAACCCTTTATGTACTGAATTGCGAATTCATAAAATTTTTATCTTCTAAAGCATTTTTCAGGACTTTTTAAAACTACATTAGAAGATTTACATAATCATTTAATAAATTTTAGAAGAATTGAAGGATTTAGAAGGATTAATTCAATTTAAATTTATAGGGATTTCGTGCACTATTTATAACCCCACTCAAACCTTTTATTGTAAATATTTCTTTTTTGTATTTTGTTGAGTTAGGAAATGTACAAATAGAATGTTCTTACAATAGAAATATAGAAATTTTTCCGAATGGAAAAATCCCCCCAACGCCAAGGAAGCTGAAAAGATGCAAACACAAAAGAAATCATCCTTTTAAAAATATTTTTGTTTTGTGTCACCCATCATGCTTTTGGAACAAGATAAAGTAATGCATCTATAACTCATTCTAAACTGTACTATTACTAATCGACATATTAAATGAATTTATAACAAGTTATTTTAATGGTACTTATAAGTACGGTCAGTAGATAAACGGTTAAACAATGCAAGCGATTTCAGTTTCGACTTGCCGATCTGTAGGTCTCACTGTTTAAGAGCACCGAACAATTTTACATAGTCCAAAATGAAAAAAAAAATCTGTCTATTTTTAAGAGCCCGTATCCACTTAACGCTTTAGAATCTGTCGTTCCAACCTGTCTCTACTTTAGACTCCTATGCAGAAATCGAACACAAAAATTCTATTTCAAATCAATCCGAAAACGACAGTCTAAAAAAAACGATAGTCTAAAGAAAACGAACTCAAAGTGAAAAAGAAAAAAAACTTAATTCACATTTTAATGTATTTATCCTTTCGCGACGCGAGCCCTTTGCTTAATTTTTAATCTTTTACCACCAGTTTTTCAAAACAGAAAATTATCTGCAATTGAATCGCGAAAATACTCTGATTAAATGATGTAAACTTTACAATTAAAAATAACTGGTGGGAATAATGAAGGATTCTGAGCACCTTAAGAGGTACGTATACCGATCGTTCGTCTCCAAGTGGTTAAGAGGTTACTTCATTTATGCGAAAACACCCGCTCTGCAATGGTAAGCCTATGGAAGAATTTTTTAAAAATAACATTTCAATATTTTTTTATTTTATTTTTGTTTATTTATTTATTTATTTATTTATTTTGCGCTAGCTAAGATCGATCTCTACGAAGGCCGATTTTTACTTTTTCGACTTTGCTGACGGTTTTTTTATTTTATTTATTAGGTCTTTCAGAACCGGCTTTGGAAGTAAAAGTATCCTTGAAAACAAAAGAATAAAAAACTGTAGAAAAAATCGAAAAGTGAAAAACAGTCTTTGTAGATATTAATCTTAGCCAATCAATCAAAAAAAAAATCATTTAAAAATATTGAAATGCAAACGAGATATTTTTAAAAATGTCTTCCATAGAATTAACATTACCAAGCATGTGCTTCCACGTGAGTGATGTTACCTATTAATCCACCTTTTAATGTAATTATGGCAAGTGGTCGCCAGTATTCTATTTCTAGTTACCAATTTTAGCTTTAAAGTAGAAAATGAATGCATATATATATATATATATATATTCAAACAGTATGTAGTTTATCATCTGAATAAATATTTTAGACATTTTCTTGCAAAATTGGGTCAACTCGACCGGCAACGAAATAATGAACGATCTCGCCTGAAGCGAGGGCTGTGTCGGATACGGGTAAAATCGGGTTATTCGACCCGATGCGGAACTCTATTTTACATCTACTAACGGTTAACTATAAAATGGTTAACTATTAAAAATAATCTATAAAAATATTAAAATGTGTATAGTCATCAAAAACACAACTTTGTTGAGTGACCCCGCAAGCAGTTGATCAAATAAATTTGGTGCTACGCGGCTTTTATTATATTTCCTTCCTTTTAAGTTTTAGAAGTAAATCAACAGGATTGCTACAACCCTTAATGAATGTCCTAAAATGTATAGACAACATGAAATCCGTTGAAATTAAATAGCAGCAAAATTACAAATAAATATCAGATATATAAAGCGAACTTTAAAAAGTCCACCATTTTATTTAAAAAGCGACTAAAGTAATGAAAAAGATGTTACAAGTTTAAAATATAAATTTTATTTCAAACTTCTTAGTACTTTCAAATTTTCCAAAGTTTATCATCAGAGAATATTTTAATGACTAATTGTTGTTTATTTATACAAATACGTCACTTTGTTTTGAAAATGAGAGAGCCAATAACTATTAGAGTTGAAAGTAGAAGTAGCAGTTTCTTGGATTGAATTTAATTAGAGGAAATATATATTATTATTAATTGCAGTTCTCTTTATTTTATGACATCACTTTGTTCTCATACGTCACTTTTCATGGGTAGAAGAAAATATTTAACTGCCATACTTTAAATTTTAATACGTCACTTTGCTCAAGTTTTCAGGATTTATTTTCAGAAAATTGAACCATAAACGGGGATATTGTTGGATAGGGTGTTGTTACATACTTGATTGTTTATACACGGTATTTCTATGAATTCTCTTATAGTGGATGCGTAATAATTGGATGCTGGGGGTATGATTTTTGCATGATCAAAATCTATTGCGATATTCTGGTTGAAATTTAAAGGATAGAGAACTGTGGATTGGTGACAATTTATATATATATACATATATCTACATATATATATAATATATTTACATATATCTACATATATATATAATATATTTACTTTATGTCTTTTTACTCTTTCTTTGGGTTTTTTTTTTTTTTTTTTTTTTTTTTTTTTTTTTATCATTCCGATGTACTCCATTAGTATATTGATATCAGTTTTAAAAGGAATGGTATATACACCAGCTAATTCATCTTTCGGTGTTGAATCTATTTTCGTACAAATTAACTCTTTTAATTTTCTTGGTGACAGTCTATTAAATTTATATTGTGTTTCAGTAGAGCATATCTTAATTTTTCGTACAGACCAGGGAAATAGTTAAACTTTTTGTATATCATTTCTTTACGGTTTTCTTTTTTTATATTTTCATGAAAACTGAATTCATAGATAAGTTTACTGATGAGGATTGTTGAAAAACCGTTCTCCTCAGCCATATCTCTAGTGGTGTTAAGCTCTTTTTACCCGACTGCTAAGAAGGGGGATGTGTTTGACGCGTATCTGGGTATGTGGAATACTTTATACTCTCGAAACATCCCAATGGCTGGATGGATTTTGATGAATGGGATTTCTATCGCTTCGTCTTTACCGTCCGATGGTTATAGGCAAGGTTTTGTTTTTATAAATTCAAAATGGCGGTAAAGACGAAAAAAATTTTTACGCACCCTATTGTGTGGCATATCATTGGATAGGTCTTTCAAAATGAAGACGATGTTTCATTGACTATTTTACAGTCAGAAGCTCCGTTTAAATAGGACACAACTTGGATGTTGTGTAGGTAGGATCTCTAGCTTTTCTGTAACTCTAACCTTCGTAGACATCTATAAGCCTCATCAAAACAGCGTTTTATAGATAGCAACTAACAATTAAACACAACTTAAAAGTCATCAATACAAATAAATAAAAAAAATAGATAAGTAATATAAAAAAAATAGTTTCACATTGATGAGAAATAATTAATTAGTTCGCTTTTTGCGCAATCGGGTTTTTTAATTTTTTAAATTTAATTTTTACTTGTTCTAAATGTTTATCTGAACATACTTTAAAAGCACGTCTAATCTAAAATTAGTAAGCTGTAATTTTATATAAAAATGGTGATGAAGTATTATATGGGATCGTACATTTCATATTATATATTTTATGTTGAATCAGGGTGAAAAATTGCGTTTCGTTTTATAATTTCATTTATAAATAAATAGGTTTTTTAATTGCCATTTTCCGAGGGGTTGATCAGGCGAAAGAAGTCAATCGAAAATCTAAAAAAATAATCTTTAAAATATCATTTTTGGGGCTGTGATTAGCAATGATTCTTGTAAAAATATTTGTAGAAATAAGCAAGATGGAACTGGATTATTTTAACTTACTGTAATTGTCTCGAACTCATCAAAAACTAAATGTTTACACTTTCTAATGAAAACATTTCATAAAATGGCTTCTCTTACAACTGATAGCTGACAACAATGTGACAACAGGTGCATTAACGTTCATACAAAAATATTATGTCTGGTGCCACGTATATAACTCAATTCAGCCTGAAATGGCAAAATATTTCGAAAATTTGATCGACTACTAAACATCTGGGCGGGGTCACCCCAGATATTTTCATTAATTCTTGCCTATGATGAAGTGAATGCAAAATTTATTTTAAAATTCCATCTTTACGTACACCAATCAACCAGGTTATGTTAAATAAAAAAGGGTTAGAAGAATGCTGTATAGTTATGCCCATTTAATCCTGTTATAGTAATAACACAACATTTACCAAACGTCCTCAAAAATGCTTCCACAGCCTATTGCAGTGGTGGAAAATTGGCGCAGAGGTGGAGCCTATTGGCACCACTAAATTTTTATGGTATTATTCAGTTTAATAAAAACTCAGAAATTTGATCATTAATTAAGAGGCAAAATACTACTATAATTTAGTGATGTCAATAGGCTCCACCTCTGCGCCAATTTTCCACCACTGCCTATTGTCATATTAGTCACCAGATAAGCGAAATTCGGCGAAAAAAATCGATTTTTACTTTTTTATATCATTAACACGTTTACGCCGGCGCGGTGGGTCACACTCGACTATCTAAGAGCTGCCAAGTCTCCCGCATTTTAGATACCAGTATTTTAATACAGAAAATGTTGTTTTATTTAATAAGAACAATTAGGCTATTTAAAGGAACAACATTTTCCCTAAAATAACCATGGTGTGAAAAAAGCCGGAGGCAGTCAAGTGTGACCCACCGCCCCGGCATGAACGTGCTAAATAGTTTAAACTTTTATGTTTCCAACGATGTGTCATGCATGTTTATATATTAAAAAACGATGTGTTGAAATTATTCATTCTTTCTAAGAGTACTTCACAGCTTAATGGCCATTTAAATATTTAATTGACTTTTTCTCAAAACTTGGATTTTTCATATTTGTGTTCGTTTTTTTTCAATATCTATTAAACTTAAAAACACAATTTTTTAAAAATGCTTATGTTAGGATATATTGTGTACTTTAACACAAGGATTTAATGATTTGTTGAGAATTATTTATTTTAGGCAGTGAAATCTTACCAAAAATGCTAATTTAAAAATGCCTTTCAATAAATAAATAATTATTAATTTTCAGGTTCATTTAGAAAGAAAATGGGCTGTTAAAATACGTAAATCATGTTACTCAAACTAGTCTAAAAATTCTAGACCTCTATCTTTCCCCATTTCTGAGAAAAAGGCACATAAAGTTGGGTATTTTAACATGGCGGAGAAAGAACTTACCCGGTCCCCTTAATAATACGCCTATTAACGATATCCGTTCAAAATACAAGGTGGCCGTAATTAAGCTGCCAGTACACTGTTAAAAATCTACAGCATTTGCTGCATAGTCACTCCGCCACTATTATAGAATATCTCTATTCTGACCAACGAGAATACTCCATAATACAGTCAAGTAACCGTCTTCTATAAAAGCGGTGGAGTCACTACGCACCAAATGCTACAGATTTTTAACTCAGACTCAGTGTACTCAGAGTATTCTGTAGCACGATCTAATTGAGAGAATGGCGTCAAATTTTGTAAGAAAATTAAACGAGACGAGGGAACGAAAGATTCGACAAAAAAAAAAAAAAAAAAAAAAAATTAGTTCCAAAAGTCACTGCTATGGAAATATGTGGCGCTGTGTAACAGGGAAGAGGGTAAAAAATGCAGCATCGATACTGAAGTAAAATGACCTTTTATTTAGCGCATTTAACTATTTTAGTATTTCAAATGAAAATCAAATTTCAAATTTCAGAGTAATTGCTTAAAAGGCGCAAAGGCCAACATAGTGAAAAATATTCCAAGCCGGGAATCTTTTTCACTATGTTGGCCTTTGCGCCTTTTAAGCAATTACTCTGAAATTTGAAATTTGATTTTCATTTGAAATATTGTATGCAAGGCGAATGTTTCTCTCTGGAATAATTTCCATGTATTAATATTTTAGTATTGATTTTGCATTTCTTAAAACTCTCTTTTCTGTTACACAGAGCCACATATTCCCCTAGAGGTGACTTTTGAAAATATTTATTTTTTTCGCTGAATCCTTCGTCCCCCGTTTTGTTTAATCTTCTTACAAAATTTAACGTCATTCTCTCAATTAGGTCGCGCTACGGTACACCCTGGGTATTGTCAGTTTAAATATGGCCACCTTGTACCACAATTTTAATTATTTGGGGATCTACTTACAATTTTATAAACTTTAAGGGGGTCCGGGACATAAAAATCTTCAAATTTTCTTAAAAACTTTTATTTCATGAAAAATTTATCTGTGTTCTTCTGCTTGAAATGACGTTTAAATCATGTTTCTATCTTAATTAGAAGAGGACATATTAATTTTTTTTGTCTTGGTGTGTTTTCAAAAACTAGCTTTCAAACAATGGTTATCATGAAAACGATTTCTTGTGACAATGCGATTTTCTTCATGATGGCTTTTTTCACCATTTGTCGTATTTAAGTCGTTATAAGTCAAGAACCGTTAAAGCTAAATTGTTCAAACTAGGAACATGCCTTTTTCAATTGTTTTAATTTAATTTTGATTCAGCAAACTAGAAAAAAAATATTTACTTTTGAAAATATGATTTTTTTTTTAAGTTGCATCATTTTTTTTTAATTTTTAATTTAAATATTTTAATTTTTTTATAAATATTTTTTAAATGATGAATTTAAATTAAAAGTTATATATTTCTGTTTATTTAAATGAAAAAAAATTGAAATTCTACAAATAATATTTCGAGTTATAACGATTTTAAATTAACCCCCTTTTTTAATGGATTTTAAATTTAAAAATTTTTTTAAATATATATATGAGAAATTTTATCATGTGATTTTGTTTACAAATAACATAGTTAACCATCACAAAAAAATTCAAAATTTAAATTCAATAAATAAAGTTATTTTAAATTGTGTCCCGGTCACCCTTAAAGCAATTTTTCCTCAAACTTAAAATAAAAAATCGGACCCCAAAAGGATAAAGAGTAAATATGGAATGTTGATTGCTTAACGTTATAATTGTTTAACGATTGGGCACGTAATTCTAGAATTTTTAATAAAGGCATTTGAAAAAAACTCTTACCCAATTTCTCGAATTAGTTTGAAGTGCAATGTCAAGACAGATAAAGCTTTCTTCATAGTCCTGTGTTAAACGTTCCTAAGAAGTGCACTTTAAACACTGTTAGAAATTAATACGATAATCTGAAAAATTTAGACCTAACAAAAAATATCTATTTACATAAGAAAATTCCATTTTAATTTGAAATTTTATTTTATTTTGCGATAATTGAACGGATTTGTTTAAGGGCATACAGCATTTGCGAAACCCTAAGGCAAGCAGCTTATTTTGAATTTTTCTTTTAGGAAATTACAGCGATTTCCTTTCTTTAATCCTTTATGTACTGAATTATGAATTCATGAAAATTTTATCTTCTAAAGCATTTTTGTGAATTGTCTAAACTTTATTAGAAGATTTACATAATCATTTAATAAGGATTTTAGAAGAATTGGAGAATTTAGAAGGATTCATTTAATTTTAATTTATAGGGATTTTGTGCAATATTTATAATCCCATTCAAATCTTTTATTTTAAATATTTTTCTTAGTATTTTGAAGAACTAGGAAATGTACAAATAGAATGGTCTTACAATAGATATATAGAAATATTTCCGAGTTGCACCCCCCCCCCCCCCCAACGCCAAAAAAAGATACAAAGGCAAAATCATCCCTTTAAAAATATTTTTGTTTTGTGTAACCCATCATGCTTTTGGAACAAGACAAAGTAATGTATCTATAACTCATTCTAAACTGTATTAAAACTAATCTATGTATTAAATGATTTATAACAAGTTATTTTAATGGCACTTATAGGTACCGTCAGTCGATAAATGGCTAAAATAAGTTTTCATTAGCTAAACTACAAATCAATCATTCGACAAAGACGTTGAAGCAACAACAAAAAAAAAAAGAAAAAAAAAACAGTATTCAGAGGGGGAAAAGAGTTGTTTTACTGCGCTTTAAATACAACTGAAACAAAATAGCTGTTTCTCTTCATAAAAATAATCAGGAAAGCAAGAAAACTTCCTTCGTTCAATTTCCTTGATTGTGCGTATCCCTTGAACTCCCCCCCCCACACACACACACAGACACACACACTGTGACAGTCTACATGTCAAAGGTCAAACTCTGCTCACTCTTGGATTAATTTATATCTTATTGGGGGATGAAAATTTTAACATTTTCTTCTAATATCTGAAGTTTAAATAAACCTAAACGAAAAATTTTAATTTGTATGAATAGATGTAAACGTATGCTTTCTTGTGTAGTTTTCAAATTTTTAAAACTCCAAATAGTATTGAAGTTATTTAATGTTATTTACATTTCGCTTACTTTTTAAGACTTTAGCACTAAAATAAAAAATAAGTATATATTTTAAAATTATTTTGGGAACTAAAACAGAAAGCGACATCTTTTAAGAAATGCACACAGAAAAAAGGAGTTAAAAATATTAATTTTCTGACGAGATATTGGATAAATAAGGAGGCATTCCACGGCCATTGGCTTAACATTGGAGAGGGAAATCTAAAATCCGAGTGATAAGGGAAAGTTATAAATGCGAAATAATTTGTTAGATTATAAATCAATTAAAAATATAACAAAATTAATAAAATGCTCGAAACTAAATTTTGCTCTATCTGTTTGCACAAAATGTATTTTACATGGCTTGAAAACAGTAAGGAATTCTTTTCTACAGTGTCTTAAAGTTCTCCAAAAGTATTTATGAAAATATGTTTTTGAGAATTCTATTCATTGATTATGCAAAATAACTTTTAATTTTAACTTTTAATTATTTTCCCAATTAAATAATTATAAAAAAAAAGCATCAAAACCTTCATTCAATTTCTTCAATTACATGTCTCCTAACAAATAAATTCAACCGGATAAAAGCAGTTTAACGTACGTTCACCTTTTAGGGGACAGTTGACCTCAAAATTGGTCAAAATGTCGATATTTTATTTTTTATGACATATATCCCTTAAAATCTTTAAAACATCGATTTTTTGTTTTTTAATTCATTTCTCAGCTAATGTTTTTCTGAACAATTTGCCACAAGCCGCATCAAAATATTCGTAAAATTATGTTCGTTATAGTAAAAATGTAAATTAGCTTTGGTCTGTTCCAAGCGAAAGATTTATGTTTGAATTGACTTTTCTCAAAATCGATAATTTTATACTTGCACGCATGATAACTCCAAATGTATTAAAGTTAATCATCCGAAACATTATAGTTATCTTTACTAGATCATTTTCTTCAAATTGAATTAAAATCTAAGCAATTTAACAAAAAATTATTGAATGGATGAGTATTCCAGTGACAAAAATTATCAAAGATTTTATATTTCTATTTTGAAAATCAAAAAAAGTTAGAATTTTCTTGTTTATTCATTAGATTTTATTTCATTTTATTTTTGTACTATTCCAAAACTTATATTAAAAGTTTAAAAGTTCTAGGGGTATGGATCATTCAAAATCATGCGTGCAAGCTATGTACAGTCGTGAAAAAAAAATAAATAAACACCTCCTACTAACTCCTCAACAAATTATCGTAGAAGAATGTTACTGGTACCGAACGTTTGGAAATAAAATCTACTTTTAAATGATGTATATAAAATTTGCTTAGGGGACCATCTACATATTAAAACGAACCATAACTTTGTTTGGTTTTTTTTCAATATCAATACACAATTCTGACAGCATAAATGAACTCTACACCCTTCAATTAGCCTAAAAACAAATTTTTATGCAATTCGTACACTAAGTTTCCGAGAAAATAATTATTTTAAAACGAGCGTATTTTAAGGGCTGTATCCAAATTGAAGTTCGGTACACGATTGTTAACCGAGAGATACCTCTTCTTGATCAAGGCACATTAAGCACCACTCAAGCAGTCAATGAAGCCTGTTACATTACAGGAAAGCAGAAGAAATGTCAAAATATCTTCTCACTTCTATCATAGATGGTCCCTTAAACCATCATTTTGCCATTTTTTAAGCATAATTTGAAAACTATTTGGAAGAAAAATGTGAAATTTTGTATTTTCATAAAGCAGGACGTAATAAATCTAAATCCCTCCAAAAAATTGTAGGTTGCAATTCATAATTTTTTCGAATATTAATTTCATAATTCATAATTCATATCATAAAATTATAAAAATTGCAAATTTGGCGTATTTATGTTTGGGCATATTAGTATTGTTACTACACAAAAAATTAGCATATTAGGAGCATAATTTCAGGAGATATAAATAAAAATATGAAAATGTAATTTAACATTAGAAGTATTAAATTTTGAATGTTTATAATTCAAAAACTTATCCTTCAAATGATTTGAAATTCGGTGTCTAGGCACAGTTTGAACCGAAGATTTGAAATATCTCTTTAAAATTGGGTATTGCCATTGAAAAAAATGAGGTTTGGTTTCGTTTTAATATGTAGATGGACCCCTAAGCAAATTTTATATACATCATTTAAAAGTAGACTTTATTTCAAATCGCTCGGTACCAGTAAATTTCGTCTACGATAACTTGTTGAAGAGTTAGTAGCGGTGTTTACTTTTTTTTCCACGACTTTACATTTTCATTAAGTTAAAAATAAAAGCATACACTAAAAAATAGTTATTATTTATTAATTATACAGTGCTTAATGCAAATTATATATTACATTGCTTGGAGAAAATATTATAGTAAAAAAGAAAAAATCTGAGGTGGTTAGTGCAAAAATGAGTGAGTGCATGGGGCAACTTTATATATTTTCTCCAAAATCAAATTTTTCATGTGTTTAAAGGGTACGTGTTCCCTTAAATGAGAGCACGTTTAATTTTGAATACTTTGACACCTTATTTTTACCCATGCAGTAATTATATCGCGAGATATTGTAAATTTTGTGAATACAACCCCCACAAATTCATTTGTGTTTAATTCCACACGCAAATGAAAACTTTAAATGGTCTTTTTATCCATATTCCATATTTTCTTCCCTTTTATGTTTTTTAAACGCTAAGGATTTTTTTTTTGGTGTGTGTGTGTGTGTGTGTGTACATTAGATAGACATTTAAAATTTCTTCTACATGTTCTTTATTATGTATGTAATAAATCTGCGCATGGAATGAGCCTTCGGGTTTTTTATTATTTTTTTTAAATTAAAAGTATATGAAGATGTATTAGATTTCATCATTGCACACTATATGTATAAAAAAAATTATATTAAATGTAATATTAAATGTATCTAAAAATCCACGGGCAATCTTGTATAATGTACGTTTGAAAATTGCAAAAAAAAAAAAAAAAAAAAAAAAAAAAAAAAATTGGGCAAAAATGTTAATATTTAAAAAAAGTAATGGGGATTTTAAAATTTTAAAATTATTTTTTTAACTTTTAAAAGATTTTAATTAAATATGCAGTTTAAAAAATTGTTTTCAAAATTTACGTTTTTTTTTTAACATTGAAATACAGTGAATTCACCATTTGAAGCCTATTTTTTAAAATAAAATTGTTGAAAAGCCCCATTAAAATACAAAACAATTAAAACATTTTTTCTAAAACTCACATCTAAAATATTATGAAAGTAGTACCTTTTTTAATAAAATGTACCATGAACCACACTAGCGTCTAAATCGCGCCCCTCACAACCGCTCGTATCACAAATGCACCTGCGAAATTCCCTAGCACGGCACGCTGGCTCATAAGATACTTTGTTTGCTTTCAGCTTAAAAGCGGAGCATTCCATATCCTGCCTTCATAGTTTTTAGAAATAAAAAAAAAATAATAAAACATCTAACGAATATCATTCATGTACAAGTTAAATGAGCTTTATTTAAAACCGGATTTAAATTGCTTGATATCATCATTTATTTGTATTATTTTTGTTTTTTAAATCTCAATAAAATAAATTTATTTTTACACTCTTCTATCTTTACAAGAAGAAAATATTGGATTCATGAAATTTTCGAATTCCGGTTTTCGACGGATTTACACGTTTTAGGGGTCAGAAAACCCGAAAAACATGTTTTTACAAAATGTCTGTCTATCTGTGTGTGTGTGACACAAATTTTGTGGGCGCTTTATCTCAAGAACTATTGCACGGAATTTAATAAAAATTGATATTCAGTTAGTCCCTGATACAAACTGATGCTGATTAGTTTTGGTGCAAATCGCTCAACAGGTGGCGCTGCTATGCTGCATTTTTTACGATTTCCGCAATGGCTCTATCTCAAGAACTGATGCACGGATTTTTATGAAACTTCAGATTCAGTTAGTCCTTGATATGACTTGATGCAGATTACGTGTTGGTGTAAATCACTCAACAGCTGGCGTTTCTATGCTGCATTTTTTAAGATTTCCACCATAGCTCTATCTCAATAACTAATGCACGAATTTTCATAAAACTTCAAATTCAGGTATACCTTGAAAACAATTAGTGCTGTTTATGTCTTGGTGTAAATCGCTCAACAGGTGGCGCTGCTATGCTGCATTTTTTACGATTTCCGCAATGGCTCTTTCTCAAGACCTACTGCACGGATTTTCATGAAACTTCATATTTAGTTAGTCCTTGATATGACTTGATGCTGATTACGTGTTGGTGCAAATCGCTCAACAGGTGGCGCTGCTATGCTGCATTTTGAGCGATTCCCGCAATAGCTCTATCTCAAAAACTAACGCACGAATTTTCATCTTACTTCAGATTTAGTTAGATGTTAACACAAGTTGTTGCTGATTAGGTTTTAGTGTTAATCGCCTAATAGGTGACGCTGCTATACTGCATTTTTCAGAATTTCCACCATAGCTCTATCTCAATAACTAATGCACGAATTTTCATCAAACTTCAGATTCAGGAATACCTTGATATCAATTAGTGTTATTTATGTTTTAGTGTAAATCGCTCAACAGGTGACGCTGCTATGCTACATTTTTCCATATTTCCGCTATAGCTCTATCTCTAGAACTAATGCACGAATTTTCACCAAACTTCAAATTTAGATATAATTTGATATGAATTGATGCTAAATTGATGTAATTTCTTGTACTATTTAAATGATTTAATTGACATGATTTATATAGAAGAAAGTTTTGTTGTGGCCACAACATACTAGTTAAATATATTTTCACATCCAAACGATATTTTTAAATTTTCCAGTACACTGTTAAATATATCAAATTTTCACTGAGCCTATATCATACATTGAAATGTTTTATTTCAATCAATTAAATTATCTTTTGTCTCAAGCTATCCAAAAATCATGAGTAAAATTTATGTAAACCTTTTGTTTGCGTCATAGAAGTCAAATTAAATTAAATATATGCAAATCGATGACATAACAGAAAGAAAATCCGATAGGTTTTTTTTTAATTCTTTATTTAAAGAAAATAATCTGTAACATTTGCTGTTCAGTAAAAAGAATAAATAAATAATTACTGTTAAGTTTGCAGCTTTTAATGAGCACGTGGAAAGCATGCTCAAAGTTTAGTCATATATGCATTTCTTGCTTTATACTTTGCACTCACATCTCGAGTCCCTGATGACTGATAATTATAAACAGTGAAGTTTTTAGCAATAAATGAAGAGTGTCTCATTTAAGCCATTACAGCTCAAATCAATGAATAATGTAGAAAATTTCCGAAGAAACAAACGAAATTTTTGAAATACTGATAGTTTCTGCCGAATTTTCAGCAGCATTTCCCCTAAAACGAATGTTTGGCGAAACTCAGATTTTGGGCCGAAAACGTAACGAATATTTCGGTTGATCTACACTTAAAGTTACTAAAACTTTTAAATCTATTATACTCAACTCTTTAGTCGCTTTCTCTGATCTCTAATGCCAGATATTTAAGATCTGATTGCTTACATTTACCTAAGAAAGTCATTTTAAAAACTAATATTCATATACTATTTACACTTTCCTTTAAATACTGAAACAACCAGAGATTTGATAAGTAAAAAAATAACAAAATTAACAAAAATCGTATTCATAACATCTAAAGGATAACATTTTATCCAGAAATATTCCTGTACATTCAGCTATTTATTTTATTCAGAATCAATAAATAAAAATTTAATCTCACTACTATCAAATCTATTTAAAACCATTTTGCTCGCCACATCAATAACAACACACACGCAAAAAAAGAAAAAAAAAGCATCTGAATTTAACTCGTTTCCGCAGATAAAAAAGAAACAACCATATTTTCCCTTTAAATAGGGACTTTCTCGGTAGCATAAGAAATTTTGCGGGTGCATTTGTGATATGAGCCATTGTGAGGGGCGCGGTTTAGACGCTAGTAAATTTATCTTATTTCACTGCAGAGAATTGTTGCAAAACTCTGCAAGAACATAGAGCGAAAATTAGCATTCAGAATGAATAGTAATAAAAAATAAGCTCCTGAAACATCTTAAAGTATCCTTTAATGAAACGAATAATAATTTGATTTAAAGCAAGGGGGGGGGGGGGAATTAAAGAGACGCATTTTACAGGGGGAAATTTATATAAAAATATTATTTTCAATTGTGTTGATCAGTAAAATAGGTTTACTTATGTTTAGATAAAGAAGGTTGGAAATTTTGTTTTGTCCGGAACCCAAAATGAAATAACGATCCGATAACGGAGGAAAAGATCCAGTTTGAAGCGAGTCTGTTTTGTTGAAATTATCCTATTTTCGACCGTGTGATTACTAACCCCTTAATTCTCTCTCCCGTCATATTCACGGGCTGTGTCTTTTTTGCAGATTATTCAGATTTGTTTGATCCCTACCAGTTTTATAGAATAGAGTAATTGGTTACATTATGGTATCATTTTACCTGTAATTAAAGAAAGTGAGCATTTCTTTTTCAAAAAAGTGGTGCCAATAAGCAATTTGAATTTTTTAACCGTAATTTAATGCGACCGTTAAGGGGTTAATATAAAGAGGAAAACTTAATGCCGGTCAAGGCGATCCCTCGCTTTTTAACGCTTTCCGGCACAGTGTGCCTGGGTCAGGATACCTAATTTTAATTCCAAACTTACGTACGGCACCAAGAATATTTTAGTAAAATTTTGCTTTTACAATCAACATGTAACGTAGCATGTTTTTATTATCTAAAAAGGTCGTTTTAAAATTCCTGTGTCAGTCAATCATTTCATAATTTTACAACAAAAATTGTCTGTGCCGGAAAGGGTTAAATCACTGCATCAAAATTTTAAACTAGGTGCTTCAGTAAAGGACATTTTAATACAATAAATTATCGTTATGTAATTTCACTGGCATGAGTTGGATAAAAGTGTAATATTAGTTCTGTTGTTTAAAAAAGAACAATAACATACGACAGCAGCTTCATTTCATTCGTTTAATGAATTTCTAACATAAGTGTTTTGAACGGTTGAATTCAAGGGGTGGCCCGGGACATTTTCCCTCAGAGCAATGAAATGTCGCCTCGGGAAATTTGAGATTTTGTGTTTTCAATGGTCGAAAAGTGGAATCCCCCCCCCCCCCTGAAACTCTATGTCTCCTCCGAGCCATAGAAGTCTATCCTATATTTCACAAGCTTTCTTCATTTTCTCCTGCTTAGTAAAAATATAATTTAATATATATGTTACGGTCAATTTGATTAATCGGTTATTATTAATAAAAACCGGTTAATATTAATAATTAACAAAAAATATCCAAATAAACCGGTTAATATGCTTAATTTATGAGAATTTATCAAATTAACCGGTTATTATTAATAATTACCAATCAAGGTTGGTCAATATAATAAATTTCACTTTTGAGCTTGAGATTTTCATTACGTATGCGTATATTTACTCATTGTCAGCGCCTCACTATTGTGCAATCGTATAACAGCTTTTGTAAGCGCGCAAGTTTGTTTTTATCTACTGGTAACAACTTGACAATATCAATTAATAATTTATTTTAGTTGCAGGTGGACGAATCTTTCGGGACGCTCCGTAATATTTTGTTTTTCGTCAGTTTCGAATGTTTTACACGCTAAGAAGTGCCAACTTAGTGTTTTTTGTGTCGTGAGTTCGTAATTTATTCAATGAAGAGCGTTAAAAGCAAGGCGAGCCGAGGAAGTTGCTTATCAGCTAAGACATGCATTTGGTGCACCGTACACCTTGAAAAATGACAATGGCCGAGAATTTGCAATTAAAGTTATTGAAGAAGTTTGTGAAATGTAGAAGTTACTCAAACTTTTTCTTGGAAGACCAAGACACAGTCAATCGCAAGACTAACTGATAATACAACAGAGTGAAGAAAAGGAATAAAATTCATTCAATTTATGAAAAGTAGAGAACATTACTCGGGAATAGATCGCAGACCATATGCAACTTTATTTGGCTGTAAGGCGATTGTAGCTTTAATAATTTTTTACCCGCCTGTACTTTGTCAAGAATTACTAGTAACGAAGATGTTCTTGTAAAAGAAAGCAGTCTAGTAAATATATCCAACTTCAGACAGCAATCTCAACTGAGCATGAGGATATAGACGCAATTATTGATGATAAAATGGACGTCGAACTGGATAATTCGAACGAAGATTTGCTGTAACAGTTCTAGGTTCAGTCAAAAATGGTAATAAGAATATTCGCCAAATTGCAGGGGAGAAAACAAAATTTGGACATAGCAAAGATTTTTAAAAAAAATAATAAATAAATGAATTGTGTTGAAATGGAAGATTTTCAAAAAAAAAAAAAAAAAAAAAAGGAAGACACTTTTTTTTTTTTTTCACTTGATGAAGTCTCAAAAAATATTCAAGAAGCTCAACGCTCTGCTAAACAGTCATTAAATAAGCAAGCAGAAAAAAGTTACTGCTTTCAAAGTTAAAGTTTCCAAGTGCTAATGTAGGAAAAACCATTCGAATAATAATATCAGAGGTAGATATGGGTGAGGCTGATAGCCAAAATATTATAGCTGTTGATTTTAAGAAAAAAGAAAATTTACATAAACTCAGTAAAGAAAATGGCATTTTAAATCAACTGTACACAATGAAAGTTATTACAGTCTTCGAGAAAGCTTTAATTTAGTTAATGAAGTTCCAGTGTATGAAATAAACCTACGGTCGTAAAAAATTCCAACCTAGGTTGTAAAGGATTTTAATATTGCAATTGTAAAGGCAATTGTAAAAATTCCTGCAAATGTAAAAAAAAAAAAAAAAAAAAAAAAAAAAAAAAAAGAAAAAATGCTTTGTGCTCTAAGTACTCCAAAATCCAAATGCTCTGATAGCTTTCTTAACAAAATCAATAATATGTTAAAAATATAATGAAAAATCAAAAACCTTTTGTGATTCCAAACGCCACAATATTTCTTTCTGCCAAAAGAAATATCTTTTTCATAATAAAAAATAATTTGTTACGTAATAATATTGAGCTTCTAATTTAAACTGCAATTTATTATTTGTTATAAAAATAATAATATTGTTTTTGGAAAACTCGATCTATCTTTCATATTGATAAGATATATTTTCCTCGACTTTTCGAGGACTTTTTCTTCTTCTTTTCTTGTATTTTATTAGTGTAAAAATTGTTTCATTCTGACAGTAATTTCTCTTAATATATTTGCTATGGTTTAAACTTAATTTAAATCTAAATTTAAAACTTTCTATTTGTGCTACATTTCTCTAAATTTTCATTGTTAAAAGTATGCACATTAAAACTGAATTATTTATTCTTTCATTATTTTAGTGTTTAAGATCTTTACCTAATTTATGCAGTAATTATAAAAATAATTATCTTAAAAGGACTTGGAATCCAAATAATAGGACCCAATTTTTGAACGAGCATTATTATATCTTAAAAATTATTTTTGTCATTAGCTTCACATTTATAATAGCATATGTTTCAATAAGTTCTTACTAAACTAAATTAATCATAATGACCGAACTTCATTGGTAATTATTAATAATGACCGGTAAATATGATTAATATGCAATACTTATCATAAGTATCAAAAGACGCGGTTATTATTAATAATAACCGGTTATTATTAATAATTACCGAATTTATCAAATTGACCGTAACATATAGAATATTTTTAAGACACAAGCAAACTTCTGCGAAGCTTTAAATTCATACACAGTACCTGAAAATATAATATTTAAATTATAAGAACTGTGTTCAAAACTGGGCATCAAATTGATTTTGTCAGAATATTTCAAAATGATCATCTATAAGTTTATTTCAGCACCAAAATGAACTATTCCTTTAAGGACAATTAAGAAGTACAATTTTGTACTAACACGCACCAAAATTACAAACGAAGCATTTTTTTAAAAAGAATTAAAATTTCGTAGAGTTTTAATTTTTAATGGTGCAAAATAGGGGTGAGTAGGAATTTCAGAGGTGGAAAGAGAAAGGGGGGGGGGGGGTAAATGAAATTTAAGAAAAGTGGGGATATGGCGAAATGCTAACGATTCTCCTCCATTAAAGTGAGTAAATATTTCTTTGTTTACTCACTTTATTTATTTGTTTACTCATTTACAATTTATTTTAATTCAAGGTACAACACATTTATAAAAAAATGAAAAACGTTGTTCCATGACAAAAAATTTGAATATTTGAATTTCCATGCCTGAAAAAATTCTGTTTTTAAATACAAAATGACTTAGAAATTCTTACGTTCTTGAGCAAAGAATTTTCTTTCAGACATTCCTTATTTATTTGTTCATTTATACTTTTCCCTAAAAACATATAAGAAATGTTAATTTTTTTTTTTATTTATGTAATTATTATTATTATTATTATTATTATTATTATTATTATTATTATTATTATTATTATTATTATTATTATTATTATTATTTTCATAAAAATGACTTTGTCTCTGAGAATTTTTTACGTTGTGTTCAATAATTTGGGAAAAAACTTTTTTATTTATTTATTCACCATTTTTAGGTGCGTTCGTAATTATATAAATACTGAGCATCTATAGTCGTCGTTTGGTCTGTCTATCCGTCTATCCGCATATAACACAGTAAGAACTACTGAACCGAATGTTCTGAAATTTTAAATATATAATTGTAGCAAAATTTTGTCGAGTCATTTCGAATTGTATGAAAATCGGATATATAGTTTATATACAGGGACAGTCAATATTTTCCCGTTACTTTAAGGCCAATGGGAAAAAAATTATTTCAAGTGCATTTTAGTGATGTTACAGCCTTTCGAACAGAATGAAATTGATATGCACATATGAAGTGCACTAAAATATACATTCAGTACAAGATACGGTGCAAAAAATATTTATAAAACTAGTTATAGTACGAACGCACATCATTTGCCACATTTGACGAGCAATTTCCAACTTGTTTATTTTGTTTTGATCAAATTTTCACATTTTTTCTTTATGTGTGTTGTAAATGCAAAAACTCACTAGCGTGCACTGCTTTATATAAAATGTACGAAAAAAGGAAAATCGTAGTCGCAAAGTATTATATTGATATGCATTATCATAGATTTTTTTTCTTTTTCTTCAGATTTTATTTTCTTAAAATTTTTAATTGTCGGGTCCATTTGTCAAGGAATTTTCAAGGATTTCTCTCTTTTCAGACAATTTCCACGGGAATCTTTTTATTTTATTAACTAATTTCTAAGTTGTGTTAAGTTTTGCCTATTTGTCACTAAAGTTTCTGAATATGCTATCGTCGATTAAACCTCAAAAAAGAAGAAAATAAATTCTGAAATCGTAATTTGAAGTAATCACTTAATAACATCTTAATCGAAAAATCGGAACACATAGGGTAAAAGCACCAATAGTCGGCCACTTAATCGCTTTCTTTAAGTATATAGCTCAAAGCGTAATTTTAAAAAGCAATACAACATTTTAAACAGTGACACATGTTAGTGTACATTTTTCTTTTACTGTTTCAGCAATTGTTTTTAAAATAACTGATTATGGTTTTTATTTATAAAAAGTTAAACTTAAAAGTAGCAAAGATCTAGTAGTCGGCCACTCAATTCTAGTGTTCTGCCATCACTGGACCAGTAGTCGGTCACTTAAATGCTTTGTTATTTAAATAACTTAAAGTATAACTTTTATAAACAGAACAACATTTTAATGATAAAATGTGTTAATTTATTCTTTTCTTATAATATTGCTGTAATAATTTAAAATATTATAATAGTATTTAACACTTTCCAACATAATTTAAAAGTGTTTGTGAATTTGGATAGTCTTCAGTCTGTCCGAGTTCTAACTCTCGCAAATATACTCGAATCTCCTTGAAATTTCTGTATGTTTTTGACGTTAACAATAGCACGATCGATATTGAAAATAAAGTGTGTAGAATTTATAGTTCATCTACAGGGACAGTCAAAAATATCCCGATGCATTACGCTCAATGAGAAAAATTGCTCCAAGTTTATTTTAATGATGTTGGTCATTTCAAATATAATGAAAGTGATATGCATTTATGAAATGCATTTAACTATGCATTCTAGACAAGATGGAGTCCAAAGAACTTATTATTCATTTATAGGACCCCACAAAAGAATTCCTTTACATAAAGTTAAAAGTACCAAATTATCTAGTAGTGGGCCTTTCAAATTTTTTGTTTAACCATCGTAGACTAGGCTGCGGGCAGAGAAAAAATTATTACGTCATCCTGTTTCAAAATGAAATTATGATGTAGGACATGATTATTAACAGAACATGAATGACTGATCTGTCGATGCATATCTTATTGTGATATCAGCAGTAGGGAGCGCCAAATCGTCATTTTAGCGTTACTATCATGTTGTCGAGTTTCGAGATGAAATTTTAATATGTTGCATGTCTCGACTAGTACAATGCAAATATTTTAGTTTATCTTGTGATTTCATGGTTAGATATTTGCAGAACGCGGCGCCAATTCTTCATTTTCGCGTTACTATCTCGTAATCGAGTTTCGAAACATAATTTTAATAAGTTGCATATCTCGAATAGTACATTACAAATATTACAGTCTGTTTCGTAATATCTTTGAACAATATGAGCAGAATGAGGCGCCAATTCTTATTTAAGGGAAAATCTGGTTTCTTGTTCAGTTGTTTTCCCCTATTCGATATTTTAAATACATGTGACAAAGCAATCGTTTGTTATCATTGTTATTTTAGTAGTTATCTTATTATTATAGATTTGTGATTTTATAGTAACAGTCGTTTTGATATAATTATGCGATTTTATAAAAAAAAATCTTGTATTTTGCTATCTTTTTTTGTGATGAACGCATGGGCGGATAGCGTTCATCAAAACTAAAACTAATCACTGGATGCAGCAACTTCATCGTGCAGCAATCTCAAAAATGCCCTAAATTCGCTAAATCCGCGTTTATAAACGAACGAAATTCGTTAACGCCGCAATCAGTAACGAACGAATGAACGCATAGCGCTCATGAAGACCGAAGAAAAACATCACTGGATGCAGCAAACTTGTGCAGCAGTCTCTAAAACGCAGTAATTCGCGAAAGCCACGATCACGAACGGACGAAATTCGTTAACGCCGCAATCAGTAAAAAACGTATGAGCTAATAGCACTCATGAAAACAAAGAAAAATCACTGGGTGCAGCAACCTTGTCGTGCAGCAATCTCTAAAACGCAGTAATTCGCGAAAGCCACGATCCCGAACGAACGAAATTCGTTAACGCCGCAATCAGTGATGAACGTATGAACGCACAGCGCTCATGAAAACAGAAGAAAAAACATCACTGGATGCAGAAACCTCGTCGTGCAGCAGTCTCTAAAACGCAGTAATTCGCGAAAGCCGCAATCACAAACGAACAAAATTCGTTAACGCCGTAATCAGTACCGAACGTATGAGCTAATAGTGCTCATGAAAACCGAAAAAATATCACTGGGTGCAGCAACCTCGTCGTGCATCAGTCTCTAAAACGCAGTAATTCGCGAAAGCCACGATCAAGAACGAACGAAATTCGTTAACACCGCAATCCGTAACAACGTATGAATCCATAGTGTTCATGAAAACCGAAAAAATACATCACTGGGTGCAAAAACCTCGTCGTGCAGCAGTCTCTAAAACGCAGTAATTCGCGAAAGCCGCAATCACAAACGAACGAAATCCGTTAACGCCGTAATCATTAAAGAACGTATGAGCTAATAGCGCTCATGAAAACAGAAAAAAAACATCACTGGGTGCACAACCTCGTCGCGCAGCAGTCTCTAAAATGCAGTAATTCGCGAAAGTCACGATCACGAAC
Source organism: Maratus speciosus (assembly GCA_963932465.1). NCBI lineage: Eukaryota > Metazoa > Arthropoda > Arachnida > Araneae > Salticidae > Maratus > Maratus speciosus. Next base: position 24,021,590 of record OZ010798.1, on the reverse strand, counting down.
GAACAAAATTCGTTAACGTCGAGATCAATAACGGACGTATGAACGCATAGCGTTCATGAAAACAAAAAAAAAGCATCACTGGGTGCAGCAACCTCGTCGTGCAGCAGCATTTAAACCGTAGTAATTCGCGAAAGCCACGATCAGGAACGAACGAAATTCGTTACCACCGCAATCAGTAACGAACGTATGAGCGCGAAGCGCTCATCAAAACCGAAAAGAATTACTGGATGCAGCAACCTCGTCGCGTAGCAGTCTCAAAAAGGCACTAAATTCGCTAAAGCCGCAATCACAAACGAAAATTCGTTAACGCCGCGGTAAGTTACGAACGTATGAGAGCGTAGCGCTCACGAAAACAAAAAAAAATATCACTGGATGCAGCAACCTCGTCGAGCAGCAGTCTATAAAACGAAATATTTCGCGAAAGCCACGATCACGAACGAACGAAATTCGTTAACGCCGCAATCATTAACGAACGTATGAGCGCATGGCGCTCATGAAAACCGAAAAATACATCACTGGATGCAGCAAACTCGTCGTGCAGCAGTCTCGAAAACGCACTAAATTCGCGAAAGCCGCAATCAGGAACGAATGAAATTCGTTAACGCCGCAATCAGTTACGAGCGTATGAGCGCATAGCGCTCTTGAAAACCGAAAAAAAAACATCACTGGGCGCAACAACCTCGTCGTGCAGCTGTCTCAAAAAGTAGTAATTCGCGAAAGCCGCGATCTCAAACGAACGAAATTCATTAACGCCGCAAACACTAATGAAAGAATGAGCGCATAGCACTCATAAAAACAAAACAAAAAAAATTCACTGGATGCAGCAGTCTCAAAAACGTACTAAATTCGCGAAATCCGCGATCACAAACAAACGAAATTCGTGAACGTTGCAGTCACTGACGAAAGTATGGGTGCAAATCAATTTCATTTAACTTGTGCATGAATGATATTTATAAGTGTTTTTACCGACTGCCAAGAAGGCTTATGTGTTTCATGCATATCTGGGCGTGTGGATTTCTTTATACCCTCGAAACATACCAACGGCTGAATGGATTTTAATGAATGAGCTCTCTATCGATTCGTCTTAACCGTCCGATGGTTATAGACTAGGTATTGTTTTTATCGATTCAAAATGGCGGTAGAGACGAAAATTTTTTTTCGCACCCTATTGAGTGGCATACCATTGGATAGGTCTTTCAAAATGAAGGCGATGTTTCATTTACTATTTTACAGTCAAAAGCTCCGTTTAAATATGACACAACCTGGAAGTCGTGTAGGTAGGATCTCTAGCTTGGCTGCAACTCTAACCCTCATAGACATCTATAGACCTCATCAAAACAGTGTTTATAGATAGGAACTAACAATTAAACTCAACTTAAAAGTCATCCATACAAGTAAATAAAAAAAATAGGTAAGTGATATAAAAATAGTTTCACATAGATGGGAAATAATTAATTAGTTCGCTTTTTACGCAGTCGGGTTTTTGGATTTTTTAAATTAAATTTTTACTTGTTCTCATTTTTTATTTGTAAACACTATGAAGTCTAAAAATACAACACTAAAGTAAATAATAATGACATCGTATGAGCCAGGGCAAAGTGCAAGTGAATTTCTTGGGCGCATTTGTGATAAGAGCCGTTTTGAGGACCGCGATTTAGACGCTATTTTATTACCCAACAGGTGGGTAATAACGGTTAATAGCATTGGTCAAGAAATCATGCCACTATATTTTATGAATAGCTATCTGCTAAAATAGTCTTTCTTGTATACATAATCAATAAGTTACTGCATCAAATCCTATATTTGTTTGGGGGAAAAAATCTAAAACTAAGCCGTAAAAATTGGTAGAATCTTAACGTAGCGTTATTACCCAGAACCCCTTATATATAGTGTACATAAAATAAAATGCAAGTAAAAGGTTATATAAATCTCAAATTGCGATAATCAAATTACGAAAAAAATCAAATTATTAAAAGTAGACTCAAAAAAGTGAAATAGCCTTTTAGCCAGTAGTCAACCGTGGTGGCCGATTACTGAACATGTAAGTAAATATAATACCCAATAGTCGGCCACATTAAAATTAATTAATACAAACACACTTATTGAATTTTGATACTGAAAAACATTAGTTTATTACTTTTTAATAGTAGAGTCTTCTAATTTTAGAAAATAATAAAAAATAAATTAATACTAGTCTTTTAAAAATTTTGTCATCGGTTAACAAAAAAATAGCAAAAACGGTTATTTGACCGCAACCAAATAAAAAATGGCTGATTACTAACGCAATAAAAATACCCACAATTCTTTGCTGATGGCTTATGACGTATAAAGGATGGCTACATATAGGGGGGATTGTAATGTTTCATTTGAAATCAAAAATAAGCAATTCATAACGTATTTTATCTCAAAGTGGCCGACTACTGGGGGGTGGCCGACTACTGGTGCATTTACCCTATATTATGTTTGTTACACTGAAAAAGAAAAAAAAAATTCGTAATTAAAAAAAATCTTTTTGTAATTTTATACTAAACAGTTAGTTTTAAGAGTAACGAAATAGGATAATTAGGAAAGCTTCCAGAGGAGCGAATAAAAATTTATAACATCTAAATTAAATATACATGGAATTTTAAAATTTTGTTGTTTAAAAAAAAAAAAAAAAAAAAAAAAAAAAAAAAAGAATGATTCTGTGCTGCTCAGACAACAACTTAATATTTTTTGTACATGTTTCTTATTCTTTCATATTTCTTTTTTAAAGTAAAAGCTGCAATAAAGCCGTAGAAAGAGAAAATAGCATGTAGTATTGTGAATAAATGTACAATAAGACTATTTATCAGAGCTCAAAGCAAATAAACAAAAAATGGAGTAACTCTATTGAAAAACGAAATTACAGTTTGAATTTGTCATTTTAATTTAAATTTGAAACAACACCAAGTCTAAAATTTTCATTCACACACTTGCACAGACGTAGTAGCAATAATACTCACTGATTTATTGATTCAATGTCAATCCCGAATAACTGGTACCGAATCAATATTTATTAACAGTAAAAAAGAAAAAACTGCTCTTTCCACAACTTCAAATTCTAAGTAAAAATTTTTGTGAATTACCCACCCCCATCCTTCTCTCTCTTTACCATATTGCAATCTTTTCTTCCAGTTTCAGCGCTCGTCGCAACTTCTTCGGGTTATACTGCAATCCGAGTTAATACATATTGAGGTAAACTTGACAACATTTTAGAAGCACATCTAATCCAAACTAAGAGGTATTGTAACAAATATTCACGATGCATGGACAAATCAGGTGCATCGTATATGAATTAAAAAGGGAAATAACTATTGCCTTTTCTTTAATTAAAAAAATATGTCAACATGAGAAAAAAAACAATTTCTTTTTATTATACAACTCACACCACAAATTTTAAAAAGTACTATATTTTGTCAATAAAACTAAGCTTATTTATATGTTAATACTTAAAATTCTAACTTCAAACAACGAGTGAGCAGCTATAAGCTTATGCTCCTCGTACACTTCACATATAGATCACTGCACTCAACATGCAAAAGCTACCCCTCTCCCGTAGGGCGAAATCGAATTGAATTGAATGTGATGACCCACACTAAACCTTCTCCTAATGCATAACGAGATTTAACACTTTGCAGCTCTGCTCTGCCCTATGATCAATATTTCCAAACGACGTTCAAATTCTGTGCTATCGATGTTAACCATTTTCGACCAATCATTTTCAAGGACACACGTGGTTTGTTTATTTACGTGAGATTTAAATCTGCGTTTACGACGCCATTAAAAAGAAAGAAAAGATTCGTCTCGTTTTAGCTCAATTGCTTAAGGCTCCGCTGCACTGAAACCCCCCAATCGTTAAATCCCATATTAACCTATGTGAAAATTTTGAAGCGCAATTACTCATTAAAAATTATCTCGGTAAATTTTAAGTACATAAAAAATCCCCATAAACTTTGAAACTTCCATTTGATTAAATTTTATCATCGTCTTAAACAATACTTAGAAATTATGTAGACAATTTTTAAAAACGCACATCATCAACATCTGACTTCTACTTTCTGATGGTGTAAACGGTGTTTTAATAATTATATTAGGTAATGAGTTATCGCGCTTGGAAGTTTTCCCATAGGTTAACATGGGATTTCGAGTTCTGGGAGTTTCAGTGCAGCTGCCCCTTAAGTTGAAAAAAAGAAAAATGCATTGATAGCAGACCATAATAAATCTATGAAAACCGCGTGAAAATAATTTGAAATCATGTTTGATTTTATCACCAATCTTAGGCAGACGGAGAATAGAAAGTTTACGCTCAATTATGACCAATTAAGACAAAGATGGCGAGAAGCAAAGAATTTGCCGAATGCTGGTGGATACGGCCTTTTTAAAAAGGCAAATTATTATTACTATTTTTTTTTTAATTAAGGAAATGCAAGTTCTTTAAGCTTTACTTGTATTGTTGGTAATCATTTCTGTTTTATTTTTTCATTTATGAAAACTTATTAAACTACTTAAGCTTTAAATTTTTGAGAATTAAAAAGAAAAGTGTTTAGTCTTTAGTGCAATAACACGTGTCTATCGTATCCCCTCCCCCTTTTTTAACTTTCAATGTTATATTTACTATTCATTCTTTTTCAGAATTTAAGCATATCTGCTCTCATACTTTCATGTTTATCATTTGACCACTGGATATAAACTTTTCATTTACTACAGAAACTTTATCAGGCATGTGATTTCCGCGTTTTATCACACCAGTATATTCTTAGAGAAAATGATATTTCATTTAATCGAAACATTTTTGCGATTTAAGAGAACAACATTTCCTCTAAGAATATACTGGTGTGTCAAAACGCGGAAATCACATGCCTGTTTATTTAGTGACTATTAATTGTCATCGTTGATTACATTCATGTAAGGGAATGATATAAAATCTCTATAAACAGTATATAAAGTTTTAATAGCAGATAAGTTATAAATAATTTACAAAATTTTACTATGCAATAATATCTTGTTTTATTTTTATAGACGCTCTTACAGGGGCCAAAATAACATTAAAAAAATTTCTTGTTCATTTTAATTGTCTTGTTAATTTCAATTGTAATACTGTTAAATCCGTATCTGCGACCTATATTTAACCCCCAAGTCGACCCTCAGTAACCAAATTTGTTTGCTTTACCTTTTAAAGCAATTTAGAGACAAATATTTCTTACATCTGTGCTTTAAATAGAAGACTAGAAAGTCAGTCCTGGTCATATTTGAAATCGAAGAGAGCGGGAAAGTTAAATATTTTGCAACATTACAGGAAGGAAGCCCGGAATGAGTAGCAGACCCTGATTCAAGGTTTGGCTTGATTGCTCTGTCTAAAAATCACATTTTTGTGATTTAAAACAATGTTCCATAGATGAAAAGCTAGATACAGAATAGCAATAGATTATAACATAAACCGTTTCCCTCACCAATTTTTTTGAAAAAAATTGCAAAACACACCGTTGCATTTCAGCATTTGCATTTCACGTCACGAAACTTGGAACACTGTCAATCAAATGTTATATATAAGTTATTAAATATTAATTACATAAATATTATATAAGTAATTAATCATTAAATACAAAAGTATTTTCTTTCTTTTTCAGTTTCAGGAAAAGTACAAACGTGATTAAAAAAATCGTAGTAACAAATTATGCTACGCCCAAGTTTTCTCGGGATAATAGATGATTGTAATATGTAAGAACCCGAGATAATTCGGGATAATCAGGGAAGCGGTTAAAAGCGCGTCTATTTAACTGAAAAAGGTTCCATTTTAGCTTCCCAAAAAGTATACCGGAAAATTTTATTCCTGTAGGAATGCAAACGATAGTATCAAAATTTTGTATTGTTCAATGATGCTGAATAATGTTCGTCTAAAAGAATTGCCAAACTTTATAAGAAAATTTCTTTTTCATTTTTATTACCTAAACAATATACTTGGAAATGTAATTCTTGTGTAAATGAAAAGATTATATTTGTGCAAAAACTTTCAACTGTTGAATGGGGAAGAAAAACATCAAATCATATTTATTCCTGCATGTATAAAACTTTTTGATATTCTGAATCACATTTGACGAGAATCTAACACTCTTTTTATGTAAAAGAAAGAAAGAAAAAAATCTATCTTCATTTTTAGTTAGAAATTCAGTTAACAGATGTCGCTCTCTTCAAAGTTTGTTGATCAATCTTTATTTTTGCTTTTTAGCATTATTGAAATAGCTGGTTGGCACGCTGTTCCTTTTACTATATTATAAAGGACAAGCGTATCTGTGCGCAACGCTGACTTCATTTCGCGAATAGCGATAGCACACGATCAAATTTAACTTTTATTTACTTTTATTGCGATTTTTTAAAATTCAAAATATCGCACATTTTCAATTTTTACACCGTCAAACAGAGAAAAAAAATTACCTTCAAATGCAATTTATTTGAAAACTAAATGACAATTTGTTTGAAAACTGTATCACCATTTACCCAATTTTTATTCATTTTAAAATAATTTTCAAGCATGATTTTGTTAAATCTATTTCTGTCACTCCCAGGCAGACGATTACAAAAGACAAATATGTTCGCACTTAAATTAATATAAATGAAATAGTTCAGCATTTGTTTGACGGCTTATATTCCATGATGAAATTTAAACCCTATCAATCTATAAATAAAAAATACAAAATTCCTGGCACGAGGCCATCGCTTTTTGTACATTTCAAAATTTTATTTGAATACATAATTTTTATCATATAAAAACGATTGTTGGTATTGTTAGTGAAAAAATCTGAAAAATATATATTAAATGTAAAACATCTATTTGAGTTTTCAATTTAAAAAACATATAAACATTTATTCTGTATCCCTGGGAGTCCGGGTTTTAACTCCTTGCGCTTATACTATATAAAATCTTTATTATAGGTCGGCGTAGGGGGGTGGTGGGCGAAGGAAATCAGACACTCTAATTCGCATTTTAACTTGACCTTTCTCCATCACTTTGCTCCATAATAGTACGGAGAGCTAACTTACCGATCCAATTTCTGCCGCGACCACATCACACTTACAATGCGCACAAGTAATGAATCCTGGACTTTTCTTAATATTAGAAGCATTTTTTCAATTTTTTTTTTCATTTTCTTTGTTATTTTGGTTTATTCTCCACCATTTTGATGTTTTTATGAACAATACTTATCAAATTTTTCATTTTTTTCTAGTTGAGCTTAAATAAAATCTCATTTTTAACTGATATCAAATTAAAAATTGGCGATGAATTTGGATAAAATCTGCAGATTTCTCAGTAAAAAATATATATCAGTGACAATTGTAACAGCATCGCCACATTTTAAGATTAAAATAAAATTTGAAGATATTTACCCCATACTACTCCATGGGAGGAAATCTATGTTTTGCCAAAAATTTTCCTCAGACAAACTTTGTCACGGTATCCATGGGTGGGCCGCTGGATTCAATGTATCACAATAGGGAGTTAGCACTCCGTATTATTGTGGTGCTCAGTGGTCTCCCTATAATAAAGTAAATATGTTGGCCATTCAGTGTGAATTATTCTGTACTAATCTCGAAAGTATATGGGATATGAAATTGAAAAAAAAGGAAAGACGAATACAACACAATCAACTTCTTTTACTTGAGTTTTACATCAGACAGAAAACATAACAAAAATAAAAATAATAATAAATGTTGATTTTAACAGCATGGCTTCCAAATTTATCCATTTTTAGTTCGTGACTAAAGTTGTTCAATCGAACAACTTTATTCTTAAAAGAAGGTAAAGGTTCCACGAAATATAAGGCAGTGTCAGTAAACTGCACATAATTTGTGGGGACTAAATTGTCTGTGGGAAAAATGTACTAATTTTAGGGTATAAAAAATTGTTTTTACATTGCTTTGGGCTAACTGAGATCACGCCAGTATTTTCTTAGATCGTCATATATGATATATAGTTGTTAAAATTTATTTCGATTACATTGCATATACAGACATAAAATATTTGTTCTATTTTGAATTTATGCTATTAGTTATTTTGAACAGAACAATGGTGTATAAATTTTGTAATTAATATTACATTTTTATTTAATTTTAATGTTTTTTTAAACTTTTATCTTGTGCATGATAATGATGGAGTGATTTTTATGTTCATGATTTTTTTTTTTTCTCAATTACAGTTTTTAAAAAGGAGATTAATTAAGACATACTTAGACATATATTTAATATTAAGATATAATATATATAATAATATTTAGACCATATAAATAAAATACTTTGAAGATATTGTTGTGTTTAAAATAATCAACAGAGTTTTATTAACAATAATCATTTATTTCTCTTTAATTTGTTTTCGTTATTTCTCTTTGGAACAACCTGTTCAGTCGTTTAGCAACTATTAAATTTCTATCCACGGAATGAAGCAATTTTTTGTTACAGCATTTTTTTTATTGTATAAAACTATAAATAAACAACGTTATTTTTCGAAGATAAACCTGAAAATAGTTTTAAGACAAGAAAGAAATATCACACGTCAAGAAACATAAAACACTTTCCAACACTTCCAAAATATTGTAACAAAACTTCACCATTTAGTGAGATGAAAAAGATATCATAAGCAAACAAATTAGATCTTGCATAACAGATTTGTAAAACAAATTTCAACAGTTACCTTCTACAGTTAGAAATGTAATAAAATTCCTTTGTCCATCCGTGTATATGATTTAAAGTTTTGTATAGATATTTCATAATTCAGTTGAGCTAGAAAGCGTACAACAAAGTTAAAATTCATCTTCAGCAATTTCCGTCAATAGACGAAAATATACTCGATTATATTTACTTATTTTTATTTTTTCCTTTTTGTTAAGATGTACAGCCATGTATGTAATCTACAGATTTTTATACGCCCCACATAGTAACAATAAAATTAATTCAGTTATAAATAACATAACACAACTAATAACGCATTACCATCCATAAACCGCAATTTATCCAGTTCTTTGCATAGAATTGTATATGAATTTATTTATAGTCTGCAAGCATTTTTTTGAACTTAATATAATTAAACTGGAACATGCACTAAACAGCTAAAAACAACTCTTAGAGCTATTCTGATATCCAAGCTGGCTACTTTCTAGTATATTTTAAAATGTATTTATTTATTTTCGCAAACGCATCACTTCAGCAGGTGCTCTTATTCAGAAACTCCGCCTGTTACTTAAGGTGGGTTGGGACAATGGCTTGTATTTTACCTTTAAATTCTTTAATATATCTAAACATTTACTTGGTATGCAATATTTCCTTTCATTTTATTTTGTTTTATATTAGATATTGGTCATTTAATTATTGTAAAAAAAAAATTCCATTTGTAGTTATTTTGTATTTTATGTAAGGATATCTCATCATATGAAAACTGCCAATGGTACTTTATAGTTGAGTTTAAAATAAGGGGTGGCGTTTACAACGCCCATCCGCCTACTGAAGAGTGAAGTCTTATAGTTTAGCTTGTAGCTTTGATATGTCGCTTTTATGACAATTTTTCAAAAAAAAAAGAAAAAAAAATCAAAAACTTTTACAGGTATAGACACTTGCTCTTAAAATTTAAGCTAGTTTTCATGTATTCTTTGAATGTGATAATATAATTACTAGCAAAAGTAATGCTTTGTTTGGATTCGCGAAGCATTATTTAGTGTTAAATATTTGAAAGTAACAATATTTTTTATATTATTGTTTGCATCGTTATTAAGCAAAAATGTTATTTTATGTTTTGGCGCATTTTAATTTTAGAAATGTAAATTCAGCCAAATAACTAAGAATTTCCTCGGAATTTTTTATTTATGATATAACGAATTTAACAATTTTCTTTGTTTACAATTCTTTTGCTGCCTGTTTACAAAAAATAAATAAATAAATAAATAAATAAATAAAAATCATAGTATAATTCTTTTAAAATGAGTAAGTATCGTCTGCGTAAGTGATTTCACATAATAAGAATAAATTGTGTATTTGAATTCTTAACATTGAAAAATACTTTTATAATGGAATGTAAATAACTGAATTTTCACAAATTTTAATTCATTAAAAATATGCTATAATTTTCATAACAAAAGGTAATTTAAAATTTTCATAAAAGAAATCGTAAAACTATTTAGTTAATCATGATTCTATCTATAATTACTAACTTCATGATTTATTTTTTCTTCTGAAAATAGACATGTTTCATTTTTTATTTGCAAAAATGCGTCCGTAATGGAAAAATATGTAAAATAAATTAATTAAAATAATAAATTTTTTAACGTTATTCTGTAAAAAAAAAAAATAATAATAATATTGTGCAAATCTACAGATCTTAATTTATTTTTATGTTTAATTTCAAGTCAAGATACTGAATAGTTCCTTTGTAAAGTGTACGACAAAATGTAATCTGAGTAGCCTAGTAGAGCATTCGCTTCGCTCATCCTAATAATTTTATATTTCATAATAATTTGCCAAAACATCGCATGTTTTATAGTTATTGATATATGTATATATATTATGCCTAAAAATGAGTCTTCAAATGCGACAGAAAATTTCGCGTTGTAGATATGGAGGAAATTATATTTTGAGATCCACATCTCCTTACTAATTCGCGCTCATTATACAACAGTGTGTCCACGTATAACCTGACCGACCTTTATTCTCGCAACCGTTGGTCCTAGATGCATACTTCCAATTACAAAAATGGTCAAAATTAGGTGCAGGGTTAAGATAAAAAAAAGTTTGAAGCGAAAAAACAATTTAGTGAAGAATTACAGAATGTAAATTTTTATACGGTCCCCCGGTCCTATAAGTTATATTTAGTAAAATTTCCCTGTTACACTGACAAGTAAGTAAAAAAAAGTCCCGTTATTCTACGATTAAAATTGACGGAGTAATAGCTGTTTAAAGTTGGAGTATATTTTTTGCTGCATATTAGGGGTCATTCACAAATTTAGTAGAAATATAATTTCGTCAGATATATTAAAGGAATGGTTGAGAGTAAAATTAGCATTGCAATGTAAATTTGAAATCTTTAATCCTTCTGACATATTACTGCAAAATGTACAATTTGTACTGAGCATTATAAGAAGATAAAAATAACAGATTTTAGTTAAATAAAAGGATGAAAAACAGCAGCCACAATTCTTTACAAAATGATACATATTTTAAAATGCTGTTAGATTACACTGTCTTTCAAATTTTGGTTTGTGGCATGTTTTTTAGCTTTTGAAAATTGATTCATATGTATTTTTTAGCACTGAATCCGAAAATGACCTTCATTTTAAACCATCACGTCAGGAATTTTCACAAATCGCAAATTTCAAAGTTCTAAAGCTAAAAGTTAAAACTGAGTCCGGTTAAAAGTAAAGGTAATTTTTTGATTCAGCGTTAAAAAATACATAAAATGTAATTATAAAAGTTAAAAACACAACCATCGCAGGTTTATGTTATCTAAAACTCTTTCTTAAACTTCTTAAAGGTAATCTATCCGAATTTTTTTGTGTTATTCTAATATAAGTATGTATAAGATGGTTAGAGTCGAAAATCATAATAATATTGCATTGTCATCGGAATTAAGTCAGTATATAAAATTTAACTTAGATCGGGCAGTTGAAAGTAAGTTAAATTTCGAGTACAAATTTTAAACTGGAAAGACGGTTATTGCAAGTTAAATAAAACCTTATGAAATTAACATAATTTTAGTTAAAAGAAATCATAGCCTCAAATCCTTACAAAATAAAACATATGTTAAAATACAATCATTTTAACTAATCTGAAACTTAACTAATAAAAATTAATCGTAATATTTGTACGATTTCTTTCAAAGCGGAGATACCTTGAAATAAGATTAAGTACTTTATACACGAAACCTGAAAGCATGGTCGAAATCATCTGTTTTGATATGCAAAAAAGTGGTATAAGTCATGCATTTCAAAGTTTCATAACTCGGTCAATTTTAATATTAGTTGAATGGGACTTTTTTTGTCATAATTGTTAGTGTCACAGTAAATTTTTAGCAAATATCACTTTTAGGATCGGGGGACCGTATAAAAATTAAAATTTCTTAATTTTTTAATAAATGTTTTTCTTGACCCAAATCGCTTTAAAAATAATTTCGTCAGATATATTAAAGGAATGGTTGAGAGTAAAATTAGCATTGCAATGTAAATTTGAAATCTTTAATCCTTCTGACATATTACTGCAAAATGTACAATTTGTACTGAGCATTATAAGAAGATAAAAATAACAGATTTTAGTTAAATAAAAGGATGAAAAACAGCAGCCACAATTCTTTACAAAATGATACATATTTTAAAATGCTGTTAGATTACACTGTCTTTCAAATTTTGGGTTGTGGCATGTTTTTTAGCTTTTGAAAATTGATTCATATGTATTTTTTAGCACTGAATCCGAAAATGACCTTCATTTTAAACCATCACGTCAGGAATTTTCACAAATCGCAAATTTCAAAGTTCTAAAGCTAAAAGTTAAAACTGAGTCCGGTTAAAAGTAAAGGTAATTTTTTGATTCAGCGTTAAAAAATACATAAAATGTAATTATAAAAGTTAAAAACACAACCATCGCAGGTTTATGTTATCTAAAACTCTTTCTTAAACTTCTTAAAGGTAATCTATCCGAATTTTTTTGTGTTATTCTAATATAAGTATGTATAAGATGGTTAGAGTCGAAAATCATAATAATATTGCATTGTCATCGGAATTAAGTCAGTATATAAAATTTAACTTAGATCGGGCAGTTGAAAGTAAGTTAAATTTCGAGTACAAATTTTAAACTGGAAAGACGGTTATTGCAAGTTAAATAAAACCTTATGAAATTAACATAATTTTAGTTAAAAGAAATCATAGCCTCAAATCCTTACAAAATAAAACATATGTTAAAATACAATCATTTTAACTAATCTGAAACTTAACTAATAAAAATTAATCGTAATATTTGTACGATTTCTTTCAAAGCGGAGATACCTTGAAATAAGATTAAGTACTTTATACACGAACCCTGAAAGCATGGTCGAAATCATCTGTTTTGATATGCAAAAAAGTGGTATAAGTCATGCATTTCAAAGTTTCATAACTCGGTCAATTTTAATATTAGTTGAATGGGACTTTTTTTGTCATAATTGTTAGTGTCACAGTAAATTTTTAGCAAATATCACTTTTAGGATCGGGGGACCGTATAAAAATTAAAATTTCTTAATTTTTTAATAAATGTTTTTCTTGACCCAAATCGCTTTAAAAATAATTTCGTCAGATATATTAAAGGAATGGTTGAGAGTAAAATTAGCATTGCAATGTAAATTTGAAATCTTTAATCCTTCTGACATATTACTGCAAAATGTACAATTTGTACTGAGCATTATAAGAAGATAAAAATAACAGATTTTAGTTAAATAAAAGGATGAAAAACAGCAGCCACAATTCTTTACAAAATGATACATATTTTAAAATGCTGTTAGATTACACTGTCTTTCAAATTTTGGGTTGTGGCATGTTTTTTAGCTTTTGAAAATTGATTCATATGTATTTTTTAGCACTGAATCCGAAAATGACCTTCATTTTAAACCATCACGTCAGGAATTTTCACAAATCGCAAATTTCAAAGTTCTAAAGCTAAAAGTTAAAACTGAGTCCGGTTAAAAGTAAAGGTAATTTTTTGATTCAGCGTTAAAAAATACATAAAATGTAATTATAAAAGTTAAAAACACAACCATCGCAGGTTTATGTTATCTAAAACTCTTTCTTAAACTTCTTAAAGGTAATCTATCCGAATTTTTTTGTGTTATTCTAATATAAGTATGTATAAGATGGTTAGAGTCGAAAATCATAATAATATTGCATTGTCATCGGAATTAAGTCAGTATATAAAATTTAACTTAGATCGGGCAGTTGAAAGTAAGTTAAATTTCGAGTACAAATTTTAAACTGGAAAGACGGTTATTGCAAGTTAAATAAAACCTTATGAAATTAACATAATTTTAGTTAAAAGAAATCATAGCCTCAAATCCTTACAAAATAAAACATATGTTAAAATACAATCATTTTAACTAATCTGAAACTTAACTAATAAAAATTAATCGTAATATTCGTACGATTTCTTTCAAAGCGGAGATACCTTGAAATAAGATTAAGTACTTTATACACGAACCCTGAAAGCATGGTCGAAATCATCTGTTTTGATATGCAAAAAAGTGGTATAAGTCATGCATTTCAAAGTTTCATAACTCGGTCAATTTTAATATTAGTTGAATGGGACTTTTTTTGTCATAATTGTTAGTGTCACAGTAAATTTTTAGCAAATATCACTTTTAGGATCGGGGGACCGTATAAAAATTAAAATTTCTTAATTTTTTAATAAATGTTTTTCTTGACCCAAATCGCTTTAAAAATAATTCTTTACCTTATTTAAACTATTTTTGTAATTAGAAGCATGTATCTAGGCCCAACGGTTACAAAAATAAAGGTCGGTCAGGTTATATGTGGACACACTGTATATGTAATAGCACTAAGTGTATAACGCTTCCGAAGTGAACTCATCCGGATCCCACTTCACTTTAGAGTATTCCATTCGGCCATTTTCATTCAAAATTATTTTTTCGAATAGAACTTCATAAAAGTTACATTTTTAGAAAGATTATTCAAAATAAATTAACATTTGAGATATGACTTACATTCAATTATGTATATATTCTGAGATAACTTTAGTTGAAATTAGATTGGGACTCATTCTCTCCCTTCCCCCCATAAGTTGGCGTCATCTAGCGGTAGTTAAAATAAGAAAAGAAGTTCTTTTGAAATTCTTTGAACTCTGAAGACATTGGGGAAAAAAACGAATAGTATTTCTTATAAAATATAATTAGACTATCAGGAATATATAATACCGTGTAGTGTATATATATATATATATATATATATATATATATATATATCAATGCAATTAAATTTTTAATTTGTAGGGAAAATAAATTTGTAATTTAATAAAAGAATTTGAGGAAAAAAAATTCTGTTTGTGCAATTATTAGTTGCAATTTACTTAAGTGATTAAAGATCATTTTTAATGGTCAAAATTTATTAAAGGTTTCTTTATGCATGTTTTATAAAAATCAGGATTTAATCCGAGTTGGTCTTTTTAAAATTTAAGTTATATAATTATTATTTCGCCAGCTATTGGCAATTAATCCTTGAAGGACGCTTATTTATTTATTTTTACTGATTTATAAGAAATTGAAGGTTATTGATTTTTTCTTTTTTTTAAATGCAATGAATGCAGATGAAAGTTAATTGACAGTATGTTTTAAAATAGCATTATTAGTACTAATTTGCATGTTTTTTGTGAAATAGTTCTTCAAATTTTGTGAGTGATGTTCTTTCTTGCAAATTACGTTTGAATGAAAAATGGGCTGTTTTTATAACTATTTTACCCCACATGATCCTATTTGTCACATAAGATAGAATTTTTACTTCATAATTCTTTTATAATGCAATACCATACCATTCTTTTAAAAATGCACACACGTCATTCTGACAGGCAATCTTCTTTTAGATTAATGTTTTCGCCTAGTTTTTTGTAGTCCTGTATGTGATCAATAAAATTTAAATACACTATTCAATATGGAAAAAGTTAGTTAAAAACGTTAAAGTGTTCCAAGATTAATGAATGTAGGTGTCAGTTGCAGTCAAAAATCAAAGTGAAGTATGGTCTCAATTTCAAAAAGCTTCAATGACTGATGAGGCTGAAGGGAATGAATTTAACGCGAAAGACTCAGACAGGGGTAGAAGATGGGACGAGGAAACTTTTTTACTTTAACTTTCTCGAACTGGTGGAAAGAGCTGTTTTAATAAACATTTAATGGTATTGAGTTAATGACTGAGTGAGTACTATCTCTATGTCTGTGAAATATGCAACTGTTGAATAAAAATTTCAGACTTCGTGTCATTCCATATTTGAAATAAAATGAAGAATTCAGTTGGTAATTTAATTTTAAAATTACGGAAATCACACTTTTTATTTTATTTGTGCTCTGTTATATGCTCTTAATATGTATTTATCCAAAATTTTACTAGCAATTTTTTCTTACAACAGCTTTTATTATGATTTTTACCTTTTGCTGCAACAGTATTTAAATAAATTTTAAAAAAGGCATAAGTTTTAGACTGCTAAGTTGGATATTATAAGCTGCAAAGCAGAATTCATATCTGTTTTTTTAATATAATTACAGAATAGGAGAAAAAAAATTAAATTTTCGCTTTTCAGGGAACTTTTTCTATTCACTCAATTTTGCAATAACTAAAAAAAAAAAAAAAAAAAAAAAAAAAAAAAAAAAAAAAAAAAAAAAAAAAATTATTGCTCCATATAATTAATCTTCGAGTTCTGGAAAAGGTTAAAAAGGAATAAATTCATTTTGAAGATATATTTTTAGCTATAATTCATCCAAAAAATGACGTATTTGTACTTATATTGAAAGGTTCAATCGGAAAAAAAATCGCATCTTTTTAAGAATTTACACATGAAAAAGTGGAAGTAACCGCAAAATATTTTAGATTTAAACTCCGCACATTTTTCTGTTAGTTTTCATATATATGTTTAGCAAATCTTTGTTATCTATTTACTAGAAAAAATATTGAGCAGATTTCTACATAATGGATAGCATGGATAACTATTCTTAATTCCCCATTCGCCTTGAAAGCAATATTTAAAATGATGTGGGATACAAACTGAGTGAGAAAAATAAATCCAAATGAAAGGGCATAGCCGAATAAGCATTGGAAACATGCCTTTTAATCAAATTGACTGATTTTTTTCCCAGACGTAGCTACATATCTGACAATATATTTCCCCTAGTATCACCCTATAAATATTGATATTTAATGAGATATAAATGTATTTTCGATTTTTTAAAAAACTTATTTTCTGAAAAACTGCTGCACGCAATTTCATGCCATTAATTGAGGAAATATAGATTCCCGAGATGCATAACTGGTAATTTTTGTATAATTTTCTGTTTATAAAAACTGTGTAAAATAGCGAAATAAAAATGAAAAAAAAAAAAATAAAAATCATATCTTATGGTTTTCCGAAAATTACCATTTTCTCGTAAAAAATTCCTCATATGTGCCCGTATATTCTATATAAATGCCGAAAATTTGCGTTGGGTACTACATATAAATATTTACAAAAATGTATATTAAAATTACTGAAATTCATTTTAAGGCGTTATTTTGGGCGGAGCTACTCCAACTTCCACACCCGAATAATTTTTGGAATAAACAGTTACAGAATTGCTGTATTTTAAATTTTAATGAACACATGAGCAATATTCTCAACACTGTCAAATGATCATGATGTTGAAAAACATGGCTTATATGCTTAATGGAATCTAAAATACATCAGTTGACATATTGTCTGCTGACTTTGTTCCAAAAATCCTTCGGATGTCGAAGTTAAGTTGCTACGCCCCAAATAACGCCTTAAAATGAATTTCCATAATTTTAATATAAATTTTTGTAAATATTTATATGTAGTACCCAACGCAAACTTCCGGCATTTATATAGAATATACGGGCACATATGGAGAATTTTTTACAAGAAAATGGTAATTTTCGGCTAACCACAAGATATTATTATTATTATTTTTTTTTTTAATTTCACTATTTCACACAGTTTTTATAAACAGAAAATTATACAAAAATTATCAGTTATGCATTCTTCGTATCTATATATCCTCTATTAATGGCATGAAATTCCGCGCAGCAGTTTTTGAGAAAATCTCTTTTTTTAAAAATCGAAAAAACATTTTTATCTCATTAAATATCAATATTTATAGGGTGATTATAGGGGAAATATGTTGTCAGATATGTAGCTACATCTGGGGAAAAAATCAGAAAATTTGATTGAAAGGCATGTTTCCAATGCTTATCCGGCTATGCCCTTTTCCGTTTGTAAATTTTGAAAATAGCAGCAATTTTCTAACAGTAACTTTAAGAACTTTATCGAACTCAATTAATAATTCTCAAAGCGCAAAAAATATAAACTGAATATTAAATTAGATTTTGAATTGATCTACGTACGATTTTACAGATACATCATAAGTATCAAGAAACACTACAATGTGTATGCAGGTAAGGGGTAAAAATTATTGATGACAACTCTAACTGTTCTGGGCATTGTTTCGAGAGTAGTCTTATTCTACCAATGAAGTGAAGTGGATGAAGATACAGACAAACATTTTTCTTTTATTAGTGATATTCAAATATTCTAATGTTAAGCACAAAAGTTATTCGAATTTTCAGGAAACTCGCTATTTATCTTAATGATTAGAGGGTTTCAATTAGACAGGAGTGCAGATTTTATAACAATTGCATGCAGAAAAATCAATGCACTACCGTCGATTTGCGTACTTTCAGACTATTTTTTTGATAGTCATAGTTGAAAAAGATAATATTTCCCCTGTGCTTAGATGCGTTATATTCCCGGATGGCCGCCAACTTAGATGTTTTGAGATTTTTTGGCGATTTTATGCTGGCGATGGTTATCGATATGTGGAACCTCGTGTGACGTGTGCATTTGGCGTGTCGTATTCTGGCAACCCCTGAGAAGGTCATTTTCGGCTAGGGCATTGTGGATGTGATTTGATTTCGTGTTGTATTGTTCTGTCTTTTTGTTTTTATGTTAAATTTATTGGATTTATTTGATTGACTATGGTTTCTGTAGACCGTTTAAACACTCGTGCTGAAGTAATTAAGAAATTTGACGAAATTTTGACGAAAAAAGGAGGTTTGTTTACAGAGTGCCAATGCGTATTCATAAGCCTATTTTTGAAAATGACGGTGATGTTGTGACAGTATTTCGTGCTTGAGCTTTGAAGAAAGCAGATGTCTGTTAAGGTATGTTGATAATTTTATGTATATTTGCTTGTCTTTCGAGTTTTTTACATTTTGAGACGGCTACACAGCGAGAACTACTGAATTTTAAGAATGTTACACAGCGAGAAATGCTGAATCCAGTTATGTTATTTTTTCGGTTAATGAGCGCATAGCGCTCATACAACGATCACTGATTGCCACTTTAGCGAGTGTCTGTTAAGGTATGTTGATAATTTTATGTATATTTGTTTGCCTTTCGAGTTTTTTACATTTTGAGATGGCTACACATCGAGAACTGATGAATTTTAATAATGCTACACAGCGAGAACTGATGAATACAGTGATTTTTTTTTTCGGTTAATGAGCACGTAGCGCTCATACAACGATTACTGATTGCCACTTTAGCGAGTTTTGTTTATTATTTACGTTTTATTTTCGTTAAGCCTAACATGCGTATAAACCGGTGTTTGGAGACATTTACTACTTGGCGGAAAAGGGGTTTTCACGCCAAGAAAAATTCCAATATGGTGGCCCCGGGAATTTATGACATCTGTTCCTTCCCCTGTACACAAGCATTGGAAAAACATAAACTTTATGTAATAACTTTTGAATCTTTATATAAATCCACATATTTTGAAGAAACACAGATATTAAACATGAAAATTGAATATAATTATATTGTATATAATAAAGTAATATTATTTATTATATATAATGATAAATAAAAAGTTTTTGCTAAACTATAATAATAAATCTTTGTATTCACTTGAAGTAGTTATCTTCAATGAACATTTTTTGATCTGTGTTTGGTATGTTCAGAGTGGGCAGCTTTCACTTTTTATTATTTGGTTCACATATAATTTTAAATTTATTTGCAAAATCAATATGAAAATACTGAAATGTTAAATGTAAAACTCACACCGCAAACATTTCAAGATTAAATAATAATAGTATAAATTTGCCTGTTCCTTGTAACAGTTTGTATTAATACAAAATAATTCCAGATCGGCTTGTGTAAATCACGTGGCCGATTTCAAACCATAGCCAGGAGCAAAGACCTTGAACGGGTAAAGATAGAAAGCTCTCATAGGGCCAATGTAAACTGCGGTCTACGTCATGACGGCGCTTCTGTCAGCGACGAGCGTCTGGGGAGAGAACGACTTCTAATAGTAGCACTTAGAAAAAATTCGGCTGGCGTTTCAACAGGGAAGAAAGGGAGAAAACAGTCTGCGTTCTTCCTTCAACTTTGTGTAGCTTTCCCGTTTAGCTTGTATTTATTATTCGGTTATGAGAACATTAAAATAAATAACGTTGAATGTAAATTTTATAATTTGATTCTCATAAAAAAAGGATTTTTTTTTTCAAAAATAAATAACATAATTTTAAAAGGAAATAAATAAAAAAGAATAATATCTGTTATTTATATAAAAAAAAAACCTTTTATATATAAATCTGCAAAAATTATTTTTATAATTATAGCTTCATATTTTAATATATAATATTTTATTATACACATATATATATATATATATATATATATTTAAAAAAAAATAAGTGCATTTGTCAATTCTGCGTTATATTTATATATAATGTAATTATTTGGCAATTAATATTATATATAACATATATTCAAAAATGTGTGTCACGAAATACTGTTTTTTTTTCTTTTTCACCTCGGAAAATTAATTTTTTATTAAGTTTTATATATTAATGATTTACCTTTCTGTGTGTTTACCTATTCTTTTTTTTAAATAAGGCCAATTGACGTAAATGTTTAATATTTTGTTAAGATTAGCACAAACCTCATCGTATCCTACTTTTTTTTTCTTTTTTGCAAGTTGGTTTCCAGTTTGGGGAATTCGATTTGAATATTTTACAATGGCTTTTTAATTTATTATTAAATGATTTTATGAAGGAGGTATGAGATAATATATTTTTTTACGATTACGTTTAGCAGATTATGGAGGAAGGAGGGGGGGGGGGGAGTTAAATTTTTTTGCTTACATAAGGACGAAAATATCAATTTTCCCGTTTAATTTACTGCATCTATTTGACATTAAATGAAATTTCCCTTCCAGAGTTGCAATCTTTATAAGTTCTTTCTTCTTTTCTTATATATATATATCAGTGTGATTAAAATGCTGAAACTTCGATATGGTTTTCAATTAACTCGATTTTTAAATGGACAATCCTCGTGGTTCATAAAATTAAAAACAGGATTTTCCTTAATAGAAATTGACTGTTGAGGAGTATTTCCTTAGTATTTTTTTAAAATAAAAATATTAAGCAAACAGTCATTTGTTCATTATTTTTGCAGCATGTCATGACATTTCATTTATTTTTTTTAACTCTTTATGTCCCAAATTATGAATTCATGAAAATTCCATCTTCTAAACTATTTTTTGTGAATTTTTGAAACTACATTAGAAGATTTACACAATCATTTAATAAATTTTAGAAGGATTTTGCCATTTAAAGTCAATTAATTAAATTTGTATTTATAGGAATTTTGTGCAATATTTATAACTTCATTCAAATCCTTTATTTTAAATATTTTTTTTTAGTATTTTATAGAATTAGGAAATGTACAAGTATAATGCTCTTACAAGAGAAATATAGGAACAATTCCGAACTGAAACTTTTCACCCTCGAACTTCCAACGTCAAGAAAGCTGAAGAGGTGCAAATGAAAAAAAAAAAAATCATCTTTTTAAAAATATTTTTGTTTTGTTCAACCAATAATGCTTTTGGAATAAAATAACGTAAAGTACCTATAACTCATTCTAAAATGTACTACTACTAATTGATGCATATTTTATATCAAGTTATTTTAATGGTGCGTTAAAGTAGCGTCGGGGCATAAAGGGTTAAATAATTAATTATTCGGATATCTGGTCCTTACACCTGTAGAGCACATATAGAATTAAACATATGAAAGAGAATGTTATAAGAAAATAAAAAGAAGTGTTGTTTTAAAATCTTCTTAATAATTTTTAAATTAACTTTTCAAATATTATTACAATAATTAAACTTTTTCTTTATTAAGTCATTTTCCTTCATAAAAACATTTAATAATGTGTCAATAAGATATTATGAAATATCTTTTAAAAAAAGCACAAAAGTTACAAAAATCCTTTAACCGTAAAATTTTACATAAGCTTACCCCCCCCCCCACACACACACACACACAAGAAAAATAATAGGATATGAAAGTCTGTTACAAAAAATGGGACAGGTAGCAAATTTTTTTATTATTATTATTATTATTATTATTATTATTATTATTATTATTATTTATTATTTATTTTTTGGCGGGGAGGTGGAACGTTTGATTCAGCAATCCATTATTTATTTACTGTTTCTGTAAAATTACAAATAGAGCACAAAAAATTTAAAACCGAAAGAGTTTTGTTCGGGGGGAGGGTGAGCGAAATCAGAAATTTCCGAAGGGAGGATTTAAATAATTGATCATTTATTGTTGCAATAAAGTAATGAATGCGCAGAAAAGTAAATAAAAAAATGTAATTTAATAGATTACAACGCCCATTTGGATTTTTTTTTTTTTGACTTAATATTTACTTAGTTTTAATTTTGGGGCATTTCGACAAGAGAAACCGAGAAAGATAAAAGGTTAAAAATCGAAAGCAGTTCCACCGAATCATCCACAGATCGCGACAAATCACCTTCGTAACAAAAATTTAACCGAAAAATCTAAATTTCGTCCACCAAATTCCGTCGCATCCTCTTCAACAACAGGTCGCAAAGATCAAACTTCAGACGACCAAAACATTCATCGATAAACTCTCTAAGTCCTGTTTCGTGAAGAAAAACAGTTTACAAATCGAAAGCAGTTCCACCGAATCATCCACAGATTGCGACAAATTACCTACGTTGAGCTCAGTTTTTCCCGGTTAGAATCGACAAATTGTAAAACGCCGTGGCTAGTGTATTGGAGCGCCTCGAGACATGGCCTTTTACTGTCAATCGATTAAACATTAGATTGTTTCCTTTTTCGCGTTCGTCTTTTATTCGGTAATCGATTTTCATGGGCTACATAACCAGTTGAAGACCTCGATTTTGCTTTGCAAGACGATTTTCATTTCGGCGTCGTTCTTTGGCTTTGGATTTTTCCATATCTGATAATTTACGCCTACCCATTTTGTAACTTTTTAAATTTTTAACGATTTTATGCCTTTCGATTACCTATTCAAATAAAAATTCTTCTAAAAGTAAAGAACATCGTTGAGTTTCGTTAAAAAAAAATAAAATGCGAGCATCATTTGGTCCCATCCTCGACCAAAAATAACAACCATTTCCAAATAGCTATTTTTTTTTTTTTTTTTTTTTTTTAACAAATGTTAAACTTTTAAACTTTTAGGTTGTAGTGGTGGAGGGTTAAGATGTAATTGAAAGAGAATGGAAACGCGGAATTCCTTATTAAATTGTTACCTTTTTAAAATTTTTAATAAGGGGTTATTATTATACATGCGAATAAGTTGTAAAAACTGGATTTAACTTACGAAACTTATTGCATAGAATATTAGCATTTGAAGACCTTTTGTATTAATAACAAATTATATTGTAATTTCCTAGTGAAAGTAAAATAAACATTGCAGAAATATGTACTTAAATTTTTAATATTTTTAAGACGTAGCATATGTTTTTGGATGTATATTTTATTTCTGTATTTTCAGCTAAGATTAAAATGTGAATATATATGTATACTCACTGTGTATGCGCATATTTATATATATATATATATATATATATACTCACATTAAATCAAATTTAATATTAGTTCAATTTATATTGTCTTGCATAAATATAAATGTAAAACCTATCAATAAACATTAATTGATGAAAATAAATTTTTATTTCTAATTTAGCATTACACAAAAGCATAGCTCCACGTAAGTATTTTATCTTTTAATATACGACATAATTAAATGTCTTAATTATTTTTTCTTATATTTTTGCATGAGATTAAGTTACCAAATTCACTCATCATCTTACGCGATAAGACGCCAAGTAGGGCGTCCGTTTAGATGATTGAATTTTGGATGATGAGAAATTGAAATTATGAATACCAGATATAATTAATTTCAACAAAAGTAAATGCAGTCGTTATTTTTAATTACATGTAACATAAGGTTGAGATTAAATAAAGGTTTATTTATATTATACAAACAGAAATAAAGTTCGAAATAAACAACTAGTACATTAAAAAAAGCAGCGGGAAAACTAATGTGTTTTTTTGGATACGTATCTACTGTGTGCAAAAGCAATCATTGCTAGTCTCGTACAAAATCAATCACTATTGCAATTAGCGTCGAAAAAAACAAAACAGAAAAAACAGATGCTTGTTAAGAACATTGCAGTCTAAACTTAAAATGAGAACTTACGCATATACGTCCTGTTGCTTCAAACAGAATTGCTCATGACGTACACAGGTACGAGGCTTAATTATGAGTTTAATTATGGGTTATTATGAGTTATAGGTTATTATGAGTTATTAAGTGGTTAATCATGAAAAAAGAAAAAGCTGAGACGCGTATTTTTGGTGTCATCAAAAGCAGGGATGAAATAACCTGGAATGGTCGAGTTGGTGTGGGGCGTATATTAATAATTGGCCTTTTATTTCTTGACTTGTACACTTTATTTTTTTTACAAATAGTACGTCACTGGAACTAATATTAGCATAAACAGTTACAAATAACACTGGCAAATATCAACAATTCTTAAATGGTTTCATTTCCATTTTTACGACTGGAAGTGGCCACGGTCGTTCTCATCGTTGACTTTCTTAGGTGAAGCCATTCCATGTTCCGATTACGTTTTCCTCATTCTGAAAAAGGGGGCGCTGCTAGAACAGAGAAGACATGCGCGAACGTCACACCTCCCCCTTTCGAAGTTTTGATTTAGTCTTAAGAGACTTATCAAAATCTAATCGTTATCTATAAACATTTAGTAAAACACATTATTAAAAATCTAGATTACAATACTTACGTAATAGAAAGGTAACTAAAAAGAATAGACTAAGATACTATTCAATATAACACAATAATACTAGTATTAATGTTTTAAAGTCCTAGGGTAAATATTGTACAGTTCAATAAAGCAGAGTTCAATAAAATAACATTCAGTAAAGTCTTGAATGTAAAACAAGATCATCAAACAAAATAAATCATAGGGTTCATGTGATGTGGTAAGGCAAAGGTTCTTTTAAATTAAGCCCTGGTCACACTGGACTTAGTCAGTGTGACCAGGGCTTAATTTCTAACAAAAAAAGTACCGGAGGCCTAATTTTCTGCAGTACTAACAAACTTAGCGTGCCCCCATTCACCCCCATGTCACTCCAATCTGCACATTTATATTTCATACATAATTGGAAAATTTTAAAGCTTTTTTCTTTAGAAAAAAAAAACAATTAACTATACCTATCAGCATATACTTAGCTGAAATTATTCTACTTTTTAGTTATCAATCCTTACGAATAGAAATCTTTGCTTAATTTTAATGTTAATTAATTACAGACTTCT
Organism: Maratus speciosus; assembly: GCA_963932465.1. NCBI lineage: Eukaryota > Metazoa > Arthropoda > Arachnida > Araneae > Salticidae > Maratus > Maratus speciosus. The sequence continues at coordinate 23,996,123 of OZ010798.1, read as the reverse complement.
GCGATTAAATATGGTAAGTGTTATGATTCAGGAATAGTGTTAACACAAAAAAGGAATAGTTCGCAGCTATGCATTTTTATAAAAAAAAAAAAAGAATGAAATTTACAGAAATTAACATTTATATGCTGAAAAGTGAAGCAACATTTTTCGATTTCCTATAACAGGTGCATATCATAAACTATAACCGATTCCTTCCCTTTAACAATTTTTTTACGGTGAGTCCCTGAAAATCAGATGAAATTAAAAGTTTGACACCGTTATCGGAAAGATTCGATGCTTTTATAGAAAAGGGAAAGAACTGCTCAATTGCTTTCTCTCAGAATAACATTAAAGGGCAATTATACCTACATTCAAATGAAAGTGACTTCGTAAATGTGCAGAGCAGAGCCTTATAGTCTGAGAGCTAGCAACGCCAAAAAACACGTCATTTTACCAAGGCTCATTTTTTTTATATGTTCTACCGTTTTATGGTGCAGTACGTTTGCGGGCGGTCTGGCAGTCGGGAGACGTTACGTTTACCTGCGGGAGAAGGGGTTATGCAGGTCAAAAAACTTCAAAATTACGTCATTTTAGCATGATTTTTGTTTATAATATCTGTTTCTACTAACTATTTGTGATATTAATCCATTATTGCCAGACGTTACCAATGTCGCTAAGACCCTGCCAGATCCACATTTACAGGGAACATATTACTCTTTGGTTAACAGACAACCTATAATTAATTTTCCAGACACAAATTCAGTTGCAAAGTTAATGCCAGACGGCTTTAAATATGGCAACGAAAGTGCCCGTTTCAAGAGTGTTTTATAGTTTAAAAATTATAAGTCATCTTTACGTCATTTTATCAAGCTTGAAAATGACAAGATATTACTCTTTGGCTAGCAGACAACTTATAATTAATTTGCCAGACACAAATGCGGTTGCTAAATTAATGCCAGATGGCTTTAAATATAGCGACGAAAGTGTCTGTTTCAAGAGTGTTTTATAGTTTCAAAATTATGCCATCTTTACGTCAATTTATCAAGCTTAAAAATAACAAGATATTACTCTTTGGCTAGCAGACAACCTATAATTAATTTGCCAGACACAAAATCTTTTGCAAAGTTAATGCCAGATGGCTTTAAATATGGCAACAAAAGTGCCTGTTTCAAAAGTGTTTTATCGTTTAAAAATTACAATTACATAAATTTACATTAATTACACAAAATTAAAATTTTTTTCGACAAGCCTATATATATATATATATATATATATATGTATATTTATATTTACAAAGAAACGATTGTTGCAATGGTAACAATTAAGAGTTGACTGTCATTAAATGAAGCCAAATCCCTACAAAAGGTGCCATTTCTTGAAACAGACACTTTTGTTGCCATAGTTAAAGTGGCCTGGCATTAACTTTGCAACCGAATTTGTCTCTGGCAAATGAATTATAAATTGTGTGCTAGCCAAAGAGTAATATCTTGTAAGTCTTAAGCTTGATAAAATAACGTAATAACGTACTTATAATTTTTAAACTATAAAACAATACCAAAATAAAACAAATAAGTTTTAAAATGGATTATTCTGTGCTGCTTAGACAAGAACTTAATATTTTTTGTACATGTTTCTTATTCTTTCATTTCTTTTTGAAGTAAAATCTGCAATGAACAGTAAAAGGCGTAGAAAGATAAAATAGCACGTAGGATTGTGAATAAATGTACAATAAGACTATTTATCAGAGCTGAAAGTATCTCTATTTAAAAAGTAAATTACAGTTTGAATTTGTCATTTTAATTTAAATTTGGAACAACACAAGTCTAAAATTTTCATTCAAATAAATATCAGCGAGAAGGACTTATTGCCGGTAAAGGCGCCCACTCGCTCTTAAAACTGCAGTTGATTTGTTAATGTGATGCCAAAAGACCATTTAAATTGTATAAAATATCCCTAGAGAAATTTACTGCTGTGAGTTGAATAAAAGTATAATGTTAGTTTTCTTTTTAAACCTTTAGTGCGCAGCTTTGCATAAATACAAACAACAGTGTTTTGAATTTAATAGATTTTTTTTATTCGTATATACCTAATTCACACCAGAAAATTAAAATTGCAATATCTGCTTTAATTAATAACAGACGTTCCGTATTTAAATAAAGCTAAATTAACTATTGAAACTTTCAAGTGTAAAGTCAAATTCTCTGAACTACGTAATTTCTAGAACGTATTCCATCATGGGAATTAAAGGGTTAAAGGTTAAGCTTTATAAAATAAATAATTATATAAAATGAGATACTTGGAGACATACTTTTTAAAATAGTTCTAATTTGCAATATTTTAGCGTGAAACAGCCACACGACAAGTAGTTTTTACTTATATTGCAGATGTACAAGAGAAGACAAGATTGGCGTATTATGTGAAAAATGTATCTGTGATTTTTTCATTATTTTTCCTGTGTAATAAACCTTTCAGAGAATCATACATATTTTTTTCGAAACAAAATAAAAAATCGCGCATTTAAGGGTTAAATAACAGCAATAACGTACGACAGCATATTCATTTCATTCGTTTAAAATTAATCATAGAACATGTCATTACTGTTTCTAAAGTATTAAAACAGTTATAACGTATAGCTAAAAGAATTGGAAACGAAATAGGAAATAAAACATAGCAGCCGTTTATTTGGAATAAGTGTGGGGTCACATTATAGGATTGAATAAAAGGTGACGTCATGCCTGGCAATTTTTTTCTCATCTTCTTGAAATTGGAATGCGCGTTTGATAGTGTATTTAAATGAAACTCCGTCACTTTAACGCATTTAATATACTTTATAATTTTAAATATGAAAAATTCGGCTTTTCTTGCGCGAATGACGTTAATTTCGGTTGAAAAAAAAAAAAAAAAAAAACATGTGTATCCATTTTCCAATTCCTACTATTAGTTCACACTCTCCCTATATTTATTTATTTATATATTTATTTATATATTTATATATCTTGTTCAAATTTTCAATCGTTAATAAAATACTCATTATTCATCCTATCAAGTTGAAATAAATTTTTTTGAACTTGTACTGGATGACAATGGATGTTAATACAGTTTTTTCAAATATTAATTAATTAATTGAATTTTAATTAATTAATTTTAGTTTTGCATGGGAAACAAAAGGGCGGCCATTGGTTATTGAATGTAAATGAAAGTATTTTCAATAAGGGGGGGGGGACCCTGTTCTGTCGCCAAATACGTCCAAGTTTGTCGCTAACTTGGCGATATATCGCCAAATTTGGCGGCCAAAATGAGTCGCCAAAAGTGACGCCAACTTGGCGATATTTCTAATATTTCGCCAAATTCCCATAGAATTCCATTGTAAACCTACTTGCTTATAGAAAATCAACAAATTGAGATATTTTAATGCAACAAAAACTAATATTAGCTTAAGGGATTATATTAAATTTTTCTTTGATGACCTAAGTAGGAATTGACTTTAAAAACAAAATTTTTATATTACTTGTTATTTTTTGCTCTCTTTTAAGGGTGTGGCAGCAGGAAAGAAATGATTGCTTTAGAAAATTAAAAAAGAGAGATTGCTATATTATTAAAATATGGCAGGCGGGTGAAAAAGGGGTAAAGAGTTATATTTTTTAAGTTGACTATAATTTGACTCATGTTCAAAAAGTATGTATTTCGAATTTCATAGAAATCAGTCAAAAATCGAAAATTTGTATCTGGAACATAAAAGTGGAGAATGTAAAAATTTATAGATAATTATTCTTATATATAACGAAACGAGAAGAGCCGGTAGTGGAGCTTAAATTTGCTGTACACCCAAATGTAAAATTATAAGGTGAAGATTCAAGGGGGGGGGGGGGGATCCACATCCTGTTAATGATTAAATGTCGAGTGCATCATTAAAAAGAAGTTTAAAAATGTATAGCTGTAGTGCAAATGCGACTACTTAACAAAAAGGGCTAAGAATAGTAGACAGGATAATTAAAAAGAAAGAGAAATAGAGAAAAAACTCAAATTAATGGCTAGCAGCCAATCCGAATCTAGAAGAGGGCGGGGCTTCACCGTTTTGGGAAGTCCGCAGTAGCAAATCATACAAAAGTATAGAAAAGAATGTTCACAAGTTCTAAACAGCCGAAAAGTTAAGCAAAACCCAATTCTTAAAAGCAGGACACATTTCAGTGACCATACATTTTAAAATTACAAGAATAACATTTTGAATAATGGGTAGGAGCCATAAGCGAACTTAGGACTCGCTACTAGAAGAGATCTTAGAAAATCCAGTTAACATTTCAAAGGCTAGAAATTTAGAGATAGGATCTTTTTCAGTTAGGATGTGTTCGAGGAGACTGTTGGGATTAGGGAGAATTTCTTGAAATGAACTTACATTAAGTTCTTGTTTGATTTTAAGTAGAACCTCATCTATTTATGGGATAGAGTCTGAGAAATTGTGCAGCTCATAAAGCTATTGAGTTGGGGGGCGGAGCTTTAGTTACAGATGAATTTGATTGGGCGGATGGTAGGATTGTTTTAGAAGTAGACTTTCTCTGAGATATGTTAACAGAATTTTGATTTTTTGACTCAGCAATGACTTTTGCATTAGATTTTCGAAATTGTGGTGTTTTGAAATAAATACATTCACGTTAGATTAAAATATATCAAATGATATTAATAGTGTGACAGTAAAAAGTTTTAATGTTACGTCTATCGTTTAAATAAGACCAATAACGTACAACAGCAGCTATGTTTCATTCCTTTAATGAATTTTTTTATATATAAGTGTTATATTTAATCAAACGCAAGAACACACCATAGAAATCTATTCTATTCACTGCCATTTGATTTATATGAGAATTTAACAGAAATATTTTAGCCGTCAGAATGAAATTACCGTCGTTTCGTTTCAGCCTGTTGTACTATATCCAAAAGCATACATGGTGTGTTCACAAAGTTTCAAGACTGGTCTGAGAATACAAAATTTATTAAACTTTTTTGTACTGTGAACTAAAATTCTTCAAAATATGACCCTTGAGCATCAACACACCGCTGCCAGCGTTTTTTCCATAATTCATAGGCTCCCTGGAAGTCTTCGCCCGCAAGCCTGTTGAGGGACCTCGTCGAAGCTGCCTAGATCGCTGGAATCATGTCGAATCATTTCCCTTTCAGGTCTTTCTTGATCTAGGGACAGGGCCGGCCCAAGACAATTTTGGCGCCCGTGCGAGCGTTCTCTTGGGCGACCGCCCCCACACCATACCTGTTAAAAATATTTGGCCTTTTATTCACACAATTTTAAAATATTCGTAAATTATTCATTCATAAACTCTTACACATGCTATTCTCAATTATTTAAGATATTATTTAAAGAGACTATAAAATAGATAAATTTATCCATATTTAATCCTATCTTTAAGATCTGAATTTTATAATAATTTGACGGCTCTGCCCCCTGCAAGCTACGCTCGCCATGCCCCGCTCAGACACCGCAGAATCTAAAAGCACTCTAATCTGATCGGTTTTAAAAAGATTAGAGAAGATTGAATTATAATGAAAAAACCTGTAGCGATCTCCCTATAAACGGGTTTCCATTCAATCCCCCTTGACTGCGAAAATTTAAGGCCGAATCAGTTGGTGTTAAGACATCCAGTGGTTATTTTCGTGTTAGATTAAAGAAGATCAGTTAAACATTTGAGAAGAAGCTAAAATAAAATGAATTAAGAAAACAGAGTCTTTGCCTCCGGTATTTTTTAGCAGCGTTATAAAACGATTGACATAATACAATTAATACAATTACTAGAATTTACTGCTTTAACCCCTTCAAGGGCAGTGGTTCATTTTTGGACCACTTAATTTTAATTCTTAAATGCCACATTGGCACCAGAATATTGGAATGAAATTTTTCCTTTTATTAAGTAAGGGAACAAAAGCATTGTTGTATTTCGAAATTTGTTTGTGAATTCTGATGCCATTTACTGATTTCAACATTTTACGAATAGAAATACCTTGCCCCTGAAAGGGTTAAACGCATATTAATGTATTTATTATTTTAAAGTTTCCTTTCTCTTTTATATAGACATTTCAGGTGGCCATTTTGGTACTTTAATGTTGCCCAGTCGCAGGTAATAAGTCGCCAAATATTGTTCTACCGCCATCATTTCACCTATATTATAATAGTCCAAGTCATGTAACTGCCATAAACAATTACGGGCTGATCCCTTCGCTTTTTATATTCCAGGTGGCCATTTTGGTACTTTAATGTTAGCCAGCCGCAGGTGATAAGTCGCCAAATATTATTCTATCGCCATCATTTCACTTATATTATAATAGTCCAAGTCATGTAACTGTTATAAACAATTACGTGCTGATCCCTTCGCTTTTCATAAGAAAGGTTTTACATTTTGATTAAAGAATCAGAATTATTTTTTCGAATAAAACTACATAAAAGTTGCCATGATCGCAAAGAATTCTTGGTACTTTTATGTTAGCCGGGTGCAAATCTCGCCAATAGCTTTTTTTAACTCGTCAGTTAGCATTTTTTTATTTTTCGAGTGGTAAATTAAAACGGTACTACTTGGTTATCCCATTGACCAAAAATCTATCGCCAAACTATAAGATTAAATGCAAATAATGGTTGATCGTAAATGTCACATTCACTTGACTTTAAGGAAGTTACTCGTGTTTACGCCATCAAGTGATTTTTATTTCAACATTTTATTTGTATTTTTTTTAATGTTCTATTAATTTATTTGTTCATTTCGTTATTTAACCCCTTGGGGACGAGCAAGCGGTATTCGTGCCGAGTAAGGTGCTCAGTATCGGAGATTATTCTCACCAGTAAATTTTGCCTTATTTAATTCAAGCATTTCCCGATTCAATTAGGCAAAAATTTCTGTTTATAAAAACCAGTGATTAACCCTTTCAAGGGCAGTGGCTAGAGGGTCTAGCCACCTAATTTTAATTCCAAAACTGACTGCTGGTACCAAGAATATTTTTAAAAAATGTTGCTTTTGTAGTTAAAGTGCAAAATAAAGTTTTGTTATTTAGTAAGAAATTCGTTTGAATATTCTGGTGTCAGTCAATTATTTCATCATTTTACGAACAGAATTCCTCTGCCCCTGAAAGGGTTAAAGATTAAAAATTCTGTAAAAGAAGTTCGTCCCGAAGGGGTTAAAATAAAAATTATGTCAATTTGTATAATTTGGCAAAATTGGTCTACGGGATAACTAAGTAGTACCATTAAAACACATCTTTGCAGTTAAAATTAAATGTCATTATTTGTGTAGTTTAGCGTGATTTTTTTTTTTTTTTTTTTTTTTTTTTACGACAATTTGGCGAAAACCTCGTTTTCGAATACCAGTTACATATGTATTTTTAAATTATTTTCTATTATTTTTAAAATGAAATAACAATAAAAAATATTAATTGATAACTATAGAACAAAACAATTTATAATTTTTTTTTTTTTTAATAAAGAGAAAATAAATGTAAATAAACATTTATTAATAAATAAGCAACAACAACCGAGTTACCATGTCTGGCAAAATAACGCCATTTGGCACCAATTAGGTACTCCAATGCGTATATGATATCTGTGCTTAATATTTTTCTTTATGTTTTGTTTTAAAAAAAAAGAAAGAAGTGAAAGCCATTAATTTCAAACGTTTCAGTTTTAAATGAAAATTTTCCATTAAATAAAATGATAATGAAATACACACACACACAAAAAAAAAAAATGCTACAAATATAATTATGAATAAAGTAACATGATACATTTCTTAGCATACATTAATGGGAGGCCAAACTGGTCGCCAAATTAGTTTAAAAGAATAACCTTTTCTAAAATATGAAAAAAAAATATCTGTTATGATTAAAATTTGAGCTGCCATCATTAGAGGAAAGTATTTAAAATTAGAAAAAATTAATATTTCGAAAACTAATCCGTATTTAAAAATTCTAATATCAGTTTTGAGATCTGCGGATTAATACGGATTTTTGGTGTTAATTACATCGCAAAATAATCCATATTTTAGGAGAAATCGCCGTGAAACATAATCAGTTGTTCATTCAGTCATTTCATAAAATTGTTTCATTTCAGTCGTTTCATAAATTCGTTTCATTAGGATTTTATATATAAAAAGTAGATATCAATCTCAATATGTAACATTGTGATCCAAAAATTAAACGCCATTCATTATGCCATGGTATAGGACAAAAAAATCAATAATTAATTTATTGAAAGAAGAAATTTTATTAGAATAGTTATGTTTATTACTTGGAGTATACTAAACAGAGTAGTACTAATAAGTAGCAATTACATAGCTGCCAACATCTTACGCTTTTTCAGACCACAAAAATTTTATGGGAAATTTTACCTTTTTAAATCGCCGTAATCTGCCGATTAAATAAGGCAAAAATTTCTATTAAATTTTTGTGGTCTGAAAAAGCGGAAGAGTTGGCAGCTATGCAATTATGTAAGGTGAAATCTGTAACCCTGTCTTGTTATTTACTTTCAAGGAAGCATATATTAATTTTATATTTGGTAAGTCGTGAGTTTTAAAATCTTTAAAAAAATGATTTATTGTTTTTTATACTCTTTAATAAATTACATAATTCTGGATCAAGCAAAACCAAAACCGCATAAGAATATTCGAATTACAAACGGATCAATTTGAAATTAAAAATGAGTACTTTAACATAGAATCCGATTGATAACTCTGGGTATGCTTTTCACAAAACTGTGTTTTTGCTACATATATACATTGAAAATAATAATGATAATAATAATAGTTTTGTTTGCAGATAGATCATTTCTTTTGAATGTAAAATGATTATACCTACATGCTCTAACAATGTTTGTGTCAGTTAAATGACGCAGGGTTTTTTTAGTGGTGGTGGTGTGGGGGGGGGGGGGATAGTATGTACTTTTTAAAGGTGTATCACATACAGATAACACGTTCTAATTGCAACAAATAAATTTTACGCCTTTTAAGTAGTCAAAAAAGTACTATAAGTTAAAGAAAATTTACTATAATCATTTTATACATTGAAAATAAATTACCTATCTTTCAAAACTTTTTTTTTTTTTTTTTTTTTTTTTTTTTTTTTTTTTAATCCTTTTTTTTTTTTTTTTTTTTTTTTTTTTTTTTTTTTTACAATGTGTACAAGTAGTAAAAATCTACACAAAGTTGAAATTCAATTTGAATCTGTGTTAAAGAATGCGTTATCAATTAACTTCAAATTGACCCGGTTCTGATTTGAATATTTTCACGCAATCTCTTTTTATAGGTTCAAAAATTTAAAAATATATCGAAAACAAGAAAATCGATTATTTTAAGGTTTAAAACTGATCGTGATCACTACACTAAAATGTTGAATTCTGAAAAGGATTCTCTTATCATAATAAGAATTTTTGTTAAATTAGAAAAGTCATTAATCTCTGGAAAAATTTATTTGAAAAAAAGAAAGAAAAAGGCTTGTCTTTAAAATAAATAAGATATGAACACGGATTCTGAAGTACAGTATATAGCATACATTTTGATAAATTAATGATCACACACACACACATAAAGGGGGAAAAGGTCTACACAATTGTTGTTTATCTTCAAAATATGCGGGATAATTTCGATTTAAAGCTTCCCTAAACATGGCGTAATCATGTAAAGAACAAAATGGGTTTAGAGAAACTTTTTATTTCTTCATTTTTCGGATGTAATGCAATATTTTACTAATGAATACATTCACACACCATACACAAGGGGAAAAAAAGGTCTACAATGCTTGTTTATCTTCAAAATGTGTGAGATAATTCCGATTTAAAGCCTCCTTAAATATGGCGCCTCCCTCTCTCCAATTAATCATTTGGATCCTCCTTTCAGGTACGTAATCATGTAATGAACAAAATGGGTTTAGACGTTTAGAGAAACTTTCTCTTTCTTCATTTTTCGGATATAATAAAATATTTTACTAAAGAATGCCTTCACATACCACATAGAAGGGGGAAAAAAGTCTACAATGGTTGTTTATCTTCAAAATATGTGAGATAATTCCGATTTAAATCCTCCCTAAGTATGGCGCCCCCCCCCCCTCTCCAATTAATCATTTGGATCCTCCTTTCAGGTACGTAATCATGTAAAGAACAAAATGGGTTTAGACGTTTAGAGAAACTTTTTCTTTCTTCATTTTTCGGATATAATAAAATATTTTATTAAAGAATGCATTCACATACCACATACAAGGGGGGGAAAAGTCTACAATTGTTGTTTATCTTCAAAATATGTGAGATAATTCCGATTTAAATCCTCCCTAAATATGGCGCCTCCCTCTCTCCCATTAATCATTTGGATCCTCCTATCAGGTACGTAATCATGTAAAGAACAAAATGGGTTTAGACGTTTAGAGAAATTTTTCTTTCTTAATTTTTCGGACATAATACAGTATTTTACTAAAGAATGCATTCAGACATACACAAGGGGGGAAAAATCTGCAATTTTTGTTTATCGTCAAAATATGTGAGATAATTTCGATTTAAAGCTTTCTTAAATTTGGCACCCCTCAGCTACGGCGCAATTAATTAGTCAAAAGAAATTAGCACTCCATAAGGAAGCGGAAGAGTTGAATAGGTGGTGGTCCTTTTCCAGTTTTAAGGAAGGTAATCTCATCCTTTAGCTTAAAAGGATTTCTTTAAAGAACGCACCCTAATATCCTACGTTCCTCTGATATGTTCATCGCAAGTTCTTTGTATTTTACTCAAATAAAGAATACAGAAGTCGCTGCGTGTGAAAATTTGGCGTCTTTAAGCACAAAGAAGATCCCCTGCTCAGCAGTACCTAGATCCAACAGATGACTCACACCTGGTTATAGAAAATGTTAAAGAAAAACAAAACAAAAAACGTAGAATTCAAAACTATTTATCGCCGCTCTTTACTCCTACTGCCGCTTGACGCCTCCGCGACTAGGCGCCCCGTGCGGTGGCACACTTCGCACACCCCTTGGGCCGGCCCTGTCCAGGGAACAAAAAATGTCGCTGGGAGGAACGTCTGGGCTGTAGGGGGGCTTGCGGCAGTATTGCTGCGTTAAACTTAGCCAAAACTTCGACGGCGGCAAGCGGCGTTTGAGAGGGTGCATTGTCGTGGTGAACAATACAATCATTTCTGATGTCTGGTTGGACGCGCCGGACTCGATCCTTTAAATGGTGGTGCATTCCAGCGTAAAACTGACCTGCCCCGGCGCGTCTGCCCAGATATATGAGACGATAGCATTGTTCACCACGACAATGCGCCCTCTCACACGTCGCTCGCAGACGTCAAAGTTTTAGCTAAGTTTAACATGGCAATTCTGCCGCAAGGCCCCCTACAGCCCCGACCTCGATCCCAGAGACTTTCTTTTTTGTCCCTCCGGATCAAAAAAAGACCTGAAAGGGAAACAATTTGACAAGTTTCCAGCTATCCACGATTCCATCTTCGACGAGGTCCCTTAACAGCCTTGCGTTCGAAGACTTCCAGGGAGCCTATGAATAATGGAAAAAACGCTGGCAGCGGTGTATAGATTCTCAAGGGTCATATTTCGAAGAATTTTAGTTGGCTGTGCAAAAATGTTTAATAAATTTTGTCTTCTCAGACCAGTCTTGAAACTTTGTGAACGCACCATGCATAACATCGAATAGATTCTACACGTGTGAAGCAGGTTATGGTAGGACGCTTTTCCTCCATTTAATATTGGAGACAGTGTTATGTAATGGCTCAGTTTAGACGAGTTTAGAAATTGTAAATATCAATATTTCCCGCAAGAATCATGATTAAACATATTGTTATAGTGGAATGCGGAACAGAGTGTAATATATTCTGGCATCCGCCATCTTGGATTTTTTTTCTAATTCTAATAATGTAATAATTCTAATTATGCAATAATTTCTAATGTAATAAATTCTAATAATGAAATAATTTATAATTCTAAACATTTAAAATGTAAATATAAGTAAACATTTGTGAAATACAACTATGCACGCCAAGAAAAAAATCCAAGATGGCGGATGGGGGAAAATATGACATCTGTTCCTGGAATGCAAATTAAATACATAGTATTATATAATCATCTTTGGTGTAATGCTATTCATTTTTTTTTTTCGAAAATAGATTTGTGAAGTATCACTGGTTTCATAAATATCGTTTGCCTAGAATCAGGCGGCAAAATAGAGGACATTGACTTTGCGATGCCCAGGAACCACTGTTACATATATATTTTTTTTATATACAAGGAAGTATTTTTATAAAATTTATAGTGTGAGTTTTTGCGTAAAAATCATCTAACTATTTCGCTTAAGGTGATGTTAAATTGATGTTGTTGCTGTTCATAGGTTAAACTACGTTTATTTGGGCTTTTTCTTTTATTATCGGGTCATACACAATTACGAGATTGAAGAAATTTAATGAAGATTTTTTAATTTTGTTATAATTATTTTATTTTGTAGAAAATTAAATATGAAAATTATGTTTAATTTGTATATTGAACGAGTCGAAATCAAAATAACAAAAACAATACAATACAGCAATAAAACTAATACAATCATTACTAGCTATTTAATAAGTGTAAAACATAAGGTAAGAATACAAATGTAATAACTTCCAAAGAAAACAAAATCAAGAGCGTTTCTTCAAAAATATAAGACATTTTTCTCAATGTAAAGAATTTTATCTTTTTAAAGAAATAAATAATACAGTGCAAAAATTAATTTTAAATTATGTTTTATTAAATTTGATGATTTAAAAATACATATACCATTGTAAAGAAAAAATGACGACATGCAGATACGCTGTTCACTAAGCAAATGACTTTCAGCAAGTTTTAACATAACTTTAAATTAATAAGAAAAAGGATGGCAATTTTCATGTTAATAATACATTAAACAATAGCAAATATATAATTTTCATGCGCATCTCATTTTTTTATATATATATAATTATGGATTAATTATGTGTCTCCTGCCGCATATAACATTTCGGCGTGCCACATACGGTGCGCGGGCTCCACATTGCGTATTTTCTGGGCATGTGCCAGTAACACATTTCCTGGAATAAAACTTGAATGGACAGAGCGTAATTAATTTTACTCTAAATATCAAATTTTGATGTTTGATCGCATTAAATATATATACATATCGCAATAACAAAAATTAAAGATAAATTCTTCTGGAAGAAGTAAATTGAAGCATAAATTTTAATTTTTAATGCAATCAAATTAGACGTTCATAAACAAAAGAAAAATATTATATAAATTTGATAGGTCAGAAAGGCGATTGTAAAAGACGCAATCTAAATAATAAATATAAGATAAATATATATAAAAAATATAAGAAATGTAAGAAATGTGAGATTTTATAATAATGATAAATTGTCGAAGCTGTTAAAAGATAATCTGATTTCTAAAATGCTTGATAATATGCTAATGTAAAATTCTCAATAATAACGACATTCGTTTTTAAAAGCTTATAATAAATGTAGTTATAGATTAAAACAATTAGTTGAATGTAAATTTCTACATAATAATAATTTTCAGTTGGAAATTAAATTTACGATATACGTATCTAAATAATCTTCTATTAATTTGTTCAAAATATAATATTTTTTTGTTTTCTGAATGAAAAAAAAATTCTGCTTTTCGAAGTTTGTAGATCGGCAAAAATGAAACAAAATAATGTGTAATATTTGTTTATTATGTACTTTATATTATTTTTATTGCAAATTATTTTGTCTGTATACTAAAAGAATTTAGGCTGTTCTCAACTGCTTTGCTCAACAGCGCGAAACTTTCTGACACAATGACAGACACATTTTTAAGAGTAAAGGTTAAAATTGGCAAACCTGAGTTTGGAGGCGATTTGAAATCGAAATGGTTTCTCCATTTTTTGATAAATAAATTACCTATCGGTTTATAAGTGATTTTGGTCACGTAGCAAGTTATTTTTCTCCATTGACTGACTGGTTTTAGTACTTTCGACCGGAAATTTGGTTCAAAACGCCAATTTTGTCAGTATTTTCAGAAAGATCTATTACGATTACAGAAAAACGGAAAACGTATTTCTATTACATAGTTTCTGAATAACAACACCTGCCAGTTTCATGAGTTTCGGAACGAAAATTAATTAGATATTATGTCATAAAGTTGCCCCTTTGGATTTGAGAACAGCCTTAAGTAACAAGGTGAGTTTTTTTATTTGCCAAATAGAACTGTCGGAAAAATGAAAAAATGGTAACATAGATTGCGTAAGATTCTTAATTTCAGTTACTATTGGCGGCAATGGGTAAACTATGTCTTCTTTAACTGCAGAGAATTGTTGCAAACTCTGCAAGTACATAGAGCTAACATTACTATTCAGAATTAATAGCAATAAAAAATAAGTGCCTGAAGCATCCTAAAGTATCCTTTAATGAGACGAACAATACTTCGATTTAAATAAAAAAAGGTAATTAAAGAGACGCATTTTACAGTTTAAAATTCATACAAATTGGTTCCTTTCACTTATGTTGATCAATAAGACAGGTTTTTTATGCTTAGCTAAAAAAGTTTGGAATTTTGTTTTGTCCTTTATGAAAATGAAATAATGATCGTTTCCCCAGAAAGGGTAATATTAGTAAAGATTAATTTTAAGGTGAGTCTAATTGTTTTGTTGAAATTATCACTGCTTTAGTCTTCCTTTCTTCGTCTGGAATTTCTTTTGCTCAGCATTCGTTTACACTGTGGGAGGGGACTAATTGAAACATCACATCGACTGTTCCTGAGGGTTGGTTGTTGGTTGTGCGCCAAACTACTCTTTCACTCTCATCTAGTTTTGGCGAGGAGAACTTAATACCACTAGTGGTGCTCACTCGCTTTTAAAAAGGTAGGAACTTTAACATTTTTTTCGCTGAAAAGGCGATTAAAATAATATAAAATATAATTAAAAAACTTTACTGGTATGAGTAGAATAAAATTGTGCTGTTATCTCTCATTTCAATTAGAGCACTAACACACAACAGCATATTTCACTCGTTTTATGATTTTTTAATATGAGTCATTTATTTTAACGAATATAACAACACGTTATACAAATTTATTTCATTCTCTGTCATTCGTTTTTATTCAATGATTAACCCTTCAATTCCTGATTTTTCAAAAATCATTGTAGTAATGTTTTTCGACTTTCATTTTTTAAATAAATCATGGGAAAAATATTTTAAAAAATCATATTTTGTTTTAAGTTTGGTTTACGGCTAAAAAACAGTTTGTTACTAATCGGCAATACTGGTCTTTAATTAAAAAAAATAATTTTCCTTGATGAAATTCTATAATATTAAACACACAAGAATTTTAGGAATTATAATGAGAAATAAATTTCACTTGCTCACTGCACAACAAAAGAGGGTATTTTGCAAGCTTCCAAACAAAAGAAAAAGAATAAGTAGCAACAATTGAAAAAATAAATCTATCTTTATTCTTAAACAGGACAAGTGTTGGCATCTACATGTTGAAGATCGATTTAATAATATTTTCAGAATATATTTTATTGGCAACATTAGGCATTATAGCTTCAATATTATTCTAATAGTATTTTAGAGCCTAAATTGGGCATGTTGCCGAAAAGCAACACCCGGCATTTAAGGGTTAAAGTATTTTTTTTTTTTTTTTTTTTTTTTTTTTTTTTTTATTCAGTCAGATTTAAATTAAGATAATTTTGTTACAGAGTGCGTTATGATATCTGAAACTTTATGGAGGATGTAAAGGTTTTTCGGTTTTTCTACACATGCGCAGTAGACTTCGCTAGGATTCTTTTTCCCGAAGAA
Organism: Maratus speciosus; assembly: GCA_963932465.1. Lineage (NCBI taxonomy): Eukaryota > Metazoa > Arthropoda > Arachnida > Araneae > Salticidae > Maratus > Maratus speciosus. Next base: position 23,980,326 of record OZ010798.1, on the reverse strand, counting down.
TATACAGACCATAGGATAAGAGATTAAAAGATGCTTAAAAATAAGTTTCGTTTATTAAAGTTCAGGTGTATACGAATTTTTGCATTTCATCTTTAGATATTACTTACAGAACCGCCCTTCCCCCTCCCCGCCCACAAAGTTTCCACCTCACTCCAAAAAAAAGTGCACATAAAAAAAGCAGTATAAAGTGGAAGTATGCATCGTTACGCCGTATACACCATTATACATACGTTTTCACTAGATGGCGTTTTACAAGTGTAATTAAAAAAATAATAACAAAAGTTAAACATACATGTAATGTGCTTGCAAAACCTTGTTTTTATTAAATTTTATAATAATAAAAGAATTTTTTAAAATAAATAAACGCAACATAAAAATTTTCAACAATATGTTTGTTTTTTTCAAGAGAAACTTTATATTTTTAAGCATATTTGTTTTCAATCGTACGTGACTATTCATGCAATTTTTTCACATTTATTTGAAATGAAAGATGAAAGATTCAAAACGTTGTGGCGAAAATAAATAAATAAATAAATAAAAATAAATAAAATAAAACTATCAAACTTTAATACTCTTATTTTGGTCGGCGCTAAACAACGCCTCCTAGACAAACAGAATTTTATTTCTTTGTTTTGACTGCTGCCTGTTACGTTTCGTGACGTTACAACCAGTGCTGATTTCAGACATTTTTCCCCGGGAGGGATTTCTGTGGCTCCGGGAGTGAAACTGCACTTTATGACCATTAAAAACATAAAATCTCATGGTTCGTAAATATCATGATATTTTCGAAAATATCAAAAATATCCGACATTTTGATATAGATCCGATATTTTCGATATATATCCGATATTTTAAAAATAGCCAACTTACTGTTGATAATAAATATTTTCAAGTTTAATATAAATTAGAAACTAAAACATATTGCATTGAACATGAAAACTTAATAAAACAGTATTCTAAAAATTCATTTTATTCATTTCTATTTTCACTTAAAACAAAATCAACTAATTGATAAACAGAAACAATTTGCTTTACACACAAGTATGTATATGTGTATATATATATACAAAATTCAATTTCAAGAAAATTTAATGATGAATTACACAATATGAACTTTAAAATGTTTTCTATTTTCTTAAAAGGTGACAGATAATATTACTGATGTTACAAGTTTAGAATATACATTTAATTTAAATTTCCTAGTACTTTCGGTCTGTAAAACCCACAGCCATTGTCAGTGGCTGCGGGTTTTGCAGACCTAAAGTACTAGGAAATTTAATTAAAATGTATTTTTTAAACTTAACATTTGAAATATTATTATCTGTCACCTTTTAAGTAAACAGAAAATATTTTAAATTTCATATTGTGTAATTTGTGATTGAATCAAGGTAGAATATTGCATTTCGTCTTATGATTTTATTTATTGAAAATTTATGTTTTGTAAAACGAAATTTTAATTGCAAAATATATATATACTTTTTTTAATTGAAAAATTTACGTAAATGTAAACTTGTCTCCCTTTTTATTCTCTAAGTACGGTTTAAGCTCAATTAAAACCAGGAAAAACTCTTTTTAAATGAAGCTATAAATAACTGATCATCTTTCAATGGCTGTTCTGAATTAACTATGTCCCACATAACTGCTAGTTCTGCGTTTCTTCACTGCCAGAAACGAAAGTTCATTTTGATCAAATTTGTAGTATGCAATCTACAGAACAGTCAATAACAGCTGAAAAATTACTTTAAACTGCTTTTGACTAAAAATATAAAAAAAATATTTTGCACAGTGATATTTTGAAAATAAATATCAAAGATAGAAATATATAGAAAATATCAAACATCTAGATATTCTGAAAATAAATATCAAATAAATGAAAATGTCGAAAATATCAAATATGTTGATATTTTGAAAATAAATATAAGATATATATCATGATATATATCAAGATATATATCCATTGATATATATCAACGACCTTGTAAAACCTCAAATCTTCCGGGGGGGGGGATTTCTATGCTCTGGGAGGGGGGGGGGATGTCCCTCCCGGGCCACACCCTGAATTCAACACTGCACTTGTATCCCATTTGGATTTCAGAACAGCCATAAAATATTTGTTCTGTTTTGAATTTGTTTTATTAAATATTTTGAACAGAGCGATGCTGCTTAAATTGTGTAATTAATATTGCATGTTATTTTATTTTATTTTACTGTTTTATAATCTTTTATCTCTGTTTTTATTGTGAGTACCAACACCTCCACCGGAGGTGGGTACAAGCGGATGGAAGACATTGGCTTGAATTTTATTTTTAAATTCTTTGATATATCTAAACATTTATTTGGATTGCTATGCAGGGTATTCCAAAGGCCCTTGACACATTATAAAATCCGATATAAAATCAAGTAATTGTCGTACAGAAGTGCAGTTTGGACTAAAATACTCCTCATGTTGAAGAGTTTTCTTCAAGCAAATAAAAGAATTACTTCCAAATTCGATCATAGGTGGTGCCACTTGTCCATATGTTTGGTTTCAAACATGCGTTTCTTCTGATTTTAAGATTAGTTTCAACGTTGTGACTCAGAAATTACTAATCCCAAAGAAAAAGCTAATTGCGTACGTTGGTACTTCATAACCAAATCGAAACTAATTTGAAAATCAGAAAAAAACGCATGTCTGAAACCAAGTGACGCCATCTATGATCGAAGTTTGAGCTATTTTTTCTATTCTCTTAAAAAAAGCTTTTCATCGTGAGAAGCATTTTCCTTCAAATAACACCCTTGTACGACAATTATTTGTTTGTATATTGAATTTTATTATGTGACAAGGACTTTTGCGACTCCCTGTATTTATTTTATTTAATTTTGTTTTATAATAGTTTTTGGTCATTTAAGTATTGTGAACAAAAAATTTTCAATTTGTATCTGTTTTGCGTTTAATTTCTCATCATACGACACCTGCCAATAGCACTTTCTAATTTAATTGAAAGTAAAGGTGGTGTTTATATCGCCATTCCGCCTCCTGAAGTTTAAAAGTTATATAGTTTAGCTTGTGACTTTGAGACGCTGTTTCTATGTTAATTTAACCCTTTCGTGGTCATGCACGCAGATACGCGGTCGCACTTTGGTACTTGAAAATGGTCATAAACGCATATAGGCGGTCAGACTTTTGTACTTGTGGATGGTCATAAGCGCGTATAGGCGGTCAAAATATTCTAGTTGTAAATGGTTATGAGCGCATTTGCGCGTTTGTGCTTCCCCCCACTTCTCGAGACTGGGAGTTAAAGAAGGCGTTTATCAATCACCCCCTCTTTCCACACACACAATAGGCGTTAGGCAGACTATTTGTCAACTGGATTACCGTATTTTAAGTCGAATGCCTTTAGAGAACTTCGTTTTCTGTAAATGCTTAAGAATGGCATTGTATTTCGAAACATATACTAGGCAACTTTATAGAATATCATCGTTTACTTATTTTATTTTTTATTTCTGTCCATAAGATTCTAATTCATTATTATAATTATTATTATTTCAAATCATTTGCCATATAATATTTATTTATTTTGCATGTTCATTATTTATTATGTAATATTTATTTCTTTTGCTCTTTTAATGAATATACACGTTCTTTTCTTTCCTTTTTATTTCTAAATGTATGGCTTTTTTTCATTTAACTATAATACTAAATAACTAAACTTTCCTTTACTTACAGCACTTTTGTTGTGTAATAATAATAAAAATCTCAAACATCCACTTTAACATTACACTTCAAAAATAATATTTTTATTTATTATTGTTGCTCAGATTTTATTCAAATTCTAGCATAATTTTAAAACTATTACCGTGAAACCTGTCTATAATGACGCTGAAGGGACCAGAAAAAGCATCGATGTAGATAGGTTTTCAATTTCATTATAGGTAGATTAAAGACTGTTCATTGATTCAGAGTACATAATAAAATAATTATTATATATAGATGAATCCTTCGTTTAACTTTTTAGAATTATCTAATTAAATAATGAAATTTAATTATTTTCTTATCAATAATAAGAATTCTGGATTTTTTAATAAATATATAAAGAGTGTACAATGTCATATATATGAAAGTGCGATAAAGAAAAAAAACGAACAGGGATTCACAATTTTGACTATTAAACAGGAGAAATAAATTTCAGATATTGTTCATTTGAATATAAACCAAAGAGAAATACTTAGTGTAAAAAAAAAAAAAAGTACTTGGATGTTTAAATGTAGAAGATAAGAAGAGAAATAGTACTTTTATTTATTCACAGACATTATTTGACATTCCCAGCCTTGTAAAAAGAAATAAAAAAAAGAATTATGTAAAAAATTCATGTAAAAAGAAATAAAGTTTGTGCTGAATTAATTCACGTGCATGTACAACACTCTTGACCATTTTCCTTTGGCGTTCTAACAGGGTATCTTTATCAGTATTTTCACTGAACCCAATAAAATTGATTAACTAGATTTAAATACTCTCCAATATTTATAAGGGACTTAAATATATGTTGCAGAATTCATATGATCTAAAAAATAAATATCCCTATATTGCTCTTTTTTAGAAACATTCAGTTGTTAGCTTCGTTCTAAAGTTAATCGTGAGTGTACTTCACTGACGAAAACACGCATTGACTAATATTATTCCTAAGGAAGAATTTTTTAAAGATAGCTTGCTTGCATTTCAGTATTTTTAAACGATTTTCTTTGATTTGAGTAGCTGAGGTCGGTCTGTACAAAGGACTTTTTTACTTCTTCTATTTTATTTGCAGGGTTTTTTAATGGGGATACTTTTACTTTCGAAACCGGTTCCGAAAGTAAAAGTATCATAAATTAAAAGAAAAAACTTTAAACAAAATCGAAAAAGAGAAAAACGGTTTTTCTATAGATCGATCTCAGGTAGCCAATGCAAAAGAATCGTTTAAAAAAATGGAAATAAAATCGAGGTATCTAAAAAAATTTCTTCCACAGAATAAACATTAGCGAGCGGGTGTTTTCGCGTGACTGAAGTAGCCTATTAATTGTTGGAAGTAGATCAAAAACTCCAAGCAATTAAACATCATATACGGGTTTATTAAGTTCAAATGTTCGCAGTAATCTGCAATGCTTTTTTAATATTTTAGAGCAAAAATAAAGTAATTTTATTTTTCAATTTGAAAACTTTCTTTAATCATATGAGACAAAGTTAATGATAATTCTACCGTGAACGCTGTATTTCAGAATCTCTACAAACATATCATAACTTTTTTTTGTTGCTGTTTGTTTGTGTTTTTCTGTTCTTATCTCGATTTTCCTTTTGTTTATATAGCAGTTTACATACAAAGAGGTTTGCCATGAAAGGGGTTATTTTAATCAATAAAATTATGTTTACACAGTACTTCTCAGGTTGGGAGATATAACCTATCATCTCACCAATATGATTAAGCAAAGTAAAAAAAATAATAATTTTAAGATAGGTAATGCATTCATACGCATTAAAGACAGATAATCTTAACAAAAGTTACACTTCCTTGTTTTTACTTGCATTAAAAAATAAATAAAGGTGTATTTTTACACATACAGTCGAACCTCGTTAACATGAACCTCAAGGGGAAACAATATTTTGTTCATGTTAACAGCAATTCATGTTATCAGTATGAAATCTTTGTATTCGTTTTTATAGGCGACTGTGAAAACAATTCATGTTAAAAGTAATTCACGTTAATCGTGTTCATCTTAACGAGGTTTGACTGTATTTATATTTGTGGTTTTCAATATATTTGTACTTATATTTTTGAATAACTTGATACTTGTACCGTGCATTAGTATATTTATAAGCAGTATATAGTCCGATTTTTAGCATTATTATAGCAAATACTTGGCTTAATATAAAAAAAGTTCTATTTGTTTTTCTTTTGAAAGTTGAGGGGGGGGGGGGTAATCCAAAAACCATTCTTATATTTATATCAGTGGCTGTGTCCGCTTGGTAAATTAAAAACATTGTGTACTATTTGTGCTTTCTTTATATAACGAGCCCCAATATAGCGACTCTTACATTAAAACTGTCATATTGAAAAGCCCTAAATCTTATTTATTCTCACAGTTGTGTTTCACAGAGAAGAACCAGAGATGTAGCCAGAAAAATGCTTATGAGACTACATTTCTCCGAACTTATATCTAAAATTATTAATATTTTTTACCTAATCATTCTACTAAATACAACAGAGTTGACCAAATATTCCAGTGTAATTAATTCCAATGATACTTTAAAAGTTTCTACGAGTTTTCTTTGAAGTAAGTTTTGAAAGAGAGTAAATATCTCCCATTGTTATCTAGTCCAAACTCTTGCAACCTGTGAATGACATCGAAATACTATCTGTAAGTGACTCTTTGAGCTTTGAGAAAACTATGATTGACAGTCCCACCCCTTCCCTTGTAAAGATGATTTCTAAAGAAAACAGTTCACAGGAACAGTAAAATTTCAAAAAGCGGCAGCTTGCTACATATTTTTTTCATTGTCGCTTATTTAATAAAAGGATTATGAAAAGTTTATGTTTTAAACTAGTTCTTTTAAAATTAGTATTAATCAATAATTTATTAAATCATGAATATTGCACAATGTAACATAAAAGATTGTTGATATAAAAATAAAGTAAGACATCATTAAAAAAAAAAAATCTTTTCTGACATCACAGCAGAAATCTTAGAATAACTCCCCCCCCCCTCCCCAACGAAAAAAAAAAAACTGATAGCCGAAGAGTTGTCTTTATTGTAGCCTAAGAATTATTATTAAACTTATGGTTATTTTTAATAATAAAAACTTTGTTGCACATTTTCTGTATATTATCAAATTCTGCTTCATTCCGCAAGCACGCTTATAGAAGAATTTAGTAATTTAGTTATTCTACCTGAATACTTTTAAATAATCACTTTTAATGGTCTACTTTAAAAAAAATCAAATTCGTGATATTTTATATGCGCATGTTAGCTCCGATATCGTGAAATCAAGAAAAACTTTCTCCGATTAAGTCACACACTAATGACAATTTGTAATTCTAAATTATGTGAAACCTCTATTATATTTATTTATTTCACATTTTCCAGCATAGTTGAAAAGGTTTTATGACTTCCGTTTGTCTGTCAGTGCTCTATCTTGCGTAAATATAATTCGATTTCCCTGAAATTTTGTGTGTTATTAACATTTACTATGGCTCGATCGCCAGTGAAAATGAAGTGTGTATAATACACAGTTCACTTACAGGGGCATTCAAAAGCATTCCATTACATTACTGTCAATGGGAAAAAATCGTTTCAAGTGCAACACTAAAACATGCTTTCTATAGAATTTGAAATGCAAACAATTTATTATTCACTTACAGAGTCGCACAAAATAATTCCGTTACATAATGGTCTACGGGGAATATAGTTTGCAGTATATTTTAATGTAGATATTCAATTTCAAACGAATTTAGGTAAAAAGGTCAACGATAAAAAAGGTCAATAGTAAAAAATTCAATGGTAAAAATAATAAATATTATAAATACTTAAATGAACCTAAAATTGAGATCTATTAGTTATTAAAGTTACATATATGTTCAGTTATAAAAAACCGATTCTAAGCTTTAAGTAAAGCCCGTGCTAAGCCCGCATATCTGTTCCCTATTATTGATAGCAAAAAATTTTTTTTATACATATCGTTACACTAAAGCACACTAATAAATAGGTGCTGTGTATTGAAAAAATATTTTTTGCTAGAGACACGCTATTCATTAGGAGGCCCCAGGAGGGGGGGGGGGGGATTAAACAGAAAATACAATCTATAGATTCAAGAGGAAGGGGAAGGACATGGAATTAAAATAAACAAAACTTTACATACAGATATTTTAAAGGGGTTAAAACAATGATAAACAAAAGGAATTTTTTCAAAAGTGAAGGTTTTTCATTATCTTGATTTTTGTAATGTAGGAGGAGGAAGGGTTAAGAGCAGGGTGTACGTGTGTTTGTGTGGAAGGGGGGGGGGGTAACAATAAGTGGGAGTCAAAATTTTGAGGTTTGGACAAAGAAAACAAAATTTAGGGAAAGCACAGCAGAAATGAAAATATTTTCTCGAAAATAATTTGAAATAACATTTAGGATCTAAATTTATTGGATATGGTGTAGAGTCCTGCATCGGGTCTGGAAACCCGTTTTACCTGAAACTGCGACAGCAGCTGTTCGGGTCGGGTCGACGCTAAATATATATATATATATATATATATATATATATATATATTGTCAGGGGTCGGATTAACTTCTACAATTTTTCTGCAAATCGGGTTGACATCCATTATTTCGGGCTCGGGTTAGGTTTTGGCTCTTGCGGGTCCGGTTCAGGATGACCCTATTTTTCAAAGAATTTCTAAAATATTTTTTCTGGTGAAAAATCTATATAGAATAACAGTTTTTAAAGAAATGGAAAACTTTAATACACATTCTATTAAGAAAAATGGTAAAATCTAAATAATTTAGAAATTAGTTTTATTAAGTTTGTCTTAATACAATTTAACAGACATATTATAAAAATGGGGTATGTGAGTCGAAGGAAAAATTATGATAGTCAGGGACCAGTTATTCAGAGTTATTTCAATTTACATTTGTGGATATAGGATCTTCGGCTATGCATTGACCTATCTTTAATTGCATTGTCAAAGGACGATTTTCATCTTATTCCTCTATTCAAGATTAACAAGTACTAGATAGTACTAGATAGTACTAGATAGTACAAGTACTAGAAGTAGTAGATAGTACTTTGTTCAAGCTATTAAATAAAACTGTCATACCAAATTTCACACAATTTGACTATTATCGTTCTTCCTCTTAATCATTTAATTTTTCTCTAATTTTTACACACACACGCAAAAAAACTGGAAAGTAAAAACTTTTTTTTTCTTCACCATTTGAAAAATTAAGGAAGATATAAAGAAAATGATGTTTTATTAAATTTTGAACTCGAGTTCGAAAAGCAAATTTCAAAATAAGACAGTTTTCTTTTAGCCCAGGGGTTAGGGATTTGAATTCGGAAATAAATAGGGGAAAGCTGGAAATTGTTTTAATCCCTTCAGTTTAGGTCTAGAATGAATATGCTACGTTTTCTCCCTCGTACTAGATGTGCGTTAAGAATTATGCATAGATTTATAGTGAAAAAACACTTTTTTTTAAAAATACCATAACACTATTTCGAAATCATTAACTCTTACAAAAACAATGTAAATACAAATGTTGTGGAGCTTAAAATTCTGAATAAAATGAGTATCTACACTCAATACTTATGTTGAATATTAAGGTCACAATTCTACTTCAAAGTTTTAGACCCATCATCAGGGAGATGACCTCAGAATTAATTAGGGGAAAACTGGAAATCATTTTAATCCCTTCAGATTAGGACTAAAATTAATATTCTATGTTTTCCCCTCGTACTAAGTGCACGCTAGAAAAAAGGAACACATTTACATTCGAAAAACACGTTTTTCTTTAATATTTTTAACAATATGTGAAATTGCGACATTAATTTTGAACAAAAATATTAATGTGAGTATTCATTTTATTCAGACTTTTAAGCTCTACAACATCTGTATTGGCAATATTTTGATATAGTTAGCTGTTTTGAGATATTGTTAAGGTAATCTGGTTTCTCCTAGCTTGAAGCTCTTGATTAATGATTACGGCAAAATTTTGAAATAGAATTGCGACCTTAATTTTGAACAAAAATATTAATGTGGGTGCTCATTTTATTCAGAATGTTATACTTTACAACATTTGTACTGACAATTTTTTTGATAGACTTAGCTGTTTTGAGATATTCTTAAGTAACTTGGTCTCTCCGGACTTCAAGCTCTTGATCAGCGATTAAGGCAAAATTTTGAAATTCGAATTGCGACCTTAATTTTGAACAAAAATACTAATGTAGGTGCTCATTTTATTCAGAATTTTAAGCTCTACAACATTTGTATTGACAATGTTTTTGATAGAATTAGCTATTTCGAGATATTGTTAAAAGAATTCAGGAAAAACATGTTTTTCGAATGTAAATATGTACATATTTCCCAACGCTCGCTTAGTACGAGGGGGAAAACATAGAATATTCATTTTAGACCTAAGCTGAAGGAATTAAAATGATTTTCAGTTTTCCCCTAATTAATTCTGAGGTCATCCTCCTGATGATGGGTCTACAACTTTGAAGTAGAATTGTGACCTTAATATTCAACATAAGCATTGAGTGTAGGTACTCCTTTTATTCAGAATTTTAAGCGCTACAACATTTGTACTGACAATGTTTTTAAAAGAGTTAATGATTTCGAGATAGCGTTATGGTATTTAAAAAAAAAGTGTTTTTTAACTATAAATCTATGCATATTTCTTAACGCTCATCTAGTACCAGGGGGGAAAACGTAGCATATTCATTCTAGACATAAACTGAAGGGATTAAAACAATTTCCAGCTTTCCCCTAATTATTTCCGAATTGGACCTTTTTTTGCTCCCCTACCCCTGGGGCTATTTATAGATATCAAAACTTTAATTTCAGCAATCTACCCTTTCCTCATAAATATTTTAAATATGCAGAAAAGTTATCCCTTTTCAACCGTCATTTTTTTGTGCACTGTCCTTCGGTTGTCTCGGAATTCTTCTGTTAATGATCCGTAAACACTACGCGCATTATTATTATTATTTGTGGGAAACAAACTGCAGTGCACATTAGCAATGTGTATCAATTATTATGGTTGAAATAATATTCTATAAAAAAAGTACTACAAGCAGATATCAACTTAGACCATAATTCGAATTATTTTATACATCCATGTAAACCAACAATAAAGGCCACACTCACTATTTCCAATAGTGAACAGGCCTCCATATCATATATCGATTTCATGGCAATACAAGTAATATTTGCGAAGTCAGGTGGAAGAGCAGTAATAGATTTCGTCGCGATTGCTCCCCAAGCTCACAATTAGACTAAAATATTCTTGATAAAGTGTAACTGCATATTGTTTAAAAAGGTACCAATGAACAGTACAAATATCGAATTATTGAAAAATATCAATAGAATGGATGCAATTAAAACAGTAGATATGATTTAGTGTAAGTATATGTCTTTAAAAACAGGGAAGAATCACTATCTATCACAAAGATTCTGACAATAATGGAAACGAAAGCATTATCTATTTTAAAGTTATTGTTATTTTTATTAATACTTTACTTAGCACAATCATGTTGGTTAAATGACAAATTAAATCATGGTAATCCATTTTTTTATAATCCTATCTCACATGGACTAATACTATATGATCAGATTTAATGCTAATATTATATGATAAGTATGATTAAAACAATCATAATGAAATGAATGTATTGAAACTGGAAAAAAAAAGTTAAACAAGATTTTGATGATTGAAGTATTCATTTCGTTACCAGGAGAATTAAAGTAAGAAAACTTTTATTTTAATGCATTAAAGTACACTAATACTGTATATTTGAAATTTATTTTAATGTATTTAAATATTCATTTTTAATTATAGATTACTTAGAGATCGCAAAATTATTTGACAATAAATGTTGAGTACTTTCGTTCTCATCCTGACTGATAATAGTTACATCATATAAATCCAACTTATTGCAATTGCTTCAAAGTTTGAGACACTAAATTTTGAGGTCTCTGGGCAAATGCGCCGAACAAAAATTGCATAATCTTCGAAATTGACTTTTTCTGACACATTCCTGAATTCAGTTTTGTTCATAAACACATGGAATTGGCAGGAGCTCTTATTCAAAAACTATAAAGTCGAACATTTTTTTTTTTCATTTTTCGATAAACGTAGGAAGTCTTTTAGAAAATGCTGTTAAATTTGGCGTTTTGAAAAAAAAAATCTACACACGGAAGCTCGATAAAGATTATAACAGGAAAACGCTTGTAATTCTCATGTAATTTATTTGCCGAAAAATGAAAAAAAGAAAAACTGAAAGAAAAAAAAGCGTTTTTGAATTCGGTTTGTCTATCTTTCCTCCTATCCGCCATTCCGTGCTTGCGTAAATATAGTCTAATTGCCATGGAATTCATATATGTTATTTGTGTTTACTTTGGTATGTTTAGTATTGAAAATGATGTGTGTAGCATGTATGATTCGTTTACAGGGACACTCAAAAGAATGCCGTCACATTACTGTGAATGGAAAAAATCGTGTGTTGTGTAGTTTAATGATATTACACTCTTTTAAACATGTTGAAATTTATATACATCACTGAGGTGTTGTACACTACAAGGCGATTAATGTAGAATATGGTGTGCAAAGAATTTATATTTAATTTTCAAGGACACACAAACAAATTTGGCTTATGAACAATAATTGCTAGAAGTTCGTTATCGGTTGTGGTACACGATTTTATTATTTTTTTTTATCATATTATATGGCGTTTGTAAATTTTATAGATCATATACAGGGCTGCACTATCTCAAATACATTCCCGTTTATTGACAGAAATTGCTGAATGAAAATTTCCATGCTGAACTAAATTTTTCCATACCATGTAGCATACATACAAAGTTATAGAGCATATACAGGGCTGCACATAAAATTAGATGCGTTTTCTAATTTATTTATTTAGATATCATCTTTCTCCGTAATAAGCTGCAAAGTTTTGTTTCAATATTCTGAATGTATTGGAAAATCTTAATTTATGCTAGACGCATGAATTTAGCTCTTGTTTCTTTTACAGATATTCTTTTTCAATTTCTCCAAAGAATTAGAAAATATAATACTGAATCTTACTATACTAAATATAAGGAAAAATACATGAATACATTCCGAAATTATTAAAAATAGTGCTTAGTTTCTATCTAGTCCAAGAATATTCAACTTGTGTCCCGCGAGGTTGCGAATTTATTGTTGTAAATTTTAAATCCTTTTTCTCTCTTTATGGCCGATGGATGCTGGAGGTTTTATTGGGGATAAAGTGAGGGGGTAAGGGGGTGGGGTATTATTCTTCACAAACATTTGAAATTGATTGTATTTTTCTCATTTTGTATAGGGAAATATATTAGGTATGGAAAATAATTCCTGTTATCAGAATATTTTAGATGTAATTATTTCTCCTAGGTGATGGGAAAGGATAAATTGGCACCCGAAAAAAAAAGGGCACTTTTATTACTATGGAACTTGCAAAAAGCATATTTATTTTGTATATTACTATGCAGAGTCTCCATTTACCTATTTATACTTAGTAATACCTGTAACATTAAGTAAAATCTTGACTTAAAAAGAAATCCAAAGTTCCTTGGAAAATTTCTAATTCAAAATTATTATATTGTCCCTTTCCATTCCGTCTTAAAGGGTTTCATTGTTAAAATTAAAATCTGCATTTAATCAGTAATATTATACATATGTACAATTATTACACCTATAGCTCATTAATGATGCAATACTATGATCACTAATTAATTACAATAAAACCTGTAAGAATGGAATCTATGTATAACATAATCCTGCCTTAAACGGAAAATTTTATGTTTAATAACATAAAATTTTCGAAGTACGAAATATTACACAATTACACCTAGTAAAACCTGTCTAAAACAGAACTTGTTTTCGTACCCAGTGATCTCGTATTAACCGATTTTATTGTAATATACAGTGGTACCGTGTAGTGTTACTGATTAATTAATTCTGTAATACTTAAGTAATGTATCTTTACTATCTGTAAACATGATTTAGGTACAAGAAATAGTGTACTTTATAAAAAAGAAATGCCTTAACATGTTTGGTTTTACTGTAATCAAACAATTGCCTAAAGATATATAGTAAAAACTGCCGAGAACGAAAGGCAAGGTTGAAATAATTACTGCCACTTTGATTACACCAATAAATGTTTTTCTTTTAATGGTCTACATTTATCAGTAAAAAAATAGGAATTAATAAAAATTCAAATTTGTTATCCGGAAGCTAAATTATAAGATCCAAAAATCTCTTTATTTTTTATTTTATTTTATTTTATTTTATTCTTTAAGCATGGGTGGAAAAAAGTTTGTCAGTTTGTATTTTTTTCTTCTTTTTTTAAACAGCAATTTGAATACCTTATTAAAATTTATTTTAATTCTTTTATTGCTTGCTCACAAAAAATAAGTTAGAGGGATTATCATTTAGAAGAAGAATTTTTCCATTTATTTTGAATGCGGATTTGAAATACTATATAACAAATCACATTTTTGGGGGGTGGGGTTTGAGGGGATGGAATATTTGAATATATTTTCAACTGGCATATTCATCAGGATAATGTAAAATATATCAGCTATCTCAGATTTATATCACATAAAATCAAAGAAAGCAGATGTTACACTAACTTGTATAATGACAAATTATTATTATCATTATTTATAAAAGAAAAAATAAATAATATTAGCATTGAAATTGAAATACGATGGATAACACTATCTAAAAGCGAGCACCATGGTATGCCGTACTAAACATTTAATTGAGATTCATTGTATAGTGAGATCTATCGCTATATGTGCGTTTTATAAAATGTAAATTTATTTATAAAATCGATTATTTCCAGTTTAATTTTATAATTAAATCATTACAAATTAATTAAATTTACAGGTTTATGTAACAGAAACTGTTTCTTAAAAAAATGCATTTAGACGAAATGAAACATGCTTGTTATTGGGGAGATATAAATTCTTTTCAAATTTAGATAAAATTTAATAGCATATAAAGCAAATTATACTACATTAACAGTTTGCAAACATTATTCCAAGCCTGTATTCAAGACCTGTATTCCTGAAAACTGCTATTTCCTAACATACTGTCAGATGCTGTCTGGAATTTACCGGACAATCGTTTTCGAAAGCTATTAGTCAACTAGTTTTAAACACCCATTTACGCCTCATACAGACGGTGGACAGCCGCCTCATTCATTCAGTGTCAGAAAGAAGGGGAAAGAACTAAATCCCTTAGCACTTTTGAAGTAAAAAATCACATAACCCCTTCTACCTTTTAGAACAAGTTCTTTTTTCCTATTCAAGGCCTTTTTAAGGTACATTTTTAGAATATACTGAAACGCTCAATGGGTTAAAAAGAAAATTCTTAATGCTTTACAACAATATACACCTGCTTTTAAAATTTAAACTATTTTTCATGCATTGTTTGAATATAATATAATATATTGCATCTTTTGAGAGCAGCTTTAGTGCCCACATTTGCAATAACATCGCACATTTTTACTAATATTGATAAAAAAATATATATTACCGTCCCAGAGCAACAGTGGGACATCTAGTAATAATCAAAAATGAGATGCCTGACTTACTGCTATGTAAAACTGTGTCTGCATCGAGTGGAACAGTAAGAAATTTTTATAAAACACAACTGAAATATTGTATTAAACATAATTTGAGTTCCTGAAGTTGTTCCACTAGAGGCAAAAACAGTTATTCACAGCAGTAAGTCAGATATCTCATTTTTTATTATTACTAGATGTTGTACTGTTGCTTTATGCGACGATATATTACACTTAAAAATAAGTCTTCAAAAGTATTAGAAAATTTCGCGTTGTAGAGATTAGGAAAATATTTTTTTTTTTTTGAGAACCACCTTAAATTATTAACGCCCATAGACAGTAAAGTTTTTGTATTTGTTTTGGTAGTCCTGTATATGATCAATAGATTTTATATACACAACTCAATATGTTAAAAAGTTAGTTAAACTTAAAAACGTTTTAAGATACTGCAGAATGAATGAATGTCGGGCGGCGTCAGTGAAGTGTGTGGTCAAATGTCAAAGTGAAGTATGTTTTCAATTTTAAAATGCTATGGCGATTGATGATGCTGCAAAGAAAGAATTTAACGTGATACAGACAGACGGGGAGGGCCATGGGCCGAGGAAAAGTTTTTAGGTTTACTTTGTCGAACTGTTGAAAGAGATGTTTTTTTTTTGCGTGTGTGTGTTTGTTTTTTAATAAGTATTTAATTGGTATCTCTGATTAATGATTGACATTGAGTTAGTGATTGAGTGAGAGGTATTTTTATGTCTGTGAAATATGCAAGTGTCAGAATGAAAATTGCAGACTTGGTGTCATTCCAAATTTGAAGTAAAATAACTAATTAATTTTGTAATTTAATTTTAAAATTACAGTAATTCCACTTTTTTTTTCTTTCTGTTCTTATAAATACTCTTTCTATATATTTATCTAAAATTTTACATGTAATTTTCTCATGACTGCAGTTTTTATTATGAATTGTACCTTTTGCTTCAAAAATAAATAAAGTAATAAAAACATGCCAGTTTTAGAATGCTAAGTTGTCTATTAGATACTAAATAGCAGAATTCATTTTTTTTTTTTTTTTAATAATTAGAGAACGCAAGAAAAAAATTCTATTTTCGCTTTTCTTTTCCTATTTACCATATTTTAGTATGACTTAAAATAAAAATAAAAATTAAAATTAAAATTAAAATAATAATAATAATAAATAGAAAAAGCATGTCCTTGTTCCTTTTGATTAATCTTTGAATTCTGGAAAAGGTTTTAAAGGAAATAACAGGTCATTTTGAAAAGATATTTTACCTAGAATTAATCGAAAATGAGGCATTTGTACTTATACAGAAAATTTTAATCGGAAAGAAAATTGCGTCTTTTCAATAAATTACACGTGAAAGAAAGGAAATAAGAGCAAAATATTTCAATTTTAAACTCCACATTTTTCTTATTAGGATGTTTCCATAGATATGTTTAGCAATTCCTCGTGGCTAGGAAAATTATTGAACAGAGCATAAATTTATCTAAAATTTTACCTGTAATGTTCTCATTACTGCAGTTTTTATTGTGAATTGTACCTTTTGCTTCAATATGAAACATGTATCCGTATCTCTTAGGTATATCAGGGAACTCTTTACTGCATACGCAGGTAAGAAGTAAAATTAATTGATTACAGCTATAATTAATTGGTGCAACTCGGTATGGTGTAGTTTCCAGAGTATCGTCATCCTACCATTGAGGTGATGTGGATTCAGACACAGGAAAACAACTTTCTTTTATTAATAAGATTTTTATATTCGAACGTTAATAATAATAAAAAATATATACGAATTTTTAGGCTATTTATGTTAATGGCTAGAAAGATTCTGTTAGTCAGGAGTACAGACTTTAAAACAATTGCATAAAAAAAATCAATGCTGTACGGCGGATTTGAGTGCTTTATTTTAGACTATTTTTCTTGGTAGTCATGGTGATAACATTTCATCGGTACACAACCATTTGAAAATAATAAAGTTTAAATAAAATCACAAGACCAAATGCAATACTTGCCTTGATACAATCACGAAATACACAATGTGAACTTTAAAATAATGTTTCATTCTTTTTTTTTCTTTTGACCTATCCTAAATATTAAAGTGAGCAAAAGTTACATGTACACTATATAGCCATTAATGATCGGACACTTTCAATTTTAGACCTTTTGTCGAATATTTAGAAATGTACTTGTCAGATTCTTCTGGAATTTCAGGATTAAATAGGACAGGTTTGACTTCATATTTGTCAATGTCGATTTGATAAGGAGGACAATAAGGGGGCCAACAAAAAATCAAAGAAAAAATAATACTTGAGATCACACTGTAAAATAAAATGCACAAAATGATCTATCGCTACAGAATATAAATAGACAGACATTGTACAATATGTGTATTCATTTGTGCAAGAATACCACGTACATTAATAGACATATAGGATTGTTTTTAAAAAATAAAAAAATCTTGCATGTTTTTTGCCTATAACATGCAGGGTTTCCCGCCAAATTTAACGCTTCAGAAAAATTGACAAAATATAGCAGAAACAATATAGTGCAAATGGAATATAATTATATTAAATATTTTAGGAAAGATAAGTAGTTGTAAGAAATATTTTTTATCTGCACATGCGTGAATGATGACAAGGATATTTTTACATAATTTAAAAGTTAGCTCTATGGAGCAAGTTAAAGTAATCCAGTCAAATATCCTAAAAATTCAGAAAGATATCGGCGTTAGAGTGAGCTAATTTTTACTTGTTCTCTAAAAGTAGCTGAATGATAAGGAATTTTCCAAACATTATCATTTTTTTATTAATTGATTTCCAGAAAAAAGTTAGTATTTAGTGACTATCAACGTATAGATTTCGAAAGAAAGCTTCGATTTTGATACTTCTTTTTATCATGGTATAGGCTCGTTCTGGTGGTTATATAGAAAAGACTAAAGCATCAATAAAAAATGAAAAAAAGAAAGAAAATTAAAATTGACAATTTATGGACTATCCCTTATCATTCAGGGATTATTGTACTAACATGCCCCAAAATAACAAAACGAGCTTTTTATTATTATTATTATTATTAAAGGCTTTATAGAATTTCAATTTTTGATTATGCAAAACAGGAGTAAATAAGAATTTCAGATGGGGTAAAATTAGGTAAATGAAGTTTTAAGAAAAGCGGAGATATGGCGAAATACGAAAGATTCTTCTCTATTAACACTTTGTACTCAAGAGGTGACTCTCACTCGAAGTACCGCTGATTTTATAAAAATTGGAGGTATGTATATTATGAGATACCAAATTACAAGATAATGAAAAAACACTCTAAGTAAATCGTGTGTATTTGTGATTAAAATAATAAAATACAAAATTTACGGTATGAATTTTTTATTAAAACCATTCAACTGTTTTACATTTAAAAGGTGAATGTCTTTTAAATGCATTTATTCGAATGATTTTTTTTTGTTTGGATGCATACAAGAAGTTGAAGAAATTTAATGAAGATTTTCATAATTTTTTATATATTTTTTATTTTGCAGAATAGTAAAACAAAAATTAAAGATTGTTTTGCACATCGGACGAATTGAATTCTTAAAAACGTATTTTAATAAATACTTTTAAAGAATTTAAAGATACTGATTGGAAAATAAGTAAATACATTAATTAAGTTAATTAATTAATTAATAATAAATTCTAAGAACAATTTTTTAACTTGAAGGCAATATTTTTTAAAAGTACTTTTTATATTTTACAATTAAAGATCGTTAATTTGTTTATTTTCTGTCTATGCAGTTAAAATTTTTCTAGTCAAATTGCACCTCCGAAATTAGTAGCTTTATTTATCAGCGTAACTTACATAGTGCGGCTCTGTTAAAAGATGGTAATACATTATTTTTAATAATACAGAACTATCTTAAATGTAATATAACAACAAAGTTTTGCTGGTTTAGAAATACGACAAAATGGTAAACTTGTAAGATTTGAAAACTGATTTATAGTTATAGTAATAATAATAATAATAGAAATTCTGCGCAAAGAGGTGAATCGTGGCATTCATAAATATCGATTTTCCTCCATATAATTATAGAAATCATATGAATAATTTATTATTAAATTTTTTTCGAATGTCCATATTTTGCAGGCATTCTATCCTTGTCAAGGCTGTTTGTCAACTGCTCTGCTCAATATTGCAATTAAGAATATTCACAAATTCATTTTTTGACGGAAACATATAAAATTGGAAAGACTGACCATGGAAGCGATTTGGAATCCAGCTGTGTTTTCCATTTTTTGATCAATCAATTACCTATTGAGTTAGAAGCGATTTTGATCACATGACAAACATGTTTTTCGCTCTTTCTTGTGTGGTTATTCTTCTTTAGCGCTGAAATTCGGTTCAAAACGCCCACTTTGACACTATTTTCTGAAAGATCTATTGCGTTTGAAAAAAAAAAAAAAACTCATTGCATAGTTTCTGAACAACAACACCTGCATTTCCGAATAAAAATAAATTAAAACTTATGTCATAAAGTTGCCCTTTTTGATTTGTTAACAGCCTTAAAGGGATTACCTCAAAATTGATTAAAAAATACATTTTCTTTTTTAATAATAAATGAAAGTTTGCTTAATTGTGAATATTTGGACACCATATTTTTATTCATACCGCAATTACATCGCGAGCTATTGTAAATTTTGTTAATACGCCCAGCGCAATTACCAATACAAATTAAAACTTTAAATTGCTTTTTCTCCCTGTTCCTATGTTTGTCATTTTCCTGTTTTTAAAATGTTAAGGCTTTTATTGTATTTGAGATGGAGATTTAAAATTTTTCGTGTATGTTCTTTATTATATATGTAATAAATCTGCGCATGGAATTAGCCTTCAGGTTTTTTGTTATATTTTAAAAAGTGAAAGTTTATAAAGATATGTGTTAGATTTCATCGTTTTTACAATTACAGGGTATTTAAAAAGGTTATGTCCAAGGGTGTGTGTGTCAGGTCATGAGGATCAAGAATTACATAGGAACTGGGGGTCGGAAACGCAATCGTGACGGTGCAATTGCATAGTGACCGTGGTTTAAAGGAAAGATAATAAATAGTGTAAAAAGACCTTTATTTCTCAAAAATCTTAATCGAAGTACAAAATAGAAATGAAAAATGTTACAACTCAAGTGCTCAAAATGTGCCCCATTGACCTTGATGCGTGCTTCACATCGGCACCTCATGGAATAGCGAACACGTTACAATTGGCCCTGTACCTTGGTCACTGCGAGCCCCGGACCTAAACCCCTGCATTTCTAAGTGTGACGATATCTGATGTCTTTGGTGTAAGAGACACCCGGTCCATCGACCTTGGACCTCATAGTATGAATCGCGGCACGTGTCCGGGAGCCTCCTGGGGAATTGGAACGTGTTTGGGATTGCACACGGCGTCGATGTGAGGCATGCATCACGGCTAATTAGGCACATTTTGTGCACTTGTTATGAGTTGTAACATATTTCACTTCCATTTTGTACTTCGATTAAGTTTCATGTAAAATAAAGGTCTTTTTACTCTGTTATCTTTTCTTTGCGTCACAGTCACGATGTAATTGCGTCGTCACGATCGCGTTTCTGACCTTCAGTTCTTATGTAATTCTGGTTCCCCATGACCTAACGCATCCAGACGTGTCGCTTGGACATCACCTTTTCACCTACCCTGTACATATTAGTAAATATATATATTAAAAATAATGTATTTAAAAATGCATGCGCAGTCTTGTGTAATAAACATTTGAAAATCTTTAAAAAAAAAATTACTAAAATATCAATATTTAAAAATTAGAAGGGATTTTAAAAATTACAATTCTCAGTTTTTTTAAGTTATAATTGAATATGCAGTTAATTTTCGTTTTCAAAATTCACTTTTCGTTGAACATTGAAATGCAGTGAATTCATCCTCTGCACCATTTTTTTTAAAAATAAACAAAATTGTTGAAAAGGTAAACTGCCCCCTTAAAGGAATAATTTGTTCTCAAGAATTTAACCCTATTAGTTTGATACATACAGATATTTCATAGAAATCAAGATTTCCCACACATATGAAACAATTGTAAGACTACATACATAGTTAAAGATAAGAAATGGATTAAATAAAGGAATAACCTCTCGAATAATAATCCCAAGCATCCTTGAAATAGAAAACCTCAAGAAGAACTTGTGATGATGATTTGTACATGTTGCCAGAAACATTATTACTATACAAGATATATAATGTAACATATGTACAAGAGATATATACATTTTGGTTAAAAATTACTGTTAAATTTAAATGATTAACAGTAGGTTTCTAAAGGACAACAATTAAGGCTTACTGAAATTTAACGAATATGACACTGGTTGAACTCTAACGAACAGAGTTATTTTGTGTACTATCAATATAACAAAAGGCCATGGATGAATAATTGAAGACGTTTGGAGAATGGTGTATTACAACAGGAATAAATAATAAACATAACTTTCCCACATGCAGGGTGTCCATAATTAAACGACCGTACTTTAAACTTGTCTACAGGCAAAACTATTTTTCATAAAGTTGTGAAATTTTGTAAAAGACATAATAAAGATATGGAAATTTGTTTAAGTAAAAAAAAAAAAAGTAAATAAAAGTAGTTAAGTATTTCGCCACTAGAGGGCGTTTTTTAATCAATTGCACATTTAGTATTACGATAGTTTAGAAATTTTATTTATTAACCTAACCTTACTCTAAAGACAGCATTTCACGACATTTTCCTAGCTTTTCCCTGAACATACTGCGCTCAATTGTGGAACATGCTACCTTAGATGGTGGATTTCAGATGGTATTTGAAAATGATGAAAATCATGCAGAACATGTTTAGTTATAACAAAGTTTGTTAAACTATCGTAAATGTACGCTAAATGTGTAATTCGTTAAAAAAGGCCTCCTATTTTTTTTTTCTCTCAAACATATTCCCATACTTTTATTATGTCCTCCAAAAAATTTCACAACATTCTGAACAATAGTTTCGCATGCAGACATCTTTAAAATAGGATCGATTAATTATGAACATCCTGTAAATAAAATTTCTAAACTATCTTAATGCTAAATATGTAATTTATAAAAAATCGCCCTCTGGTGGCGAAATTTTAAACTATTTTTATTTATATATTTTTTAGCGTAAACAAATTCCCATCCCTTTATTATGTTTTTCACAAAATTTCACAACTTTATGAACAATAGTTTTGTGTGTAGACAACTTTAAAGTACGGTCGTTTAATTATGGACACCCTGTATGTATCACTAAAGCATAAATTATCGGTTCAGCAGGGATTAGATTTCCGCTTTTTTGCACACCAGTATTAGCTTAAAGAAAACGTTGTTCTGTTAAATCGCAAAAATGATCTCATTAAATGAAATAACATTCTCTCTAATAAAATACTGATGTGCAAAAACGCGGAAATCTCATCCCTGGTTCAGACAAGTACACCGTATTTTTAATATTTTTCAAACAACAGAGGTGTGTATGTGTGAAGGGCGGGGAGGGGTTCTTTCGCAGCGTCCAACGGTAAAAGTGATTTTATTCATTTGTTATAATAAAATTGAGCTTATCAACACCCCTTTCTCTACTCTACCCTTGAAAAATAACTTTGCTTTTTCCCGTATTTCATTCTGCCTGTGCCGATAATCCGATATAAATGTAAATATCACTGATTTACATTGAAAACATTTGCAGTTATTGACAGAGACTGTTTTTATTACATTAGAGTAGACTGGAAATTCATAGAATTATATACAAATACAGTATCTGCTAGAAGATAGTACATAGAAAGAAGATAAAAAACTTTAAGTGGAGATAGAGCAAAGTACAGCAAACACATTCTGTATGGGAAATCAAGGTCGTAATGCCTTTATCCAATCAATCATATGCAAATAATACAAAATAGCAAAACGAAACAAAATAAATCGATAATCGCTTGTAAACATGTGTCAACTTTATAACAAAACAAGTGAGGTAGGTAAAATGGCCACATCCCTATTTGTGGCTTTCAGCGAAACCAAAATTAGTCAAAAACAGAAAAATGAAATCACACTCTCAAACTTACCGGGGATTTCGGAACTCCAGCAGCATGGTGAAGTTTACTGATCATTACTGCCGGCTTGTTAGGTTCCGTCGTATCTTTCTCTTGTAGTCTATCTAAGAAGTGGATTAAGACAGCTAGAAAGAAATAGAAAGCTGCTCACCGGGTCCAATGGGGTCAAAAACAACAACAACAACAGTTTACTGATGAAGGTAATCATGATACACAGGAGACCGGAGCGTTGGCTAACAAATTGATATGCAACTCGCCACTCAGCTCAGTGATGCATCATTTACTTTCTAACTGGTAACTTATTTAGACTAGACGATATTATACAAATAAACTAATTCAGAGGTAAATATTGGCATGTCTGAAATTTAGGCATTCCAAAGGGGTGGGGTTAACATTAGCATAGGCCCTTCCCTGTCATTCAAATTGAAATATACGTAACAGGACCAAACTCTAGTAATAGAGAGCAAATATGAATTTATTTAGAACTAAATATTGATCTATTTTAAATTTTGAAATTCTAATGCGAAGAAAGGGGTGTGGGAGTGGGGGGCGGGCTAGTACAGGGCTATTACAAATGATTGACCCGATTTAAAAAATCGTATTTTCCAAACTACTGCTATAAGTGATACATGAATTTAAAGAGAAACATACCAAGTTTTTTTTTTCAGTTACAAATGTTCGATGTGTGACCCTTTTGTTACACGGCATACCTCCAATCTGTAATCGAGTTTTTTCCAAACATTTTGTAGCATCACCCTGTCAATGGTTCTGAAGGCTTCACAAATGCGTTCTTTAAGTCCTGAACACTCTGTTTTCGGCATTGGTGATACATAAACAATGTCTTTGACGCTGTCAAAACTTAAAGAACGCATTTGTGCAGAATTCAGAACCACTGACAGAGTGATGATTCAAAATGTTTGGGACGAACTCGATTACAGATTGGGCGTATATCGTGTAACAAGATGGTCACACATCGAACATTTGTAACTGAAAAAAACTTGGTATCTTTATCTTTAAATTCATGTATCACTTATGTGGAGTAGTTTCGAAAATATGATATTTTAAAATCGAGTTCATCATTTGTAATAGCCCTGTATATCGAAATGTCTATATATCGATACTGGATCTTGAGTAAATTGTAATATTAGAGAGAAAATTAGAGCGGATAGAGCGCTAAATACCGGCATGTTTGAAATTTTGAAATCCGAAAATTCAGTTCTTTATCTTCGTACTTCCCTCTCCAATAATTCTAATTACGATAGCTCGATATCGGAAATGGGTGCAAAAGAAAAGTAATTGACAGCTAAATTTTGGCATAATTTCAAGTATGCCGGAACGAGAGGAAATTGTAATATTAGAGAGCAAATCGGGGGTAAATATTGCCATGTTTGAAATCTCAGTATTTGAAAGTGGTCGTAAGTCAACGCTAGCCCCCATCCCACCTCTATTTGTAATTTAAGCACCTCGTTACGAAAATTGAAGCCAATTATAATACTAGTAAATTAGAGCAAAATATAATTTATCCCTAAGATAAATAACATTTTGGAAATTTGCACATTCGAAAGTGGGATAAGTTAAGCCTTCTAGTTGGATTTAAAATATTTCGATAAGGAAACTGTAGCTAATTCTAAAATTAGAGAACTCAATATTGACATATTTGAAAGTGGAGTAGGGTGCTAGCAATGACTTAGTCCCCTACCATTCTATTTTAAATATCTCCTTACAATTACCCGAGCAAATTAGAGGAAAATGAGTGTTATTCTTGATATATTTAAAATTGAAACATTTGATTCCTGGGGAAAGGAGGAAAGTGTGGAGTTTTTACTTGTGAGGAAAGGGAGATTGCTGAATTTATATATTTTCGCAGCACAAATTAAGATCTTGATCGGATGAGAAACTCCCATTGGCTGCAATGGGAATTTCAGTTAACATAGGATTCGCATAGAAACTAGCGCCGTCTAAAGGGGACGTTAGAACATCTAGCATGGTTGTCATAGGACTGCAGTATTTGACAGTTTATCGCTTCTTTGACGACTTTTCAAGAAGAAACAAAAAAGAAAAAGAAAAAAGGTGGGGAGTGTTTGTAAACATTAGCATTTACCGCGGCTGACGACTTTATCGGAAGTCGGCAACAACGTTTTTGACTCTTCGAATCAATGTTTTAAAAAACAAAAATCTCTCATTGATGATTTTTCTTGAAATTATTAATGATTAAATAATTATTTTTTAATTAAAAATAAATACATTTTTTCCCTTCATAAAACAGTTCACTTAATATGAATTACCAATAAATTGGTATACAATTTAAAATCTAACGATCAAAAAATAAGTAATTTTCAAACTCTTTAAATTGTAATGTAAAATATTTTCTTTTACCCTTGAGAGAGGTTGGGGAAAATGTATCCTTTTGCAATTTATTTCATTAATATAGATATATTCTATTCTTTAAAATGTTCACTTCTAACTTTTATTAAAATTCTACAGTTTCATAGAATTTTTTTTCTTTTTTTTCTTTTAAATTCTCAGTAAATATTTATGGAGATCAGTCTCACTCTTTTAAAAGGTACTTAATAAACATTTTTTCTTAAATAAAAGAAAGTAAAATTTTGTAAAAGGAAAAATCAAAAGATTTTTTTTTAGTTTAAATTACCATTGCAGGTCAATTCCAGTATAATTGTTTTATTTTTTATCGTTCTTATTACCTTATTTTGAAATTTCTCATCTTGATTTTCATGCTGAAAAACAAAATCCAGTTTTTTATATTTCAGTGGTGAATAAGAATTATGGCGGACATTTTTTTTTCATAACACATAAATCTCCAAATAGTAATTACCTTATTTACTCACAGAAATTCTGCTATTAAATAAGGCAACAATTATTATTCCGCCTTTATGAAATATCTCTCATTCTTTTTATATACCTTTTTTGACCACCGTTATCATACGAATTGAATATTTCCAACTGAGCGAAAAAATGCCCGGGCTGGGAATCGAACCCAGATCCTTGGCTTACAAGGCCAATGCTTTTCCGCTTTTCGCTCAGTTGGAAATATTCAATTTGTATGATAACTTTACCAATCAGTTTGATTGTGTTAAAATAATAGTTCATCTACGTATCCATCGTTTATATGGAGTTCCTTTACCTGCGGTTTATTCTGTTGAGCTGTCTACATGACAGACCAGATGTTACTACCAATAAGGTTATCTGAGCGAAATATGCTGGCTGGTTGTCGGCCCAGTTAGCTTAAACGGAAAAACATTGGCCTTGTAAGCCAAGGATCTGGGTTCGATTCCCAGCCTGGGCATTTTTTCGCGCAGTTGGAAATATTCAATTCGTATGATAACTTTACCAATCAGTTTGATTGTGTTAAAATAATAGTTCAAAAGTTCTTATTTGCAGAATGACACTTAATAACGGTAAAAAAAAAAAAAAAACATTTACACCTGTTTTGACTTAAAATTTCAAAAATATTATGCGCAATATTTTGAAAATATCAAGCTTCATGATATTTTAAAAATAAATATGGATATATGTCATAATATATATCACCGAACCCTGCTAAAAATATATATTAATTTCTAGATTTACTCATATTTCTGATGTGTGTCTTCTTATATGTGTATTTTCACTCATATTTTTGTTGTAAATGTAATTTTGCTTATTTTATGGATTACTATTATTTCATATAATACTGCATTTTTGGGATGTAGGATAATTTTTGGATAGCCCCAGAACAGAATACTTTACAATGTTCTGTAACAAACTTCAGCTGATCAAGAACGTTCTGCGGCGATAAAAAAGAAAGACACAGGGAGATTTTCTTATATATGAGGAAGTGTGACTGCATCTTTTTATAGAAATGCAAAAGACATTTTGTAAAACATTGACATACACACACGAAAGAAACTATCGGCAAATTTTGCGATTTTACCCCGACTGAATGATGAATTTTGTGTTTTTTTTCCCCCTCTGTTACCTGACTAATTTCGTATATTTTTTTTCTCAGAACCAATCGTCGAATTTCACAATTTTTTTTTTCTGTGACTGATTTAATAATTTAGATATATTTTCCACAATTCACCGACTAATTTCACGTTGAACTGCGACCAGTGATTTAATAATTTATAGACCGGGCGCTGGATGGAGTTGAGTATGCAAAATGTGAGGACCGCATTCGGTTTATGGTTTTGAACTCAGAAAAGCATGCAAATTATGATTTCGAATGTTGCCAGGAGTTGTATTGGTCCAATTTTTTTTTACACCCCACCCCCTTAGACATCAAGTAAATGGACTGAACATATGCTTTGGTATCATTAAAATAATTGTATTAACGGCAATATCAATTTTTTTTTTATAATTAAAGATACTTATAGCTAGTCAAGTGGAAAAAGAACAGAAAAATTAATAATAAAAACAAAAATTATTGTTAAAAAAAATTATTTAATACAAAAAAGCAAATTCAAACATATCATAAAAATAAGTATAATCATCAATCTTTTTTATTTTGACAATCGTTATTTATGCATTTGCATAACGCAATACAATCAATCTGTAATTTTTTACAAGAGCAAGCCATTGTTTTACAATTGGATGTACATTTACAGGGTTGAATCAACAATTCCGGCAGTGGTTGCTTAGTCATTTGTCGTGGGTATAATTTATCATCTTTCCTTTCATAGCCTAAGAAGGTGTAATCAATAGGCTGTAGTAAAGTTTGGTCAGCATTCACCCATACATATGTTTGTGCTGAAGCTCTCAATAGATGTAAATGTAGAGCATCTGATGTGCAAATAACTTTTAATAAATTTAAGCCGAAACCGATATTTTGGGAAATTAATTTATACCGAAGTTCATCAGCCGTTGAAATTTTTTTTGAAAAAAGATAGGTGCAAATGTTTTCCAATTCTTTTAGCTGTTCGACACTTAGGTACGGATTTCCCAAATGCTTTAAAGCTTCTTGTGCAAAATCCAACGATGCAGCGTTTAAAGCATTTTTTTTCGAGCCGAATCTGCTAGTCGAATCGCAACCACTCAGAGCGTGTAATGCTGGCAAAATACCACAAATATTTTCTCCAAGGGATTGAGCAGCCAGATGACATCCTGAAATGAATTTTTTCTTATAGGAACCGTCGAACCATAGACCTAAACAGCCTAGACGTGCAAGCTTGTTCCAGAAGTAAATTCCGAGAATGAAAACATCTGTATCAGCGCAAATGATTATGATATGGCCAAGTTTGATTTTCACTGCGTGAAATATATGACCAAACATCCGTGAATCCGCTTCTAAATGGTTAGAATTCAAGTCAGGTACTTCAAAAAATGAAGAACCTTGCAGTTTGAAACATTTTGTTGGATCTTCAAATCCTCCACAAATATATAACTCGCAATCTTCATTTACTTGTGCATATCTAGGGGCAGCAGTACATAGAAATCGAACAAGCTGTAACTTATTTTCAGTGCTTGAAAAGAAATTATTACAATTAGCTGGAATTTTGGTGTGCTCATTTGAAATTATGAAATTTTTCATCATTTGACCTTTACTCCGTAACGTTGATTCCAAGTATTTTATTGAAATATCATCATATCTGTCAAATACAATATCAACTCGTTTTACATTTGGTTGCGAAAAAAGATTCTGAATTCTATTGAAAAAAGCTTGAGCAAAATCGCCAAATGTGCTGAAATTTTTTAATTGGATTCGATGAACAAGTGCCATACCATCAACAATGTAAATTTTTGAAAAAGGTAGATTTAAAATATCCTGCCGCGTGTTAGTACCACACTTATGATTATTTTCAATTTCAAGGGCGAGTTGTGATTTTGGAGATTTCCTGTAAAACCCTTCAGCGTCAAAAAGGTACTTGCAGTAATTCAAAATTTCGAAAGATGCTAAAATTTTTGCATCAAATCCACGTTGATTAGCCAACAAAAATGTTTTCTGAATGAGACTTACATCTGTTGCATCTTGTAACTTTTTATTAGAAGTACTCTTGTTTTGTTTTTGTGAATGAGTTACAAAATTGCTAAATTTATTTTTTTTAATAGGATCAGATAACTTTTTGCTTTTGAGTACGAATCGCTCATCTTCGTACGTTCTTAACAGAGCCTCTCCATTTTCCTGTATATTTAGCAAACATTGCACAGAAGATTCTTCAGCAAGTTCACCAGTGTAAATATTTTGAAGCGCGCAATTCGCGTTATCATTATAAGGGTTGCAGGCAATAATATACTTTATTATATTTTGAATATCTTTTTCGTCTTTATTGATCCTGGATTGTGTCCATTCATTATGATAATTAATGTCACTTGTAGAGTCTGCTTGTATTTCGAGATATGAAGAAAAAGCCTCGTGAATACTGTTTTTGAACGGATAAAGGAGCAGCCATCTCTGCATCGCTTCTTCATTTTTAGTAATGCCAATCAATCCTCCAGTAACTGCTGAAGATCGGTTTTGAGACTGTTCTAATGCTAAGTCGGGGCTTACTGCATTAAATTTACCTTCCGTTCGTTTGACGGACACCATTCCTCTCTTCATATCATGTTCAACTTCTAAAGGTAGTTTTATCATATCTTGTAAATAAAGAGTGACTCCACGAATGTAGTTCGTGTGATTCATGGAGAAAAAGAACGGTAACATTTGTCGAGTAGTTAACAAATGTAATTCATAATTACTATTTCTATCAGCCATAACTGAATTTAACAAAATTTCTACCATTTCGCAGTAGTTGTTTAAATATTTGAATACTTGATTTTCAGTGCTCATGGTGCGCAAAAAATGTGAAAAATTCATTAAAAAATCTGTAATTATTCTTTTGTATTGATCATGTTTTTCGATTACGCCAGAATGATCTTTATCTACTGTACTTTCTCTTATCTCCTGAAGACAAATATTTAGCTGTTGTAAAAAATCTTGAGAATAATTCATGCATTCTATAAATTCGGCAATTTGTATGCTTCTTAAGGCTTCGTATAAGAGCTTATGTGCTCTAATACCTCTGTTATAATGAGTACCTTTCAGAATTGATGCCAAAGTATTCTCACCATAAATATCGGCTTCAATAAGAATACCGTCGAGTCCACTCTCTTCTACATATTGGCCCAAGCACCGCAAATAATTTTTTTGTAAATGAAATGATCCAATTCTCAATATTAAATTGTCAAATTCTTTATTTGTTAGCTGAATATTTTTAGCGATAAGATATATAGCCATGTCACACGAGAGTACTGCTATTTTTTTACCGAGTGCAAGACTTACGTTGACATAATTTTTCATAGCGGTATACACAACGTCTTTGGAAGTCGGTGGCTGAGGTATAACCGGGCTAAATCCAACAGTAGAAACAGGTGCGGTTTCAGACGATAGTATTTGTTGAAATGGAGTCCATCCTGGTACCGAATTTGTAGATGATCGGCAGAAATTATTTATTGATAGACTATATTGCAGTCTACACAAGACCCAGAGCAAATTATCAAATTGTAAATTGTTTTGATTATTATTTAATAAGCAGCTACTGTCCTTATAGTCCGGTATTGAAGGCTGCATATTTTCTTGAAAATGAAGAATTGCTTGACAGTTTAAAAATTTTAAATCCAATTCGTTCAACTCTACTGTAGGTTTCATTTTAATTAGATTAACTTCATTGTCAGTGGATTTTTTTTCTTGATATATCACCATAGCTGTAACATGGGTCGAGCCTTTCCCACTTAATGTTTCTTCATTGAAATCATTGTTATCTATAGCTCCATGAAGAAATAACGATGAATCTCGAACTATATTTTTAGGAATAAGCAATTTCTTGTCTATATCTTCACACACAATTGACGTTGTTACTTCATTATCGAGGTTTTTTAATGCTTTGTAACTAATGCTATGCCCACATTTATTCAATATAACGATTAATTGTTTCGATCGAGTCAAATGATGTATAGATTGAGCTAAAGCTATATGCTTTGGAGTGTGTTTCTCAGTAATCGTGAAATACATATCATAAAACACTGATAACGCTCGTCGATTATAATTCTCACTTAATTTGTTATTCTTTGAACTGAACAATGCTTGCATAAACATTAGCCAGTTATTCGGTAATTGACCTTTTTGTAAAAACTGTTCAATTAAAATTTCATCACATAAATACCCATCTGGCATTACTTTGGTATTTAGTATTTCTTTTCGAAGTTGTTTAGCTACTTGAACAGTGTAGTTTGTTGAATTTACGGTACGAATATGTTCAATGACTTCATCCAGTGGTATATTGCCCATAAACACCAATGATGATTTTGATCTATCGCTCGGATATGAAAATAAAACATTTTCACCATACTTATCAATGAGCAGTGATTTCATAACGCGATTTTCTACAATTGCATCTTCTATTTCAGTGAGTTCAGCTAGTCGCTTGCCCAAGAATGACACTTCAAAAGAGTGAGATGTTAATTTATCTTTCATTTCATCGATTAGCTTTTCAAATGCCTCCATAAGGATGCCATGTGGTATTTGACTTGAAGGTCTGCCTGCTGGATTTTCAGAGTTTCTTGGTTGCCGTAGATAATCACGATAACAATGTTTATGATACCTCACTTCCATTGCAAATAAA
This sequence comes from Maratus speciosus, assembly GCA_963932465.1. Lineage (NCBI taxonomy): Eukaryota > Metazoa > Arthropoda > Arachnida > Araneae > Salticidae > Maratus > Maratus speciosus. The sequence continues at coordinate 23,948,337 of OZ010798.1, read as the reverse complement.
TCAGCTGGATGTTCGCAAATGCTAATTTTAGTGAAAACATCATCTTGTTTTTTTCGAGCAATATTTAAAATTTGTTCCGCTGCTGAAATTTCAGAACATAAAAGAAGAGTTTTGTTCTTATTTCTTGATTGTTTACCACAAATTAAACATTTATTACTTGTATCAATTTTTAATTCAATTCTTGATGACCGACGAACCCTTTGGCTACCTGAAACATTTGCTTCTGTAGAGGAAGTGGGAACAGAGGCATTCTCCTGCTTTAGTAATGCTAATTCTCGACGCCTGATTTTCTCTTCACTAATATAAGTTGCAATACAAGCTCGATGCCAAGAACAATTGTGGGCAATAAAGTCTGTATCACTTTCTAATTTCTTACTAATGTCATCTTTTCTGCGATCTGCTGCTCTTTGAATAGTAGTAAACGTCTGTAATTTTGGATTTTTCACTAAATCACCCGTTTTATCACAAAACAAACACGACAATTCACTTACTTTTCGCTTATTTAGATTTATCACTTGTAGTGACATTTTCCGCCCTTTTATTTAAATAAAACACACTAATAAGACACTCAACTGCAAAAAAACTTAAATAATATTACTTAGATACGTAAAAATAAACCGTTATGGGCTACGAATTCTCTTTTACTGACGTTTCCGAGTGGTATGACTCAGCAACGCGCCGAGCGGAGAGAGGGGTGGGGAAAAGGGAAAGGGACATGACTCAGCAACGCGCCGAGCGGAGAGAGGGGTGGGGAAAAGGGAAAGGGACCAGTACAGCTGCCGGCAACATGTGATTTTCTATTATTTAGGGTCTCAGGTAAAAGAATTTGAGCATAGTTGCCGGTCCTCACATTTTGCATACTCAACTACCTTTGGCGCCTGGACTATAAGATAAATAACATTTTGGAAATTTGCACATTCGAAAGTGGGATAAGTTAAGCCTTCTAGTTGGATTTAAAATATTTCGATAAGGAAACTGTAGCTAATTCTAAAATTAGAGAACTCAATATTGACATATTTGAAAGTGGAGTAGGGTGCTAGCAATGACTTAGTCCCCTACCATTCTATTTTAAATATCTCCTTACAATTACCCGAGCAAATTAGAGGAAAATGAGTGTTATTCTTGATATATTTAAAATTGAAACATTTGATTCCGGGGGAAAGGGGGAAAGTGTGGAGTTTTTACTTGTGAGGAAAGGGAAATTGCTGAATTTATATATTTTCGCAGCACAAATTAAGATCTTGATCGGATGAGAAACTCCCATTGGCTGCAATGGGAATTTCAGTTAACGTGGGATTCGCATAGAAACTAGCGCCGTCTAAAGGGGGACGTAAGAACATCTAGCATGGTTTTCATAGGACTGCAGTATTTGACAGTTTATCGCTTCTTTGACGACTTTTCAAGAAGAAAAAAAAAGAAAAAGAAAAAAGGTGGGGAGTGTTTGTAAACATTAGCATTTACCGCGGCTGACGACTTTATCGGAAGTCGGCAACAACGTTTTTGACTCTTCGAATCAATGTTTTAAAAAACAAAAATCTCTCATTGATGATTTTTCTTGAAATTATTAATGATTAAATAATTATTTTTTAATTAAAAATAAATACCTTTTTTCCCTTCATAAAACTGTTCACTTAATATGAATTACCAATAAATTGGTATACAATTTAAAATCTAACGATCAAAAAATAAGTAATTTTCAAACTCTTTAAATTGTAATGTAAAATATTTTCTTTTACCCTTGAGAGTGGGTGGGGAAAATGTATCCTTGTGCAATTTATTTCATTAATATAGATATATTATATTCTTTAAAATGTTCACTTCTAACTATTATTAAAATTCTACAGTTTCATAGAATTTTTTTTCTTTTAAATTCTCAGTAAATATTTATGGAGATTAGTCTCACTCTTTTAAAAGGTACTTAATAAACATTTTTTCTTAAATAAAAAAAAGTAAAATTTTGTAAAAGGAAAAATCAAAAGATTTTTTTTTATTTTAAATTACCATTGCAGGTCAATTCCAGTATAATTGTTTTATTTTTTATCGTTCTTATTACCTTATTTTGAAATTTCTCATCTTGATTTTCATGCTGAAAAACAAAATCCAGTTTTTTATATTTTAGTGGTGAATAAGAATTATGGCGGACATTTTTTTTTCATAACACATAAATCTCCAAATAGTAATTACCTTATTTACTCACAGAAATTCTGCAATTAAATAAGGCAACAATTATTATTCCGCCTTTATGAAATATCTCTCATTCTTTTTATATACCTTTTTGACCACAAAATTTTAATTATTAAGGACAAAAAAAGAAGAAACAAAAAAGCAAATTTAGATATTTTAAATCATTAATAAATAAAATAAAAGTGTTACATTAAGAGGCTACTTCAGTCAAACCAAAATAACCGTTCGCTAATGCTAATCCTATGGAAGAAATTTATAAAGATATCTCGGTCGCATTTCAATATTTTTAAATGATTTCTTTTGCATTGAATAGTTGAGATCGATCTGTACAAAGGCCGTTGTTTACTTTTTGGATTTTGTTTACAGGTATTTCTTATGAGGACACTTTCATTTTCGGAACCGGATTTGAAAGTAAAAACATCCTCAAAAAAAAAATATCTGCAATCAAAATTCAAAAAGTAAAAAACGGCCTGCATACATATATATCTCAACTATTCAATGCAAAAGAAATCATTTAAAAATATTGAAATGCGACCGAGATATCTTTATAAATTTCTTTTATAGGATTAGCTTTAGCAAATGCGTCTTTTCATTTGACTGAAGTAGCCTCTTAAATAAAAATTTCATTTTTTTGCAAATCAGCTTTTGATGTTTGCAAATAATTCGAATAATTTAAAAAATCTGTACTTAGAAAAATGGAAACAGTGTATAGACTTTATATTCACAATAAAATTTCACATATAACCTGGATGAATGTTAAAACTTAACTTTAAGAAACTTTATTGCTATGCACTAAAAGTGACTAAAATTGATCTGCACTGCAATTTTGTTTATATTGAAGTTATTAAGGACAAAAAAAAAAAAAAAAAAAAAAAAGCATATTTAGAGATCTTAAATCATTAATAAATAAAATAAGAGTGTTACATTAAATAAAAATTTCATTTTTTTGCAAATCAACTTTTGATGTTTGCAAATAATTCGAATAATTTAATAAATCTGTACTTAGAAAAATGAAACACAAACTTTCTTTATATTGAAGTTGTTAAAGAAAAAATAAACATTTTTGTAGATCATATTACATATCAGCGAGGAAGGCTTATCAAAGAACGTAGAGGAAAAGAGGGGAAGGCTTTGGAAACCGTAACTAACCGAAGCAGAGCAAACAGCTCTGCTGGGAAACACACTCAAAGGGGAGATCCAATCATAATATTCATTCTTCATTGCATCTACCGATTCGCCAAATTTTCTTGTAGTAAACCTAAGATAACGCCTTCGCGCCAACGCCCCGCAAGAATTCAAAACGACATTTCCTGGTCAGTTTGACTTGTGACTTAACCCTTTCAGGGGTAGAGGAATTCTGTTCGTAAAATGATGAAATAATTGGCTGACACCAGAATATTCAAACGAATATCTTATTAAATAACAAAACGCTATTTTGCGCTTTAATTTCAAAAGCAACATTTTATTAAAATATTATTGGTGCCAGTAGTCAGTTTTGGAATTAAAATTAGGTGGCTAGACCCTCTAGCCACCGCCCTTGAAAGGGTTGACAGCGATTGGGACAGATTTTTTAATATGATCTGTTCATGTTTTGTTGTTATGATATATTTTCTGTATTGCAAATAGATAGCCGATAAATACGTACAATGGAAAAATCTTCAGTGATACCGCACTCTGTAAAATAATAAGTTTTACGTATCGAAAGTTCCACTTTCACTCGAAATCTAACATAGCAACTAACAGATTCATCTCTCCCTCGAAGAGAAGCTCCATCCACGGAAAGAGGGGGGAGGGTAGCGCACTGCATTCGCACGGACCGGGGACAGCGGTGAGCACAGCGTTACTCCTCATTTTGATAATTATCGCTACTGGCGATCACGCAAAAGCGCGCCAAGTAAACCCCGCGTTATCTTTCGCCCCTTTATGCGGCTTCTACCGCTTAGCTGTTTGCACTGTTTCGTTGAAGGTCGGGTTTACATTGCGTCTATGAAAGTTTCCCTTCTTCACTCTTCAATTTCTTTGGGCTTACTGCCGGTAAAGGCGCTCACTCGCTCCTTAAACCTCATCCTGTAGTGTTTAATGTGATAGCAGAAGACAATTTAAGTAGTATAAAGTATCACTAAAGACATTTACTGGTATGATTTGAATAAAAGTATAATGTTAGTTTTCATGTTTCAATAAAAATGTAATGTTAGTTCTCTTGTTTAAATAACAGCATTAACGTACGACAACAGATTCATTTCATTCGTTTCAATAAATGGTAGAACAGGTCATTACTGCTTCTAAAGGATTAAAACAGTTATAATGTACAGCTAAAGGAACCGGAAACGAAATAGGAAATAAAACATAGCAGCCGTTTATTTGGAATAAGTTTGAGGTTACATTAAAAGATTGAATAAAAAGTGACGTCATGCCTGGCATTTTTTTTCTCATCCTCTTCTTGAAATTGGAATGCATGTTTGATAGTGGATGTTTTAGTCTTAAATGTATTTAACCTTTCAAGGGCGGTGTCTAGAGGGTCTAGCCACCTAATTTTAATTCCAAAACTGACTACTGGCACCAATAATATTTTCTTAAAATGTTGCTTTTGAAATTACAGCGCAAAATAGCGTTTTGTTATTTAATAAGAAATTCGTTTGAATATTCTGGTGTCAGCCAATTATTTTATCATTTTACGAACAGAATTCCTCTGCCCCTGAAAGGGTTAAATGAAACTCCGTCACTTTAATGCATTTAATATGCTTTATAATTTTAAATATGAAAAATTCGGGTTTTCTTGCGCGAATAACGTTAATTCCGGTTGCCAAAAAAAAAAAAAAAAAAAAAAAAAAAAAATACAGAAAAGAAAAAGAAAAGGAAGAAACATGTGTATCTATTTTTATTTTTTGCACTCTTTTAAGTGTGTAGCAGCAGGAAAGAAATGATTGCTTTAGAAAATTAAAAAGACAGATTTCTATATTATTAAAATATGGTAGGCGGGTGAAAAATGGGTAAAGAGTGGTCTGTTATATTTTTTAATGTTGACAATAATTTTACTCATTTTCAAAAAGTATGTATTTCGAATTTCGTACAAATCAGTCAAAAATTGAAGATTTCTATCTGGAACATAAAAGCCGACAAGGACAAAATTTGATAGATATGTATTCTTATACATATATCGAAACGAGAAGAGTCTGTAGTGGAGCTTAAATTTGCAGTACACCCAAATGTAAAATTATAAAGTGAAGAGTTCAAGGGGCTACCCATCTGTGAAACAAATCCATGCCCTGTTGATGAGTAAATGTCGAGTGCATCATGAAAAAGAAGTTGAAAACGTATAGCTGTAGTGAAAATGCGACTACTTAACAAAAATGCTAAGAATAGTAGATAGGATAACTAAAAAGGAAAAGAAATAGACAAAAAACTCAAACGAACGGCAAGCAGCCAATCCGAATCTAGAAAAGAAGACGAGGGCTGGGCTTCACCGTATTGGGAAATTCGCAGTAGAAAATCATAGGAAGGTGTAGAAAAGAATGTTCACAAGTTCCAAACAGCCGAAAAAGTTAAGCAAAGCCCAATTCCTAAAAAAAAAGACACCTTTCAGTGACCATGCATTTTAAAATTACAAGAATAAAATTTTGAGTAATGAGTAAGAGCCATAAGCGAACTTATAACTCGCTACTAGAAGAAATCTTAGAGGATTCAACTAACATTTCATTCAATGCTAGAAGTTTAGAGATAGAATCTTTTTCAGTTAGGATGTGTTCGAGGACACTGTTGAATTTAACCCTAGAACTACCGAAAATTTTACTCAAGTTTTATAAAAATATTACACATCAGAATTCTTATTTAAAACTATTGAACTTATTTACTTAACTCATTATTGTCTGGTTTACATATTTAGTTTATTTTAAAGAAATTTCTGGTTAGAATAAATATTTCGAATGTACCCATCGGGTCCATTGGACCCGTCTGGTAGACGGAGGGTTAAGAAGATTTTCTTGAAATGAACATACATTAAGTTCTTGTTTGATTTTAAGTAGAATCTCCTCTATTTATTGGATAGAGTCTGAGAAATTGTGCAGCTCATAAAGCTGCTGAGTTGAGGGCGGAGCTTTAATTACAGATGAATTTGATTGGGCGGATGGTAGGATTGTTTTAGAAGTAGATTTTTTCTGAGATATCTTAACAGAATTTAGATTTTTTGACGCAGCAATGACTTTTGCATAAGGTTTTCGAAGTTGAGGTATTTTGAAATAAAGACATTCACGTAAGATTAAAATATATCAAATGATATTAATTGTGTAACAGTCAAAAATTTTAATGTTACTTCTATCGTTTAAGTCAGATCAATAACGTACAGCAGCAAAATTTAATGATTTTTTTTATATAAGTGCTATATTTAATCAAACGCAAGAACACACCATAGAAATTTATTTTATTCACTGTCATTTGTTTTATATGAGAATTTAACAAAAAAATTTTATCCGTCAGAATGAAATTACCGTCGTTTCGTTTCAGCCTGTTGTTGTACTATATTCAAAAGCATATAACATCAAATAGCTTCTATATGTATGAAGCTGGTTCTGGTAGGACACTTTTCCTCCATTTAATACAGGAGACAGTGCGTGTAATGACTTAAATTTAGACTAGTTTAGAAATTGTAAATATCAATATTTCCCGCAAGAATCATGGTAACCACATTGTTATAGTGGAATGCGGAACAGATGTCATATATCTCCGCATCCCCCATCTTGGATTTTTTTCTAATTCTAATAATGTAATAATTCTAATAATGTAATAATTCTAATAATGTAAAAATTTCTAATGTAATAAATTCTAATAATGTAATAATTTATAATTCTAAACGTTTAAAATGTAAATATGACTAAACATTAGTAAAATAAAAATAAGTACGCCAAGAAAAAAAATCCAAGATGGAAGATGGGGGAATATATGACATCTGTTCCTGGAATGCAAAGCTAGATACATAGTATTATATATTCATCTTTGGTGTAATGTTATTCAATTTTTTTTTTCAGGTAGTTTTGTAAAGCATCACTAGTTTCATAAATATCGTTTGCCTAGAATAAGGCGGCAAAATAGAAGACGTTGACATTACGACGCCCAGGGACCACTGCTACATATATATATATATATCTATACTCCTATTATAAAGAGGAAAAAATTGTTTATTTGTCGGAGATAAGCTCAGGAACTACCGAACCGATTCCAAAAGTAATGGTATCAAAATGATGGTGTTAGTCCAACTTAGAACATAGGCTATATCTTAAGTCAGTGCCACTACCCCAAAGGGGGTGCAGGAGCAAAAAACGTTCTAAAAATGCGATTTTTGCGTTACTGAAGGGCCTAGAAATTTGAAATTTGGAATATTAGTTACTTATAAGATATAAATGTTGTCTAAGAACAGTTCTTAAACAGTTCGAAATTTAAAGGAGGTGAAAATGCACTAAAAGTGTTCTAAAAACCGTTCTAAATCGTAGTTTCTACATAATCTCAGGAAATACCAAACCGATTTAAAAAGTAATGGTATCAAAATAATGGTGTTAGTCCAACTTAGAACATAGGCTATATTTTATGTCGGTGCCACTACCCCAAAGGGGGTGCAGGAGCAAAAAACGTTCTAAAAATGCAATTTTTGCATTACTGAAGGGCCTAGAAATATGAAATTTGGAATATTAGTTACTTATAAGATATAAATGATGTCTAAGAACAGTTCTTAAACAATTCGAAATTTAAAAGGGGTGAAAATACGCGAAAAGCGTTCTAAAAAACGTTCTAAATGGTGATTTCTACACAATCTCAGGAAATACCAAATCGATTAAAAAAATAATGGCGTCAAAATGATGGTGAAAACCCTTGCTCCAACATAGGCTATGTTTTATGTCGGTGCCACTACCCCAAAGGGGGTGCAGGAGATAAACGTTCTAAATTGCGGTTTTTGCGTGACGGAAGAGCCTTGAATCGTGAAATTTAGAATGGTATTTAGTTATAAGATATCAATGATCTCTAAGGACATTTCCTAAAACAGTCGAAATTTAAAAAGGGGGTTAAAATGCGCAAAACGCGTTGTAAAAAACGTTCTAAATTGCGATTTCTAGCAATCTCAGGAAATACTGAACCGATTTCAAATATAATAGTGTAAAAATGATGGGGACAGATCTTGCTCCAAGATAGGCTATATTTTATATCTGTTTCCACTACCCCAGAGGAGATGCAGGAGCAAAATGAGCGAAAAGCGTTCCAAAAACGTTCTAAATGCCTATTTGTCACCAATATCTCAGGAAGAATCAAACTGATTTCAAAAGTAATGGTAAGAAATTGATGCTGACAGCCTCTGCTCTAACATAGACGCTATTTTAAGTCAGTATCACTATCACCTAGACATTGCAGGAACAAAAAAGCGTTCCAAATTTGGATTTTTGTGATCGGTAAAGGGCTAGCAACTTAAAATTAGGCAAGGTACATATTTATTACATATAAATGATCTTTAAGAACAGTTTCGAAAAATTGGAAATTTAAAAAGGGGTGAAAATGCGCGAAAGGCGTTCTAAAAACGTTCTAAATTGCGATTTCTACTCAATCTCAGGAAATTCCAAAGCTATTTCAAAAGTAATGGTTGCAAATCAACGGTGACAGCCCCTGCTATAACATACGTTATATTTTATGTTGCTGTCACTACCATCTGAGGGTTGCAAAAGCAAAACATGTTCTAATTTGCGTTTTTTGCATAACTGAAGGGTCTAACACTTTGAGTATGGCATGGTATATACTTACAAGATGCAACTGCTTTCTAAGAACTGTCGAAAGAAAATTTAAAATTTAAAAAGATGAAGTGAGCGAAAAGCGTTATAAATTACAATTTTTATGTAATCTTATCAAACACCAAACCGATTAAAAAAATAATGATGACAAATTGTTGTTGATAGAATCTGCTCAAACATAAGCTATATTTTATGTCTGTGCCACTACCACTAGAGGGTTGTAGTAGCTAAAAAATTTCTAAATTGCGATTTCTGTGATGCTGAAAAGGCTAGAAACTTTAAATATGGCATGGTAGTTACTTATAAAATATAAATGTCCTCGAAGGACTGTCGGAAATAAATTCGAATTAAAAAGGGGTGAAGTGAAGGGGAGGTGCGAAAAGCATTCTAAAAAAGTCCTAAATTACGATTTCTACGCAATTTCAGGGAATGTAAACCAAATATAAAAGTAATAGTTGCGAATCAATGGTAACAGTCTCTGATCCTACTCAGGCTATATTTTATGCCGATGATTCTACCACCTGGGTTTCACAGGAACAACAAACGCTCTAAGAAAGGCCTTTAAAATCTTTCTAAATTACGTTTCTGTGGAATATTAGGAAATAACAAACCAATTTCAAAATTAATGTTGGCAAATTAATTGTGACAGTTCCTATTTCAACATAGCCCTTTATGTTGAGAGAGGTGGTAGGACTTGGAATTTGACATGACGGTTAATTTTAAGTTGTAAGGAGATAGTTTCTAAAAAATTTAAAACTTCAAATAAATTCTGAAATGAGCGTATTAATTGAGCATAAAAGTTTCAAAATATTTTCTTAATTATTATTTATTTAGTTTTATTTCGTTTTATTAATTTAAGTCTCAATTCTGCCTTATGCAGTGGAACAATGATCTTTAATCAAACTGTGTTTTAAATAGTAATTTTTTTAATTATTCCTAAAAGTAATAAGTACCTTTTAATAAAATAAAATATTACCTTTTAAAAAAATAAAAATTTAGTTAGTACCTTTTAATAAAAATTAGACATATAAATATCACTTGGAATATTTCAAATATTACGCGAGCAAAGTCGCGGGGTTTGCTAGTATATTATACAAGGAAACATTTTTATAAAATTTATATAGCGATTTTTTGTGAAAAAATCATTTAACTCTTTTGCTTAAGGTGATGTTAAACTGATGTTGTTGTTGTTCATAGGTTAACGTTATAGGTTCGTATTAATAGGTTCATAGTAGGTAGGTTAACTGCATTGATTTGGTCTTTTTCTTTTATTATCAGGTCACACACAATTACGAGACTGAATAAATTTAATGAAGATTTTTACACTTTGTTATAACAATTTTATTTTGTAGAAGATTATATATGTTTAATTATGAAAATTATGTTTAATTTGCATATTGAACGGATCGTAATCTTCAAAACAAATTAAAAAAAATATATACAACAAAGCAATAAAATTAATATAATCATTACTAGCTATTTAATAATTGTAAAACATAACATAAGAATGCAGAGGTAATAACTTCCAAAGAAAGTAAAATTAAGAGCTTTTCTTTAAAAAAAAAAGACATTTCTCAATGTAAAGAATTTTATCTTTTTAAAGAAATAAATAATACAGTGCAAAAATAAATTTTTAAATATGTTTGATTAAATTTGATGATTTAAAAATACATAACGAAAAAATGACGACATGCAGAAACCACTGTTCACTAAGCAAATGACTTTCAGCAAGTTTTAACATAAATTTAAATTAATTAAAAATCTTTAAAATTTAAATTATTAGAAATAGTATGACAATTTTCATGTTAATAATACATTAAACAATAGCAAATGTCTTAAATAACTTTTATGCGCATCTCAATTTTTTATACTTATGGATTAACACGTTGAATGCCAAGTCTATTTTGTTTGTCTTTCCGTTTGGGCCACGAAATAAGATTCCCGTTAAACAATCTAATAACGTCAGTCACCGATGACTGACGTGGCACTAACGTGTTAATTATGTGTCTCCTGCCGCATATAACATTTCAGCCAGCCACATACGGCCCCCGGGCTCCACATCGCGTATTTTCTGGGCATGTGTGAGTAACACATTTTAAAGAATGAAACTTAAGTGGGCGGAGCTACTGTCCCGCGCAATTAATTAGTTTTTCCCAAAATATCAAAATTTTATGTTTGATCGCATTGAATATATATACATGTCCCAATAACAAAAATTAAAGTTCAATTCTTCTGGAAGAAGTAAATTGAAGCATAAATTTTAATTTTTAATGCAATCAAATTAGACGTTTATAAACAAAAGAAAAAGATAATGTAAATTTGATAGGTCACAAGGGTAAAAGACGCAATCTATATAATAAATATATAAAAAATATAAGAAATGTAAGTTATATGAGATTTTAATAATGATAAATTGTCGAAGCTGTTAAAAGATTGTCTGATTTCTAAAATACTTGAGTTATATGCTATAGTAAAATTCTTAATAATCACGACATTCGTTTTTTAAAGCTTATAATAAATGTAGTTATAGATTAAAACGATTAGTTCAATGTAAGTTTCTACATAATAATAAATTTCAGTTTGAAATTAAATTTACGATATAAGTATCTAAATAATCTTCTATTAATTTGTTCAAAATACAATATTTTTTTGTTTTCTGAATAAACAAATTCTGCATTTCAAAGTTTGCAGATGGACAAAAATGAAAAAAAATAATGTGCAATAATTGTTTATTATGCAGTTTATATTATTTTTATTGCAAATTATTTTGTCTGTATGCTAGAAGAATTAAGGCTGTTCTCAACTGCTCTGCTCAACAAGCGCAAAAATTTTTGGCACAATGACAGGCACATTTTTAAACGTAAAGGTGTAAAATTGGCAGACCTGAGTATGGAAGCGATTTGAAAACGAAATGGTTTCTCCATTTTTTGATAAATAAATTACCTATCGGTTTATAAGTGATTTTGATCACGTAACAAGTCATTTTTCTCCCTTGCCTGGCTGGTTTTAGTGCTTTCGACCGGAAATTCTGTTCAAAACGCCAATTTTGACAGTATTTTCAGAAAGATCTATTACGATTACAGAAAAACGGCTTTCGATTACATAGTCACTGAATAACAACACCTGCCAGTTTCACGAGTTTCCGAACAAGAATGAATTAAAAATTATGTCATAAAGTTGCCCCTTTGGATTTGAGAACAGCCTTAAGTAACAAAGGGAATTTTTTCTATTGCCAAATAGAACTGTCGAAAAAATGAAACATTGTGGAAAAGATGTCATATATTCCCGCATCCGCCATCTTGGATTTTTTCCTAATTCTAATAATGTAATAATTCTAATAATGCAATAATTTCTAATCTAATAAATTCTAATAATATAATAATTTATAATTCTAAACATTTAAAAAGTAAATATAATTAAACATTTGTGAAATAAAATTATGCACGCCAAGAAAAAAATCCAAGATGACGGATGGGGGAATAAATGACATCTGTTCCAACATTGGTAACGTTGATTGCGTAAGAGTCTTAATTTCAGTTACTACTGTAAGGCAATGGGCAAAAAATGTCGTCTTTAATTGCAGAGAATTGATGCAAAATCTGCAAGTACATAGAGCAAAAATTACTATTCAGAATTAATAGTAATAAAAAATAAGCGCCTGAAGCATCCTTTAATGAGACGAACAATACCTCGATTTAAATAAAAAAAATAATTAAAGAGACGCATTTTACAGTTTAAAATTCATATAAAAATTATAGTATAAAATTGTTCCTTTCACTTGTGTTGATCAGTAAAACGGGTTTTCTACGCTTAGCTAAAAAAGTTTGGAATTTTGCTCTGTTCGGTACGAAAATGAAATAATGATCGGATCCTCATAACGGATAACATAGGTGAAGATTCATTTTAAGGTGAGTTTAATTGTTTTGTTGAAATTATCACTGCTTTGAGGTGATCAATAATTATAGTGAGGAGGACTTATTGCCGGCAAAGGCGCTCACTCGCTTTTTGAATCGAGAAGTGATATTTAAAATCACCCATTGTTTAGGACCATTTTAATAGAATAAAATATCATTAAGTAATTTTACTGGCATGAAATAAAAGTGTTATGCTACCTCTCTTGTTTAACCCTCTAATGGCCATGGTAGCATATATGCTACTACCAGTATTTTGAATTTAGTGGATTTTTTAATCCGGATATTCTAAATTCATACCAGAAATTTAAAACAAAAATATTTCTTTTCTTTCATAACAGGTGAACAGGTGATATTTTGATGGGATAAGCAGTAGCAGTGCTACTCCACTCCTTGTATATGAGTACATATTTGTCACATTATAGAGGAGCCATGGAAATAAGTCTAGCCACAGGACATACATGTGCTTAAATATATATATAGAAAAGAAAAAAAAATAAGAAAAAGGCTGAAAATTTTTGAATGGGTAATCTGAGAGGAAGATAAGTTAAAGCTTAACATACATGATAAAAAAGTGTAAGTTAAAAGTGAGTTTAACCCCTTCACTCTGGCGCTGTTAGCGGATGTATGTCACTAGCCACCAGTATTGCCACATCTGGCGATTTTTTTTTCTAATTTACACCACAAAAATGTAATAGGTAATTTTCTTTTATTTTATTTATGCAAAATGGATTTTCTTGTAACGCAAAAATAAAAGTTAAAACTTTATGGTGAGAATTCGAAACGTCAAATAACACAATCAGCTATAAATCATGACGTACGCCGAGTACGTCACTGACAAAATAGCATGACGTACGCTGCGTACCTCACGGCGCAACAGGTTAAGGAAGAATAAATTGTTTACACTGTTCTTAACCCGTCATAACCGAATGAAGCAAAAAACTTGATGTTAAAAAAGCTGCCTATTCCCTCTAAGAAAAAAAGGCTCTTCTCATTGCCATACATTTTAAATATAAAGATAATAACAAGTTTAGCAAACTTTACCTAAGTAAAGTAATTATAAGAATATAAAGATATTTTTTTATACCACCGCCCTTCAAGGGGTTAACAAACACAAGAATACACGACAGAAATCTATTCCTTTCACTGCCGATTGTTTTTATTTTTCAGAACGTTAAAGTACTTTTTTTTTCATTCTTGAGAGTTAAACTAACATCATTTCGTTTTTGACATTTGAAGTCCACCGAAATGGAGATTGCTTTGGGGGCCTATAGCTACAATGGCTGTCGCCTCGAATGATCCTTATTATACATAGAAACCACAGCAAGTCACAACAATTTTTATTTCGATTACATTACATATGTTTATATAACTACAAAGGGACATTCACAATTACATCCATGTCTTACACAGGGACTTGAACCCGGGCCCTCGGGGTGACAGCAGCCTCCGCTTACTGACCACGCCATTGGGCGACCATCGTTTCGTTACAATACACAAAAATTCGTAACGTAATATAGCTTCTACGCATGAGCAATAGACTCTGGTAGAGACAGTTTTTTCCATATAATAGCCACTGCCGTGTAGCGTAGCGACTAGTCTTAGGCTGGTAAGAAATTCTAAAATATCAATATACCCCAAATATTGTGGTAATCCTGTAATTGTTTTAATATATTTTTTTCAATTATCGACACTGTCAAATATATTGGTTTTATAAATATTAGTGTTGGGTAACTCATACAGGAGGGGTCTCAGTTGCCCCATTCATCGGCAGCATTTGCCACAACTCCAACACCTCTGATTTCGGATTGGAAGTAGCTCTAAAATGTTCTCAAACTTATACCCATTTGAGGTGGTGAGAACTGGTTCCAAATGAATGCATGAATGAATGGTTATATGCTACATAGAAGAATTAATTTTCTGTGTTCTTGAATTTTTTTTTAAAAGTAATTACAGAACAGAAAAAAATAGTAAATAGTAAATAAAATAAATTACTAAATTAAAATAAAAAATACATTTCATGATAGTTTTTTTTTTTATCTAAGAGGGAAAAAAAGTAAAAAAAAACGTAAAAGCAAAAATTCTTTGCTCGGGAAAGCGAAAATTTTTGCCTTAGTCAAAAAGTCATTTTATATGTAAAAGCATTCAAATTCCAGGCATGAAAATTAAAATTATTTGAATTCAAACAGTGTTCTTAATTTTTTAAATAATATATTGTGTCTCAACATGCTTCCCCTTTGCACAGATGGAAATAGTCCGCATTTTAGAGGATTTCTACTTTTTTCTTTTTAAGAAGTACTTCTACGCAGCACGCCTGCTAATGATATGGACAGCATGTCAGTAAGCAATTTTTGATTTTTAAAACTTTTTTTTTAACTTGAATTGCCGGAAGACTGGTAATCTATAGGTAGCGTACGGTCGTTACTTTTCAGTTCTACGCTCCCGGATTAAAAATCTTTATCTTATTTAACTCTGTAATGCCTATGGTAACATTTTTGGATTTCCAAATGTCACCAAAATCTTTTGGGTAGTTTCCGAGGACACGGGTCATAAACCTCGCACATTTCCCATAGGATTGCACGCGGTCTTGTCTTCCAGTAAAATATTTAAATAAATAAATATTTAAAAAATGTGAGATATTAAAAAAAATGGTTTTAATTAATGCTGCACCTCTTTTGTTACGAAAATTTTTCGCAATGTAAAATACTTACATTTTCCTATCCAAACTGTTTTCTACAATACGTATATTTTAAAGTAATGAAAATATATTAGGTGTACCGGAAAGTTCTCTCCGATAATGTTACTTCACATCTTCTTTTTTAAAATTCAAATTTCTTCATTGGCAAAACTTTTTTTTAAATGGTGAAATTCCCATCAATTCAGGGTTGCCAGTTTGGCGACCGTTTTTATTTACAAATTCTGAACTCATACCAGAAATGTCAGTAGTACAATAAGAAAAACTTGGACTTACGCTGTTAAAATTTACTAAAAACTCTTGTGATACTCATCAGCGTACGTATAAATAAAAACTATATTAAAAACACATTAAAAATTAATCCCAACTTTTCATGCTCTTTCTAACGAGCCATCATCAAGGGAGTGGGTTGTTGACCTCCACGAAGCAAAGTTACAAACAGCACAGTCACTTTCGCAACACCAAACTGAAAACATTTCGTTAACTGATCATTAAACATCCAAAATCAATACTGCATCGGATATGGCGCCATCTGTTGGTAGGCTAAAACACTATTATCAGAAATTAGGAAAATCCAAAATAAACATTACGAATGTACTTCTTTTAAAATATTCAACCAAACATTAGAAATCTGAAATGAAATATTGTCATTGCATACTCCGTTTTTTCTCAGACTAATTTCTATGGATTCACCTATAAGGGCTTTAAGAGGGTTGGAATATTTATAAATAATTTTTACATCATCAAAATGAACTGCCTTGACACTGCCTTTAAATGCTAATCTAGATAAAGCTGTAGATTGTCTATTGAATTTTAAATCTCTTTTATGTTCTTTTAATTCTTTCAAACAGGCATCGTTTTGTCATTCCAAATTATGAAGTTAATAGACCAGTACTGAGTTGCATAGGGATTTCGTAAACACCAGAATGAAGTAAAATTGGTAGAGGATCTTGCTTTCTGGTAATAGCTGCAAACATATTTCTTGAGGGGGAGGCAACAAGAAGAATTCTGAATCTATTAAAAATTCTCCTTAATCTTTCAAACATTGCGGGAATATAAGAAATTTTTCTATAAATAGGACGAGTTAACTGAGCGCTTCGGGGATATCTATTGAACTTCTCGATTAATTTATGGATAACCTGTGGGTTTAGAAGATGTACTGAACCATATTGTCAAGATTGGAATGGATCATGGATATAAATGGATATACATGGATAAATAATAAAATAGAATTCTATATGAAATATACATCACTGTGTAGTAATTCATGAACTCTCAACTCTTGAATATTTAATATTCCTTCCGCATCATTATTAGGAAATTTTAGAAAATAGCTATTATAGCTGAACATATTTATTTAAAAACCTTTTTAGTTTAATTTAAAACCAATTGAAAGAAAATCTTTGTTTTTTTGGGTTATTTTCTTTTAATGAACGCTATTCTACAATGCAAAAGATGTTATATTAAATATATAATCTTTATGGTGTTTTGTTGAATTGTAACAATGCTTAAATATTTCTTTATATTTTATATTTACCTTATAGAGATTAAGTAAATAATAATAAGAAGAAAAAAACCAAAAATAATATTTTGTATAACATCTTTCTCATTTCTATTTTTAATATGAACATACTAAACAAAAATTTCTAAATTCAAATCTTAAAAAACGTAATTTTTTTAACTACTGTAAATAAATTTTATTTGACTATATTTACATAAACTTTCTTAATTTTATCCTGCTTGATAAAAATGTAATTTAATAAATAGAATAATTTTAAGACACAAACAAACTTCTTCGAAACTTTAAATTCATATACAGTCACAAGAAAATGTAATTTTCAAATAATAAGAACTGTATTCAGAATTTGGACCGCAAATTGATTTTGTCAGAATATATCAAAACGATCATCTGTTCCAAAGTAGTCAATAAATTCTATTAACCCTTGCCGGCGCGGAGTAATTTTGATTATAAACTGAAGAAATAATGGACTGACACATCAATTTATTAACGAATTTATTAGGAAAAATGAAATTGCTCATTTTCATGTATATTATAATAGGAAAATTTTAGCTACATATTCTTGGTGCCTTTTGTCAGTTTTGGAATTAAATTAGGTGTCCTTTTTTAAGGACGCCGTGCCGGTAAGGGTTAAAATACATTATCATAGATTTTTTATTATTAATAATATGTTTCGGTTTCCATTTTCATAAAAATTTCATTTCTTGTGTCCATTTGTAAAGAGATATTCAAGAATTTTTTTTTTTTTTTCAGGCAATTTATATGCGAATTATTTGTTTTTCATTTCTTAGTTGTGTTATGTTTTATGTATGTTTTTGTGTTACTAAAGCATCTAAATATGCTATCGTCATCGATTACATTTCAAAAAAGAAAAAAAAAGAAGAAGAAGAAACAGAAAAGAAAGAAAAAATCACTTCAATATCCGAATCGGAAATTTGCAATACATATATTATGTTTGTTATACTGAATATTAAAAAAAAAAAAAAACCCTTTTTTTTTTTACTTTCTACCTCTTTCCTTTTTCTTAAGATCGTAATTTCATATCAAGGATGCTAGTCACTGACCTTCCGGATTCTCCTCACTAATGCTAAATGTATGGGGATGGGATGCATTCGTCTATTTAACACGTTCACGACGGCGCGGTGGGTCACACTCGACTGTCTCAGAGCTGCTCCGGCCTTTTGGATACCAGTATTTTAATCCAGAAAATGTTGTTTTATTTAATTAGAACAATTGGGCGATTTAAAGAAACAACTTTTTCTTTAAAATAACAGTGGTGTGCAAAAAGCCAGAGACTTGACAACTCTGAAATAGTCGAGTGTGACCCACCGCGCCGTCGTGAACGTGTTAAATTATCTCCTAATGAAATGAATGATTTTAATTGCATTTTTCTTTCTACTCTTAAAAGATGTCTCTTTTTTTTGCTTAGCTCTCAAAATATTTCTAAAATCTATGTTAAATTTAATATTTTATGTGTTAAAAGCGGAGGAACTGCGAGTAAGGTTTTAACACTTCATATAAAATTAAATATATATTTTGAAATATTTTGACAACTACGGGAAAAAAACCCAGACACATTCTTTAAGCATAGCCGCCAACTTTTACGCCTTCTTCATTCCACTAAAATTTTATAGTAAATATGGCCTTATTTAATCGTCGAAATGTCACGCTTAAACAAGCGAAAATCTGTCCTAAATTTTATGATAGCAAAAAAGCGTAAAAGTTGACAGCTATGCTTTAAGAAAAGTGCATAAAAAAAGATGTTAAAAATATTAATTTCTGCAAGATATGTTAAATACACAAATGCATCAAACGCCCATACACTTAATATTACTGACGGGAATTCGGAAGCTGAGTGAATAGTAACCTTAAGCAGTTAGTTTTAAAAAGGACAAAAGATGGTAATTAGGAAAAGCTTCCTGAAGAGCGAAAAAAAAACTGAACTATTGTATTATTATAAATATGCTATTGTGTAATTTTTTATTAAAAAAAAGAAAAAAGAAGAAGAATGTTTTTGTTTGGCACATATTGGGTGGTTCGGAAAAGTCGTGTCCGTTTGGGAAAATCAATTCGTACCGGAAAATTCTATCATTTAATTATTAGACATTGATTCCGATATCTAATGTCTAGTAATTACCGGGCAGAATTTTCGGTTCGAATTGATTTTCTCAAACGGACACGGCTTTCCGAACGACTCAATAGAAAACAACTTAAGATTTTAAGGCTTATACCAGTTTTTTATTCATTCAATTCTTTTTTAATTAAATGCTGCAATCCATAATAAATGACGCAGAAAGGCAAAATAACATGTAGAATTTGAATAAATGTACAATAAATATGGAAATATCTAAATATGGAATAACTCTATTTAAAAATTAAATTACAATTTGAATTTGTAATTTTAACTTAAATTTCAAACAACACCATATATAACATTTTCATTTTCACACTTACACAGACTTAGCAACAATACTCACCGATTCACTGATTGAATGTCAGTCTCGAATGACAGGTACCAAGTACCAAACACTTATTAAAAGCATAAAAGCAAAATAGCTCTTTGCGCCACTTCTACAAATACTTCATAAAAGATTCTGTTAATTCCCCACCCTTATCCTTCTCTATCTTTACCATATTACATTCTTTTCTTTAAGTTTTTCCGCTCGTCGCAACTTGTTCGGGTTATTCTGCACTCAGAGTTTTCTACACTGACACATAAAGTTATTTATTCCTTCTGAAAAAATTTTCATCGCCTCAGTTTGAGGTAAACGTGACAACATTTTGGCAGCACTTCTAATCCAAAATAAGAGGTATTGTAACAAACTGCCACGATTCATGGACAAATGAGGTGCATCCTTGTACGAATTAAAAGGGAAATAACTACTGCCGCTTCTTTAATTAAAAAAAAAAAATGCAGTAAACATGAAACAAAACGTTGTTTTATTAAACAACTTACACCAGACATTTTAAAAAATACTCTCTTTTGTCAATAAAACTAAGTTCAGTAAATGAAAAATCAACCGTTCTCTGTTCAAATAACGAGTGAGCAGCTATAAGCTTATAGGGATGGGCGTGAAGTGAGGGTTCCAACTTCAATTAACTAAATTTTCTTTTTATCAGATGATTTTAAAAAATGAATATTATTTATTTATTTTTCAAGTAACTTAAAATAATTATACAGTAAGAGAAAAGTAAATTAAGGATTTTTTGGTGAACTTGTTAGCTTTTTCTCCCTAAATCTGTCGTTGAAGACAATATTTAATTCCGTTTCTCTTAAATTCATGAGTTTAAAATTGTCTTAAACGGCAGATGGGTGGGGGGGGGGGGAATCCTCGGCACAAAAAGATAATAAAATAATTTAATTCTTCAAAGTTCTATTTCATGTGTATCTATCAGATTTAAAGAAAAGACAGACTAGGCAATTGATGACAGACATATTCGTTCCAAAATCTAGTGCGGCCTCACCAGTGGCCGAGAGGTTCTACTCTCGAAGGTGATAAGCGGGTGGAGCTGCTGTGCTCGAACCCAATCGCGCCCGTCGGCCTAATCTTTCGGATTTTTTCGCGGTTTTCTTCTAAACTTGGGTTTCCATACGTAAATACTGGTTAGGTTCCCTTAGAAAGACCCCCACGGAGGGCACTCCCCCATATACCTCGTGCAGATAATCGGCCGTCATAAATAACACCAACACCAATAATACCAAAATCTAGTGCCACCGTGATTTTTTTTTTTTTTTGGGGGGGGGGGGGGGGGAGTTGTGTATTTCGCTTGGTTGTGTATTTCAGAATTGCATAACAAAATCGTTTAAAAACTTCTAATTCTTGTTCCCAATAGAACCTAAGGAACTCTTTAAATGCAAATATTCTCCGTGTTTAGTAGCTGCTTTTGTAAACCTTAATTCCGATGTCAATTAATTAAGAACATATCTGACACTGCTTCCAAGTTTTTTTAGCATACCATATTAAGCTGACATCAGAAATATTTCAAATGAATACATGAACAAAGATTTGTAACTTAAAACTGGATGCAGTTTCTTTCTTACATTCTTTTTATTTATTTATTTATTCATTTTTGCGAAATCTTCTAAACGATTGTTTATCCAATTGACTTGAATCCATAAAACAACTCATGATAAAATATCTTTATTTTTCAAGAAAAGCCAAAAAAAAAAAACAAAAAAAAAACTTTTAAGGAAAATTTTCTTTTGGTTTCATTGGTCATCATAATTAAAATTCTATAAATACAATACTAATAATACACTATATTTTTCTACCTGATGTCTATTAAAATCGGAAAAAACGCATAATGTGTAATGAATTTTTCCCGAACAATTTGTTTAACTGGTGTAGCTTTTTTTTTTTTTTTTCAAGCTATAAGAATTTTAAAAATATCTGAACTCATGTATACTTTTTTGATTATCTTAAGTCTGTTCTCAAATCTAAACTGTGTTCTTTCTGGCACATTCTTCATTTCCTTTTTATTCGCAAACGCTTAAAATTACTAGGTACTTTTGCTCAAAAATTAGCTAATCGAATGGGTTTCCCCATTTTCAATAAAGGCAGGTGTTTCAGAAAATTCTGCGAATTTGATATCTTGAACCGAATTTCCGGACGTGACAGTGCGGAGAAGAGGAAAAACTGCCATCATGATACAAAAATAGTTTGTAGCTCAAGATCTAGTTCATTTATCGAAAATTGAAAAACCGTTCGATTACAATTTTTTAAAGTACCCTTTTTATATAAGAATCTACAGTAATATTCCTTAATTCTTTTAATTTCAAGATTAAAAATGAAATTTTTTGCTGTAATATTTTGTAATACAAATTTAAAAACTGAATTTAAAGAATAACATTTATTGAGTTGCTTATTTAATTAAAATTACATTTTTTAAACTTTTAAACGTTATTTGTGGATTTCTTCATAAATTAAAAGTTTTAATTGATTCGTTTGTTAGAGGCAAGCATTTTCTAGAAAAAACATTCAACTTTTACCTTACAAATAACCTTACTAGTGCTGTTTTATTATTATTATTGTATTAACATTAATTTAACCTCATTACTTTTGCTATTTTAACATTATCGTATTATTCAGCTGCACAAAAACCGTGTTTATAAAGTAGTTAAAAAATAATCTTTAGTTATAGTAACAAATTTAGAGGGGTGGGGGACTTGTGGAAACCTGCATTCAGATGTAAACGGAAACGGTCATTAATTAATATCATTATCATAATTCGATACTCACAATAAAAAAGAAATTGACATTTTTGTGTATTAAATATGTAAATTGAAATTTTTATGTAATAAATACAAAATAAATATCTTATGTTTTAAAAATCGTGATTATTTTTTACATTAATAATGCGTATTAAATTATAGTACTAAATTACATGTCTACTTTATGTAACGCCTATTGTTCTTAAAAGAAGTCATGAAAATGCAAAAGACCTTTAATCTGACGTATCTTCAGTAAGAAAAAGGGATGAGACCTTGTCCCCTTTCCTTTATTTGTCTAATTGCATCAGCGACCGACAAATTCTATCCGTCATATCCTCATGTCAAAGTGAAAACTGAATTTTCAACCTGGTACCAAAGTTCCTTTCTTACCAGAGCTTCTTAAGCGACCCCGTCCCCCACACACACTAATCCAAGCAAAATACCTCTAAAATGATACGAACAAAGAAGAAACAGCAAAAAAAAAAACATGTTCCTGAAGTACGTTTCTCGATCTGCTCCTGTTCCTGCTCCATTCCACATTCCACAATTTGCTCCCTGCGTTTTTCCGTAGCTGCAGAATGATGAGAAACAGAAACGAGAAGTTTTTCCCCCCAAAGATATGTTCCTTTTCAACTACTCCTCGGATTTGGCATCGTTAATCAGGCGATTTTCCCCTTTTCTGGCGTCTAGCATTTGATACTTTAATGATGTTTCTCATTGTTTGGAAACCCTTTGACATCATCAACCAATCGCAAGTGACAGAAAAATGTGTCAACATTTGCTTTGGCGACAGATGAAATTTTAGTTCGAAAAGAACGGTTCTTTTTGGCGAAGAGTAACAGTTCCTTCGTTTTTTCTCTTGGAACTGTTCCTAGGAACCTGTTCCACGTTTTTCTACCCATCCCTATAAGCTTAGGCTCCTCGTACACAAATAGGTCCAGTGCTGTCAGTAAACAAAAGCCACAGCTCACCCGCAGAGCTAAACAGAATGGAACGACCCGCACTAAACCAGGGCAACACTAGAGTATTTCTAGTTGCACTGACTAAACCATGGTCATCTTGATATAACAGCCCGGTGCAGCGTTTTCGTCGCTAGGGGAATGGAGGGAAAGATGAAATCTCATGCCTACCATGCTACAATATGAAGTTTATATCTCAAATAACATGCATTTTTTTTTTTTTACTGTCGTTTATTTCATAAATAAAAATAATTTTGTTTCTCACTGCTTATTCGTTTTTGTTGTTCTCATCTAAGAAAAATATAAACTTACTTCCCTTGATCAACATATAAAAAATCAATTGGCAAGAATTATTACAGAATATATAAATGCAAATTTCAAAAGAAAGATATCTAAAATTTACTGCATAATTATTGTAAAGAATGCAGCTTCAAAGTTCGAATATATTAAATATCACAACTGTCATTTAAAATAATAATAATAATAATGATACCATTCAAATATTAAGCTATCTTCATCTTTACACATTTAAACTAAGAGCAATTATTTAAAAAAACAAACAAATAGAACTCCTTTTTGTAAGCATTAACCCCTTAAGTGCCACTGACGTATATATACGTCAGTCCAAAATATTGTCCTTTATACTGCGCTCTACCAGTAAAACCACGACCACGGCTTTGGAATTAAAAAAAAAAGAAGAAAAAGAAAAAAGACTTTGAAAGTCTTTTTGAAAGACTGACCTATTTCAGGGGAGAAGGGGTAGAAGGAACTACCTTCATGAAGGCTATCGCACTGAGCTAGTGACGTGAAAATAAAAGAGATTTTTTTTCCATATTTGACAAGGCTCCGCCTTTTTGTACACCACTATTATTTTAAAGAAAATATTGTTTGGTTTGCCGTTCACTTTTCGCCTTTCTATTGCATTGCTATTTTGATGTCACTACCTCAGTCTCATAGCTTTAGCCGTGCAGTTTCTCGAACTTTCTCGAATTTCGTAGGAGTATGTCCGATACTGATGATAGTGAGTTGGATGACGACTTTCCGTCATCTTCTGGATCAGAGACGGCAGAATATGATATGTCAGATGAAGATGATTCAGGTAACGCCTATTCTATGAAAGATGCCAGAAACTGGGTACGATTGGATATAAAAAATTTACCTATGCCACCTTCACGGTTTCCATTTTCGGGACAACCAGGAATAAATAAAAATGTAACAGATGTTACGAACCCACTTTCATTTTTTGAATTACTTTTTGATCAGAAGCTGGTGCTTCATAATGTTACAGAAACTAACCGTTTTGCAGATCAGTATAACAACCAGCATCCTGGAAAAGAGAAATCAAGGACGAAGTTGTGGCGTCCAACAACTTTAGAAGAAATATATGTTTTTTTAGGTATACTTATTCTGCAAGGAATATTGTAAAACCTCACGTTGCGCTTTACTGGTCTAAAAACAAATTGATCGAAACTTCAATTTTTGGGAAATCGCTTTTAACTTATCATGAAATTTCTGCACTTTTTTGATAACAGTACTTTTGATAAAAATTCACATCCAAATCCAAAACTAAGTAAAATATGGCCTGTTTTTTCTGACATGATGAAGAAATTTTCAAGTGTCTATACACCTGAAAGGGACCTGAGCATTGATGACAGCTTGATGCTTTTCAAAGGCAGGCTATCATGGGTACAATACATACCAATGAAAAGAGCTCGCTTTGGAGTAAAACTCTTTGTACTTGCTGAAGCAGAGACAGGGTATATTCACAATACGATCGTGTACACAGGGCAGAGTACAATCTTTGATAAAAAGTATGAGAACTATGGAGTCGCAACAAAAGCAGTGATGACGCTTATTGAACCTTTTTGGGAAAAGGTTATTGTGTAATTGCGGACAATTTTTATCTCTCACCAGAATTAACAGACCTTCTTATCCAAAATTCAACTGATGTATATGGAACTCTTCGTCCTAATCAACGTGATTTGCCGGAAAAATTCAACAAACTTACTTTGAAGAAAGGCGAAATAGCCGCTTTCCAAAAAGGCAAAATTACCGTGTTGAGATAGCGTGACAAAAAAGATGTTTCGCTTCTTAGTTCTATCCATACAGCAAATTGCTCTGAAACTGAAAAAAAATGTCATGAAGCCAGCTATTGTTATAGATTATAACTTGAAGATGGGTGGGGTTGATAGAGCGGATCAGGCATTAGTTTGTTATTCAACAACACGAAAAAGACAGAAGAGGTATTATTTAATAATAATTCGCCATCTATTAGATATGCCTATTTGGAATGCCTTCACATTACAAAAGAAACAACTCCGTAACGTTGATAATTACAACTTCCGTATGAATTTGGTGGAACGTATATTTGAGAAATTTCATATTACTCCCCCACAGTCTGCCAAACGACAGAGAAATTAGAAAGTGGCCTTTACGACTTTCTGCTAGACATTTTCCGGACTTAGTAACATCAACGTCTTCAAAGAAAAATGCATCGAGAAGATGTGCGGTTTGTTCAATGAAAAAGATTCGCCGTGAATCACGCTATCAATGCACTGAATGTGATGTTGGTTTATGTGTCCAACCATGTTTCAGAATATATATCACACGGCCACTAAGTTCTAACATCTTTTTTATCATATTGTTACACTATAATTTTACATTTTTGGTATAATTTTTTTACATAATTTTTGTATTTTCGTTTCTTTATATATTTTTGTGGAAGTACACAGTGTTTATATTAAAAGCTTGTCTCTTATCTCCCCCAATACACCGCATAACTACGGCACCTGTTTGGAAAACTGTGGCACAGGGAATGAATCTCGTAAGTTTTTCTCGGCAGGTAAGAGATTACAATAACTACTAATTGTTTAATATTTTACTTATGACAGTAATTTTTGCTGGTGTTGCAGATGTGCAGTACAAGAAGAAAGTTAACGTTGTACGAAAAACACATCTCTGATTTTATCATTATTTTTGCAGTACAATAAACCTTGCATTAAATCACATATCATTTTTTTGGAAAAAAAAAAAAAAAACCAAATAATGCATAAAGACATGACATAAAGAATCCGATTAAAATGAACGCAAGCAAAACTTTTTTCGTATAATGAAACGAATAGAACCAATATTGTTACCAACAAATTGTTGGTTCTAAAGCGTACTTATTTATCGGAAGAGAATCAATAAATCATACTCGAAAAATATGAATTATTTACCTAGATGAATTTTTACATAAAAAGTTTTTTTTTTCGAAAATATGGTTTTGTTCACGTAAAACTCAGTCCTGACCCTTTTGTTCGAGATATATACAATAGTTTCCTATCTGTAGCTTAAGGGGACAGCTTTCAGTTATTAGTGAATCCACAAAAATTAAAAATTGAATGGAACATCTTCTGTCTCTCAATGATTATTTACAGAGTTCCGACGCTCTTAAGCCACGCCCCATTTTGTAAGGCCACTAAGTTCTAACTGTGGCACTGGGGAGTGAATCTCGTAAGTTTTTCTCGGCACGTAAGGGGTTAATATGGTATATAATTTTTTTATTCACATTAATGTTTGAAAAGTAACTGAATGAATGAAAAGGGGCTTTATTTACTAAATATTTGTATAACAAAACTCAACAAAAACTTAAATCTTTCCTTTTCAATATATTTGAAATTAAATCTCATGATAATATTATACTTTTATTTTTTTTTATTTACATGTATATTTAATGTCTATCAAAATATATTACAAATAATAGGTTATGGAGTTAATCAGTTACATAAAATTAATTCTTGAGGTATTTATTTGGTTTTTTTCTCAGTTCAGAGAGTAAAATTGTATAACGACTACAACTACATTTTATCATTATTAGTAAGTTATTATTATAAAACAAAATTTCACAGGAATTCTAAAAATCATCTAAATGAATGGAAAGTTATTTGGTATTCTACATCTATTTATTGTATAAAACAGCTGTAACAGAGCGTCTTTAAATATTTGCTTTGGAATAGATTTGGTTTTCATCATTATTAATAAAAATATGATTAAATTTAAAAAATCAAAAAACCCAACTCCGTAAAAAGCGAACTAATTAATTATTTCTCATCAATGTGAAGCTATTTTTTATATTACTTGCCTATTTTTTTTTATTTACTTGTATAGCTGACTTTTAAGTTGTGTTTCATTGTTAGTTCCTATCTATAAACACTGTTTTGATGAGGCCTATTGATACCTATGATGGTTAGAGTTGCAGTAAAGCTAGAGATTCTACCTACACAACTTCCAGGTTGTGTAATATTTCAACGGAGCTTCTGGCTGGAAAATAGTCAATGAAACATCATCTTCATTTTGAATGACCTATCCAATGATATGCCACTCAATAGGGTGCGTAAAACTTTTTTCGTCTCTACCGCCATTTTGTATTTTCCGGCCGCCATTTTGAATTTATAAAAACAAAACCTATCCTATAACCATCGGACGGTTAAGACGAATCGATAGAGACCTCATTCATTAAAATCCATCGAGCTGTTGGGATGTTTCGAGGGTATAAAAGAAATCCACATACCCAGATGCGCGTGAAACAAATAACCTTCTAGCAGTCGGGTAAAAACCCAGAACGTTTTCAACCATCACAAGGCCGTCATCAGTGGGATTTGAGTGTTGTTATTATTTTGTTTGCGTTTATTCGAGAATTGTGTAGAAGAAATCATTTCAATTTAAAGGATGTACGTCAGGAGAGATGTCAGATAAAGTTATTCAAATTTTCAACAAAACGAGCTTTCATTCGGTTTTCTAATGTATTTTAAGGTATTTTGATGTATTTTAAATACCGGGTGTCCTAAAAAGGTCTGACTGATTTTAAAATTCAATAACTTGCAAACGGTGACAGATATTTAAAAAATTCTTGCAGGAGGGTTATGCATAAGGTCTAATGTTTTATTACAGTGATTTTCGATTTTAGTTCGAATTACAAACAATAGATGGCGCTGTAAGCAGTAGTCGCTAAATACAGGCTCGATTTTTGGTCCTTTCTCTTGTTCCATGCAGAAAAAGGAGATGGAAATGTATTGAGCGGGCCGCCAAGTACCAAAAATCGAGCCTGAATTTAGCATCTATTGATCGCAGCGCCATCTATTCTTTGTAATTCGAACTAAAATCGAAAATCACTGTAAAAAAAACTTTTGACCTTATGCATAACCCTCCTGCAAGAATTTTTTTTATATCTGCCACCGTTTACAAGTTATTGAATTTTAAAATCAGTCAGTCCTTTTTAGGACACCCGGTACTTTTAAATTATATGTATGCACCTGAGAGTAATTCTTGTACATTTATTTGTGCTGTTTATATGTATTTAATTTTAAAAAATCTTCTTTTTGTATTTTCATGCTCATTATAATATATCATTATAATTTGTCATATGAATTTTTACCAGCTAAAAATAGTAGAAAATAGTAGTCAAAAATACTTTTAATCTATTAACTTAATCGAGTTTTAAAATTAACAAATTTTGTGTCATTTCTAACTCTTTCTTTTAATTGTCATTGCTATTATTATTTTTAAAAAGTGTAAACATGTGCGAATTGTGTATATTACTGAAACTTGAAAATGAGAATTGTATGTTCAGCACTTACTTTGTATTAGGAAGCTTTTGTCAAGTTTGAAAAAATTTGTTTGCAATGAGCATTAATTTTATTGGTTTTAAATTATGTTTTTGTATACTCTAGCAATATTTCATTGTTTTGGGATAATATGTGTAGATAAAATATAATTATTTATGATTTACTGAATTCATTTTAATGTGTTAAAAAATTTATTTGTATATACAAAGAAAAGTGCACAATTGCATTTCTTCAATGTTGAAGTGACACCGGAATTTTCGAAAAATTTTGTTTCAAAATAAGGAAAAGCAATTTTCCAACTTTTTCCCACCAAAGTTAGAAAAGTAAAATTTAATTAAAAGTTTCTAGTGAGAATAAGGATTAAAATTAGATGGGATATAATATATACAACCGCCTACTCAAGGGGTTAAAAAACACAGGAATACACGATAGAGATCTATTCCTTTCACTGCCGATTGTTTTTATTTTTCAGAACTTTAAAGTATTTTTTTTTTTTATTATTATTATTCTTGAGAGTTAAACTAACATCATTTCGTTACAATACTCAAAAATTCGTAGCGTAATTTAGCTTCTACGCATGAGCAATAGACTCTGGTAGTGAGTTTCTTCCTTATAACAAGCACTGCCGTGAATGACTAGTCTTACGCTGGTAAGAAATTCTAAATTATCAATATTCACCAAATATTGTGGTAATCATATAATTGTTTTTTTTTTTACCAATTATCGACACTGTCAAATATATTGGTTTTTATAACTATTAGTGTTGGGTAACTCATACAGGAGGGGTCTCCACTGCTGCATTCATCGGCAGCATTTGTCACAACTCCAACACCTCTAATTGCGGATTGGAAGTAGCTCTAAAATGTTCTCCAGCTTATACGCATTTGAGGTGGTGAGAGTTGTTTCCGAATAATGCATGAATGAATGGTTATATGCTACATAGAATAATTCATTTTCTGTGTTCTTGAATGTTTTTTTTTAAAGTAATTACAGAATAGAAAAAAAATGGGTAAATAGTAAATAAAATACAAATAAATAAACAAATAAAATAATTAAAATAAAAAATACATTTCATGATAGTTTTTTTATTAAAGAGAAAACAAGTAAAAAAAAAAAAAAGTAAAAGGGAAAATTCTTTGTTCGCGAAAGCGAAAATTTCTGCCGTAGTCAAAAAGTCATGTCATATGTAGAAGCATGAAATTTCCAGGCATGAAAATTCAGATTATTTGAATTCGAACAGTGTTCTTCATTTTTTGAAAAATATATTGTGTCCCAAGTTGCTTCCCTTTTGCATAGATGGAAATAGGCTCCGTTTTGGAGGATTTCCACTTTTCTTATTTTTTTCTAAGCAGTACGTTTTCTAAAAAAAAAAAAAAAAAAAGAAAAGAAAAAAATGTGTTAATGAAATTGACAGCATCTCAGTAAGAAATTTTTGATTTTTGAAACTTTTTTTTTTAACTTGAATTGTTGGGAATGAAAGATTGGTGATCTAGGTAGGCTACGATCGTTACTTTTCAGTTCTACTCTTCCGGATTGATAACCTTTGTCTTATTTAACCCCGGGGCCTGGTCCAGTGACGGCTTTAAGGTACAAACACCAGGGGCTAATTTTACCCTGTTTTCCAATTTCAAAATTTCTTATTCTTGCCAGAAAATTCCTATAGTATTCTTTTCTTTATTTAAGATAGACATTTCATGATTACATAACGAGAAAATTCTTTGAAAATTTTCGGCATGAAATCGAAGCAAGGCTCTCAGATCTAGGGGGAAATCCCTAGATCTAGGGAAATTCAAGCTCATTTAGGGATTTAGGGAATTCCTTATTTCTAGGGAATTTTCAGAAGACTGGTAATATTTTCTTAAAATCTAGGGGAACAAAGAATTTTTGTTGGACTTCTGTATTTTTCTGAATGAGAAAGTGAGCTGATGTGACGTGATTGTTGAATGAATATGGAAGAGGAATGGAGAAGTATTGCCTCGAAGCTATTCTTTGGTTAACAGGGTATACAAACCGTTATAGTTTGTACCATGAATTTAGAATCCCCCCGTATGTAAAAAATGTGAAATATAAAAAAGTGGTTTTAATTAATGCTGCACCTCTATTCTTGTTACGAAAATGAACGAAATTTTTGCCAATGCAAAATGTTTAATTTACCTATCCAAACTGCTTTCTACAATATACGTATATTTTACAGTAATGAAAATATATAAACGTTCGCTTTGCTTTTTTCAGTGATTCATTTTTTGTTTTAATAAGGAAATATAGTAAAACATCTTAAGACGAAACCAGCCTAAAACGGAATTCCTTCTTAAAAAAGCAATGTTTCTGGAAAACAGTAATACAATTTACTTACTAATACAGAAAACTGTCTAACAAGGAATTTTTCTTCAGTCATATTTAATTACATTTTAGAAACAAGAGAAAATGTATATACTTTTCCTTTTGATAAGTATATATAATTTAATTTTTTTTGCGGGAATTACAATTTAATGCCATTTAACAGAATAAATTACTAAGCTAACGATGAGATTTCTGTCAAATAATTCTATATGAAATTACATCGCTGTGTAGCAATTTATGAACTCTCGACTCTTGAATATTCGAAATTCCTTCCGCATTATCATTTGTAAATTTTAGCTGACAGCTATTATAGCTGCACGTATTCATTTTAAAATCTTTCTAATTTAATTTTAAACCAATTGAGAAAAAAAAACATTGTTTTTTTTTTTTTTTTTTTTTTTTTTTTTTTTTTTTTTTTTTTTTTTACTAATACGCACCAAAATAACGAACTGAGCATATTTTTAAATATAAGCTTTATATAATTTTAATTTTTAATGAGGCAAAAAAGGGGTAAGTAGAAATTTCAGATGTTGCGGCAGGTAAATGCAATTTTGTGGAGATATGCCGAAAAGCTAACAATACTTCTCCAATTAAGTGAATCAATTTATTTTATTTCAAGGTACAAAGTAGTATTTGTAAAAAAAAAAAAAAAAAAAAAAAAAAAAAAACGTAAAATGTTGTTCCGTTACTAAAAAATTGAATTTTCATACCTGAAAATATATATAATATATATATTATACATAAAATGACTTTGTGAATTTATTAGAAATTCAATAGAAAAATATATATATGCTTGTTTTGTCTCTTTCAATGATATATTCATTGTTTTAAAATAAGGAAAATACGGTAAAACATTTGAAAACGGAACTTGTGTCAATGGAATTTTTTCTTAAAATAAAATTTCCATGTTCCTCGTGAAAAGTAACACAATTACACCTACAAAGATAGAGAAATGGCTAAAACGTAATTTTTTTTCAGTCCTTCGTTTTTCCAATTTAGAAACATAAACATGTGTAATTGAGTGAACATTTTACATTTGGTATACATGTTTGATTTATTTTTCATGCAGGGATTTGCAATATCATTCTATGCAACAGATTAAATGTAAAATATTAAAGTTAAGATCTGTTTTTTGTTAAGTAATTCTCCATGAAATGTACTTCACTAGTATGCCACTCGCAACTGATGTTGCCAGGTGTACCGCCTAAATCAGACTAAAAATGTTCTGTACACCACTAATTTCTTACAGTTTATTTCTCAGATAATTCTGCCATTAGAGAAGACGAAGATAATTAACTCAAATTACTGGTGTCCATAGCATATGGAGCCTCGAACTGCCACGGGACACCCGGCAACTTCTCTGAAAGTTTCTTCCACATCACCAATTGTAAAATTTATCTTATAGAGATTGTAGCTGAACATTTCAATTAAAAACAAATTTTCTTTTGAGGACAAAATCAATCATGAAGTCTTTATTATTATTATTATTATTATTGTTGTAAATTAAAACAATGCTTAAATATTTATTTATGTTTTGCAATTCATTTGTATAGAAGAGAACAGAAAAAGAAAATCCAAAAACAATAGTTTGTTAAAATTTCTTTGTCAGTTCTATTTTTATTATGAAGATACCAAATATAATTTTCTGAATTCAAATTCGTAAAAAAATGTAAAATTTATAACTATTGTAAATAAATTTTATTTGACTATATTTACACAAACTGTCTTCATTTTCGCCTCTAATTTTAAGACACATGCAAACTTCTGCGAAACTTTAAATTCATATACAGTCGCGTGAAAATGTAATTTTCATGTAATAGCAGGGTTCGTACGGATACCGTTATTTTCAAGGCCCAATATCAGAATTTTTTTATAGAAAAATAAATCTAGTTTAAACGGGCGAAACTTCGTCTTATTTCCGGAGAGATTTTCCATAAGAAAGTACTGGTACCGAAGAATTTCTTAGTCATGAAATTCAAGCACCCGTACGAACACTGTAATAGGAAATGTGTTCAAAACTTTAGATTGGACCGCATATTGATTTTATCAGAATATTACATAATGATAATCTGTAATTCATTTCAGTACAAAAATTTTAAATAATGCA
The DNA here is from genome assembly GCA_963932465.1 of Maratus speciosus. NCBI lineage: Eukaryota > Metazoa > Arthropoda > Arachnida > Araneae > Salticidae > Maratus > Maratus speciosus. Next base: position 23,915,040 of record OZ010798.1, on the reverse strand, counting down.
AGAACTATTCTTTTATGGACAGTTAAGAACAAGGGGGATTATTTTAAGCACAATTTTGTACTAACACGCACCATAATAACAAACGGAGCATTTCCTTTAAATTATAGCCTTATAGAATTTAACTTTTTAATCATGCAAAAGAGGGGTATGTAGGAATTTCAAAGACGGAAAGCGGACGTAAATAAAATTTTAAGAAGATCGGAGATATGGCAAAATGGAAAAAAAAATGAAAATCGTTTTCCATTACAAAAAATTTGAATTTTCATGCTTGAAAAAACACTATTGTTACATATAAAATAATTTTGTGAATGTATCGGAAATTTTTGCGTTCTTGAGCAAGAAATTGTCTTTCATATATTCTTTTTTTTTTTTAATTATTTCTTCATATTAAAACATACTTAAAATGTTTTTATTTATTAATTTATGTGATTATTATTTATTTATTTATTTATTTTTTGCATAAAAATGTCTTTGTTTCTGAGAATTTTTGACATTGTGTTCAATAATTTACGAAAACATTTTTTATTTCTTTGCCCTTTTTTGGTTTTGTTTGAATTTTTACACCTTTTATGTATGTGTGTTGTAAGAGAAAAACTCATTAGCGTGCATTGCTTTATTTAAAATGTATAAAAAAAGGAAAATAGTCGAAAAATATTCTATTAATATGCATTATCATAAGTTTTTTTTATTTCGTTTCAGTTTCCAATTTCTAAAAATTTTATTTGTCGGCTCCATTTGTAAAGGGATTTTTAACGATTCTTTCTTTTTGAGGTAATTTCCATGCGAATTATTTATTCTTTTCTAATTTCTAAGTTGCGTTATGTTTTGTGTATGTGTCGCTAAAGTTTCTGAATACGCTATCATCCATTCCAACTCAAAAAAAGTAAAGAAATTATGAAATCGTAATCTGAAGTAATCACTTAATAATATCTTAATTAGAAAATCGGAATACATATATTATGTTTGTTACACTGAAAATGTAAGAAAAAAAACTTTTTTTTCCCCCATTGTACCTCTTTTTTTAAGAAAAGATTTTAATTCAATATTAAGCAGTTAGTTTTAAGGGTGGCAAAATATCGTAATTAGGAAAAGCTTCTTGAGTGAATATATATATATATATATATATATATTAAAATATATATGCTATTCTGTAATTTCTTGTAAAAAAACAAAAATGAACGGTTTCTGTGTTGCATATAGAAAACAACTTAATATTTTAAAGGTTATACATGTTTTTTATTAATTCATTTGTTTTTGAAGAAAAATTTGCAATCCCCAATAAAACACGTAGAAAGAGAAAAATAGCATGTACTATTTTGAATAAATGTACAATTAGGCTATTTATCAAACCGAAAGTAAAAGATATGGAATAATTCTATTAAAAATTAAATTACAATACAATTTGAATTCTTAATTTAAATTTAAATTTCAAGCAACACTAAAATCTAAAATTTCCATTTTCAAACTTACACAGACTCAGCAACAATACTCACCGAACTCTTGGGCGCAGGACTCGAAGGCGCGAGTCCTTGGGCGACCGCGCACTGGCGGCGGGTGCACGGCGAGAAAACTTCTTTATGGAGGGCTCGCTCCGTGTCAGTTGCGCGCAAGCCCTGAGTGCCCTATGTCGCGGAACGAAGGCTCAGAGCTTCGCCACGAGGGCTAGTTTATACTCACCGATTCACAGATTAAATTTCAATCTCGAATGATAGGTACGAATTAAATGCATTTTATAGAAATACATATCATTTTGAAAGCATAGAAGAAAAACAGCTGTTTGCGTCACTTCTTCAAATACTACGTAAAAGATTTTGTTAATCTCCCACCCCCATTTTTCTCCATCGTTACCATATTACATTCTTTTCTTTAAGCTTTACCGCTCGTCGCTACTTATTCGGGTTATACTGCGCTCCGAGTTAATATACTAACAGATAAATTTATTTGTTCCTTCTAAAGAAGTTTTCAGCGCCTCAAATTGAGGTAAACTTGACAACATTTTGAAGGCACATACAAAATGAAAAGGGTCGGGATATTTGAGAAAATGAGGTGCATCTTGTATGAATTAAAAAGGAAAATAACTGTTGCTTTCTCTTTAATTAGAAAAAAAAAAAAAAAAAAAAATCAGCAAATATAAACAAAACGATATTATTTTATTAAAGAACTCACACCATAAAGATTAAGTAGTTTTTGTTTTTGTTAATAAAAGTAAGTTTAGATTAAGTAAATTGTTGATTCCTGAGAATTTGAGTCATGAAACGAGAGAGCTTATGCTTCTCGTAGAGATGAGACAGGGTCAGCCCGAGTCCTCTATTTTTATTCTAACCTTCGGGCTCGGGCTCGGTCTTTCTGAAACCGGAAAACTATATATATTTATGTATAGAAAAGATTGAAAGAACTTTTTTTCCCGTTTAAAATTACTTTTCAAGTCTTTTCAATGTTTTTTAGATCAAAATGAAGGGGTAACAAAAATCGTGTTTATTTATTTTAGTATTTGATTGCTGTTTCAAAAGAAAATTTGTGATGTTTTCAGATTTATGTGTACGGTATTTTCGACGACGATCAATTAATATGGCGCCAATCAAAACAAACACAAGCAATGAATTTGTTTTTATTAGGATTTTCGTTTGTGACAGAAAATATTTTTTAATCCGATCGTTTATTTATTTTTTATTTAGTTATCTAACACAAAGAGAATGTTTTCTTCGATTTTTAGTAGACCAGAATTAGCTTGAGGTTTACAAATTATTTAATCTTATATTTGAGTATGAGTCATAATCATTCTTCATGTGAAAATAACTTTACTGGGTATTATATCTATTTGTCATGAACTCTGCTCATGCTAAGGACTCTGTAAGTAGATTTACGAGATCACTTTGCTTCGTAAGTAAATATAATTACTTTATTATTCTGATAGGAAACAATCAGTCAGTGTTTCTTCTTTTAATATAAAGGCATCTGACCTTTAAGATAACGATGTCAATTTTGTAATTTACGTTGGTTTTCCGGTTCACGTCAATCACGGAAGACTGTTATGAGAAAGGAATCGATTATAGTTAAAGATGTATCGGTAAAGAGTGGTATCGGGCTCGGGCTCTGATGACAAAAAATCTTTCGGGCTCGGATTTAAAATCGGCGGGCCCGGGCTCCAAAAAACGAGCCCGAACTCATCTCTAGCTCCTCGTACACAAACCTAAGAAAATTCTAGACAAAGAAATGGGAAGCTGGAGGAAACCGGGAATGCAAATTGGAATATTCGACATACAATATGTACCGCAAAAAAAGTAATCATAAGGGGAAATAATCGCATACGATTATTTCGATACCGGTTAGATCGATTCGATACGATTATCGGTGAGTACACTCACCGATTCAAAGATTCAATTTCAATCTCGAATGATAGGTACGAATTAAATGCCTTTTATAAAAAATACATATCATTTTGAAAGCTTTTATTGAAAACATAAAAGAAAAACAGCTCTTTGCGTCACTTCTTCAAATACTACGTAAAAGATTTTGTTAATCCCCCTCAACAATTTTCTCCATCGTTAGCATATTACATTCTTTTCTTTAAGCTTTACCGCTCGTCGCAACTTATTCGGGTTATACTGCGCTCCGAGTTAATATACTAACAGATAAATTTATCTGTTTCTTCTGAAGAAGTTTTCAGCGCCTCAAATTGAGGTAAACTTGACAACATTTTGAAGGCACATCCAAAATGAAAAGGGTCAGGATATCTGAGAAAATGAGGTGCATCTTGTATGAATTAAAAAGGAAAATAACTGTTGCTTTCTCTTTAATAAAAAAAATTTCAGTAAATATAAAACAAAACGGTATAATTTTATTAAACAACTCACACCATAAATATTAAATAATTTTCTTTTTTGTTAATAAAAGTAAGTTTCAGACAAGTAAGTTACAGTTTCCTGAGAAATTAAGTCATGAAACAAGTGAGCTTATGCTCCTCGTACCAAAACAAACCAAACAAAATTCTAGACAAAGAAATGTTAAGCTAGAGAAAACCGGAATGCAAATTGGGATGGGAATATTCCACATACAATATGTATCGCAAAAAAAGTAATCATAAGGGGATATAATCGCATATGCCAAACAAGAGGACAAAAGTTTGCACCATAAAACTATGCTTTCAATGACGATTTTCATCCGAGAAAATGAAATAAATTAAATCGTTATGTGAAATAATATAGAAAATCTAAGACAAGAAAAGAAATTAATTTTTTATATAAAAAAAAATTAAAGCAATTTTTTAAGTTATCTTTGCATTACTTATACGTCTCTTACGAGATTTTATTTATTTATATACTCTTATTTAGTCGCTTATTAACCTCTTGAGGGGTACCGGTATATATTATATACCACCTACGATTAATGAAGTTTTAGACCAGAAAAATTTTATTAAATTTTACTTTTCTAACTTAGGCGGAAAAAAGCAGTAAAATTGCTTTTACTTATTTTGAAATAGAATTTTTCAAAGATTCCGGTGGGAATTCAGCATTTCACAAACGTAATTGCTTGCCTCTCAAGGGGTTAAACATTTTCTAATTAGGGATGTTTGGTTTATTGCCATGTTTTCTAACGATTAACTTTTCGCTGGCCCTACAGAAATAATATGTATATACAGGGTGTCCCTAAACTCATGGTACATACGCTAGAGGGTGATAGAACACATCAAGACGAGTAATAGTAAGTAGGAAACCAAGGGTCCCAAACGTATTCCAAAGGAGACAGGCGCCATCAAAGTTTAGGGTCCGGAATTGCAAATGATGATAAAAAAAAAGGGGGGGGAAATGGGTCGATTTATTTGCGGTTTTCGCTAAAATCAGTCTTTAAATTAGTATTTTCTTAAAAAAATGTTTTAAAGAGAAAGTTATAAAAATGTCGGTAGAGGGCGCTCTAGACTTTGGAGTAAGCAACAACTATTTTTTACCGTTATTTTTTGTATCTCATTACATGCTTTCAAAAGCTTAGACTTAAAATTAAATTTCGAGCTCAAAATCTGAATCGTTGGGAGTGGTTAAGCAGCACAAACTGAACTGTGTTCAGGAGTTAAAATTTCAAATGATTATAAAAAACGGAAAAATTGGTCGATTCGTTTGCGGTTTTCACTAAAACTATTCTTTATGTCAGTATTGTCTTCAAAATGAATTTTAAAGATAAAGTTAAAAAAATACCGATAAACGGCGCTTTAGACTTTGGAGTAACGAACAACTATCTTTTACCGTTATTTTTTGTATATGTGCCCTTTCTATGTTTATTTTTTCTTAATAATTTACCATTATTGTTAGGGGCAAGATATATATTTAATGGTGATACATTTAGTCAAGAGTTCAATTTTAGATTATTTTCATTTGCCAATAGGTTATTTTTTATCCTTAATTATTATTTCCATTGCATTTATTTTTCACTAAAAATTAAATTTTCTGAAAATGATCTTAATTTTAAAACATGTAATAGCAAAATGTTGTATTATATTGTTCTCAATTTTTCCATTTATTTAAATTTTTTCGAAACAACCTAATTTAAAAAAATACAGATACTTAACATAATTATGTTAAATATTAATAATTTACTAATATTACAATTTTATTATTATTCCCAAATTGCATTAAATATAAATTAAATTAAATTAATTTTAAATTATACGTTTTCCTTACACAGGTTCTTTAGTTCGAACTAGATTAATAAAAATAATATAACATTTTGCGAAATTAAAACTGTTTGTAAAACATGTAACTTTCATTGCTTATTCTATCAAAATTAAGATCACACAAATTGATGATAATGAAACATAAGATAATTAAAAACGCAAAAGAAGTTTATTGGAATGTATAAGTTGTTTGTAGGGTTTTAAAACAAAAAAATATCAATATATTGAAAGTTTTATATATTTATTTATTTATTTATTTATTTGACAAATGGAATATTTGAGAAAAATAGTTATTAAACAAAAAGTATTATCCTGAAATGTTCTGCAATTAACCCCTTTTTTTTTTTCATTTTGCTTGTTCTCAAACATTGTAATGAAACGTACTATATAATATCTATCTCTGTCTCATGTATCTCTAAAACATCCATGCTTTAAATCAAAACTTTTATTAATGGGGCTGGTCACTCAGCTTCGGAATTCTCCTCCGTAATGTTAAGTCTATGGACTTTTGATGCATTCATATATTTAAACTATCTTCTCGGAAAATTCATATTTTTAACATCTTTTTTCTGAGTACGCTTCTTAAAGGATGTCTCTTTTTAGGTGCGTTCGTAATTATATAAATACGTAGCACCTATAGTCGTCGTTCAGTCCGTCCGTCCGTCTGTCTGTCTATCCGTCCGCATGTAACAGAGCAAAAACTACCCAACCGAATGGTCTGAAATTTTAAATATATGATTGTTGCAAAATTTTGTCGAGCCATTTCAAATTTTATGAAAATCGGATGTATAGTTTAATTATAGGAACAGTCAAAAGTGTTCCGTTACATTACGGGGAATGGGAAAAAAATTATTGGAAGTGCATTTTAATGATGTTACAGACTATGCACCTTATGAAGTGCAAAAAATTATACATTCAGTACAATATGAGGTGCAAAAAATAATTACAAATCTAGTTATAGTACGAACGCACTTCATTTGCCACGTTTGACGAGCAATTTCCAACTTGTTTTCTTAGTTTTCAAAATATTTCAAAAATCTATGTTGAACTGAATATTTTATGTGTTAAAGACGGGCGAACTGTGAGTAAGATGTTAACACTTCCTATAAAATTAAGTCTATACATTAGAACGTTCAGAACTAAGAAAAATGTAGACATCTTTTAGGAAGTATACATAAAAAATAGAAGTTAAAAATATTAATTTTCCGAGGAGATATTTTGAATATACGAATGCATCAAATAACCGTAGACTTTACATTACTGAGGGGAAATCGGAAGCTGAGTGACCAGCCCCCTTAAGCTTTTATAAAAAGAAAAAAAAGGGTAAGGGGCAGAGAAAAGGAAAAATATATATACAGTGAAACTTCTTTTAAACGCTACCTCAATTCAAGCGCCACCTCTATTAAAGGCCAATATTTTCAGGAACGAAAATTTTCCCCATAAACTTAATGATAAATTTATTCCTATTAGGGGCCGCACCTACCCCTCATAAAGGCCATTTTTTTCATATGTGTCTTAAATCCTGGACTTGTGTATTGGCTTCCTGAACCAAAAGATAAGAGTTCAGCAAACTACTGCACTTGCAATAAAGAAGGCAGGGGGAGATGGGGAGGATTTAATAGCACAATGAAGGATTACAAAGTTTTCCACAAGTGAGACAAACAAGTGTTCCTCACACTTTGTTTGACCTTTCAACCAGTAGGAGCTGGGTTGGAGGGGAAACTCGACCCTTTGTTGTGGGCACACAAAGGATAACATGTTATCTAAAAAAACTGATTCCAGATTTACTAAAATCGTGAATACATATTGAAGAACAATTTTTAAAACTGTCAGGAAACGCTAACAGAAATAAATAAACTAATATCTCATTCTAAGGCATTAATGAAGGATGCAAATTTAAGTAGTTTGTTCCATAAGTAAAAGAATCATTAGAAACCAAAATTGCCTGTGAAAAAATTATGAATAGTAAACAAACTACAATAGAATTTTTTTCAGTCATGTATAAAGTAATAGTATGAGATCATGTATAGAGAAAGTATCATATAGAGAGTTTCAATCATGTATAAAGTAATAATAAAAATGTTAATAAACAGTTTTTTTACCTATATAGGTTTTGATTTCCTTATTTTAGTTGTTTTTTTGTCACCCCTATTCAATGGCCACCACTCATAAGGGTCACTTTTCAATGGAACGGCAGGTGGCCCTTACAGAGGGGTTTTACTGTATATAAGATTATTTCTTAAGGGTGTTGTTATATTTCTTGTTCAGTATACAAATTTTAAGTATATATTTTTCCGCACAAGCTCTTAAAAAAAGGAAGTACATTTCTAAGGTTTCACTATATATATATATATATTACGTTTAAAAACGATTCTTCAAATGTTCCTGAAAATTTCGCGTTGTAGAGATGGGGGAAATATTATTTTGAGAACTACCTTAACTTATTCACGCCCGTAGACTAATGTTTTCGATTTGTTTTGTGCAATCCTGTATACGATCAATAGAATTTATGTACCGGGTGTTCAAAAAGTTCGGTGCGAAAGTAAAACAGGATAAAATAACATCTATGGGTCGGAAAGACGTTCGGCTTGCAGATAAATATTCAGTGTGATACGGGATTTTGTATAACGCCAACAGAAAAAAAAAAAATTCAAAGTCTCGTCAACAGAGGGAGATACTGCAGAAAATTCTATGAAATAATTCCATATTGTTCACACAAAGCAAGATTTGGATACAATAAGTGTACATGCAGTATTCTCTAATATTTTTGTATCTAAATCTTGCCTTGTGTACACAATAAGGAATTATTTCATGGGATTATTGAGTAAGTACTGTTTCTATGTTATTGAAACAGGCCAGTGTCAGAATGGAAATTTCTGTCTTGTGTCATTTCAAATTTGAAGTAAAATTACAAATTCAGTGTGTAATTTAATTTTAAAATTGCGGTCATCACGCTTTTCATTTTCTAAGTGCTCTGATAAATGCTCTTTCTATATACTTATCCAAAATTCTGCACACACATTTTTTTTTTTTTTTTACTACAGCTTTTAATTATGAATTGTACCTTTTGCTTCAAAAGTAAGTAAATAAATAAAAAACAACCATAAGTTTTAGAATGCTAAGTTAAATATTATAAGCTACATAACAGAATATTTTTCTGTTTAATAAAAGAGTTACAGAATAGAAGAAAAAGAAAATTCACTTTTCGCGAAGCTTTTCCTATTTACCATATTTTCGAATGACAGTTAAAAAAAAAAAAAAAAGAAGGAAAGAAAGAAAAGAAATGCCTGTTCCTTATAATTAAACTTCGAATTCTGGAAAAGGTTTAAAATGAAGAAGTTCATTTTGAAGAGATATATTTGCTAGAATTCATCAAAAAATGAGATATTTGTACTTCTATAGAAAGTTCTAATCGGAAAGAAAATCGCATCTTTTTAATAAATTAGACATAAAAGAAAGGAAATAGCAACAAAATATTTTTATTTTAAGCTCCGCACATTTTTCTTATTAATTTGTTTCCATAGATATATATCAAGGAACCCATTACTGCATATGCTAGTAAGGGGTAACAGTGATAGTGACAACTTTAACTGTTCTGGGCATTGTTTCGAGACTAATCTTGTTCTACCAATGAAAAATGGATGAAGATACAGGCAAACATTTTCCTTTTATTGATGATATTTTAATATTGTAACATTAAGCACAAGAATTATTCGAATTTTCAGGAAACTCGGTATTTATCTTAATGACTAGAGAGTTTCAGATAGTCAGGAGTGCAGACTCTAAGTCGATTACATGAAAAAAACCAATGTAGTACGGTCTATTTGGGCACTTTATTTTAGAATAATATTCTTCGTAGTTATATCTGATAAAGATAATATTTACCCTTTACACAACCATGGGAAAAACATAAAGTTTACTTAACAACATTTAAATCTTTATATAAATCCCCATATTTAGAAGAAACACGGGTATTAAGCATGAAATTTGAATGTAATTACATTATATATAATAAAGTAATATTATTTATTATATATAATGATAAATAAAAACTTTTGCCAAACTATAATAATAAGTCGTAGTATTCATTTAAAGAAATTATCATCAATGAATACTTTCTGATCTGTGTCTGGTATGTTCACAGTGGGCAGCTTTCACTTTTTATTATTTGGTTCACATATAATTTTAAATTTATTTGTGCAAATTAATATGAAAATAATAAAATGTTAAATGTAAAACTTACACCGCTAACATTAAAAGGTATAGATAATAGTAAAAATTTCCCTCTTTTTTTTTTTTTTTTTTTTTTTTTTTTTTTTTTTTTTTTCCCTACTCACCACTATAGATGCAATGCTCATGCTGATCGGCCGCGGCAAATCACGTGGCCGATTTAAAACCATAGCTAACAGATGCTACCTGCAAAACGGCCGGGAATTCTCCTGAACCCGAGAGTAGTCACGACTTTTTTTAGAACGTTAGTAGTCGCGTTTGGTCCATTTGCCGCCGTTACCAGCAGGCCGAAAACGTAGGGGAAACTTGCCGGTGTTATCAGATGATCGAAAACGGAGAACGCAGGGTGAAAAAAATGACTAAACTTTAACAGATTACAGCAATTATTTATTTTACATCCTTTTACAGCATTTATTTATTTCGTTTAAGTATATATTTAGTTGGCATCTAGATAAATGTTTTTAATAACTCTTTCTTCGTTTTGCATAATATATTTAAAATAAAAAGTAAAAGAATTTAATTGAATTTCTAATGTTACTATGAATCAATAAATAGGAAAAAAAATTACGAATATGAATCTGAATTCGTGATAGGTATTTTTTTTTTGGGGGGGGGGGGGGGGGGTATGGGCAGAATCACAGTTAGGTAGATTTTTATGCTACTCCGGCACTAGGGTCCAATTGAAGTTGATAATATTACATCATTATTTATGTAAATTAAATAAATTGTTGTATATTTCCGGGCAAGTTATTAATAAGTATTATCAATATTCAATTCTAATATGTCTTCCTTAGAATACTTATATATATATATATATGTAAGCATTATATAATTACAATTCATCATCTATATGCATTTCATAAAATAAAATTAATAAATTTAGCATCAATACATTACACTGACATTACACAAAATAAAAATGGAACCTATGACTGCCAACACAAAATTAAATACAATACCACTAATTCACCAGCATATTGCTGACAATTAATCCATAAAAAACATCAAATTTGATGCAATAACCAATTAAAGACTAATATATATATATATATATATATATATATGCAGTAAAACCTCCCTAAAGCGACCACGTTCCGTTCCAATAAAAATTGGTCGCTCTGAGAGGTGGTCTCTTAATGAAGGTTATGTTTAAATCTAGATTTTAATTGTTGAAAAAAGGTAACAATTAACGTTACTAAAATTTATTCTTCACATTAAGAAAAAATATAAAAATTTAAGTATCAAAACAAAAGTTAATTACAGTAAAACCTCCCTAAAGCGACCACGTTCTAGGGATGGGCGTTCCTGCTCCTTTTGAAAAACGAAAACGAACTGTTCCTTCAGAACCTGGAACTGTTCCTTTTACCTGTTCCCCAGGAACAGGTCACGTGATCTCGTAACCAACGAGGAGAGGAACGAAGACCTGTTCCTGAGACTGTTGCTGTAACATACAGGGCATTGATTGATTGTTCGGTTTCAGGGATTAAAAAAAACCGTCTTTTCTCTTTTCTTTACTGAATACATAACACTGAGGAAGGGAATTTAAAGCAGTGAGGGCTACTGATACAAAAGAAAATCTGGATACATCATGTTATTATTTCTTTTCTCTCTCTCTCTTTTTTTTTACTTTTGAGTTTTCAAGTGGAAATTTTGATTATACAAAAAATGAAGAGGATGTTACTTGAAAAAGAGATGAAAGAATAAAAAAAATACATTTAATAATATTTCCAGTAATGTAAAAATGGAACCTATGGCCAATATTTAAAACAACTACGATATATACTATATTAGCATTTGACTCGAAACTGGCTTTAAGATAATCCAATAAATACATTCCGTGAAATACCTTTTTTCAAACTTATTAGTTCAAAAAACTTAAACTAATAATATAAACAAAATAATAATATAAATAATAAACAAAAATCTAAACTTAAACTAATATGATTAGATAAACTAAAATTTTTGAGACTTCTTATTAAAATTAGCAAGCTAAAAATTGAAAATAATGCCAAGAATTGAGATATAGTTATGGCTCAAGGAAGGAAGGGGGGAGGGAAAGTGAGGGTTCCAACTTCAATTAACTAAATTTTCTTTTTATCAGATGATTTAAAAAAAATGAATATTATTTATTTATTTTTCAAGTAACTTAAAATAATTATACAGTAAGAGAAAAGTAAATTAAGGATTTTTTGGTGAACGGGTAAGCTTTTTCTCCCTAAATCTGTCGTTGAAGACAATATTTAATTCCGTTTCTCTTAAGTTCATGAGTTTAAAATTGTCTTAAACGGCAGATGGGGGGGGGGGGGGAATCCTCGGCAAAAAAAGATAATAAAATAATTTAATTCTTCAAAGTTCTATTTCATGTGTATCTATCAGATTTAAAGAAAAAACAGACTAGGCAACCAAACTCTAGTGCGGCCTCACCAGTGGCCGAGAGGTTCTACTCTCGAATGTGATAAGCGGGAGGAGCTGCTGTGCTCGAACCCAATCGCGCCCGTCGGCCTAATCGTTCGGATTTTTTCGCGGTTTTGAAAATTTCGCATTTTAACCCTTAAATGCACAGGGTAGAATGCGTTCCCGAAATTTCATAATTCAGAGAATCGGAATTCATACCAGAAAATATAAATGGTAAATTTCGGTTTATTTAATAACGAAATGGCTGTTATTAAATGAAGTGAAATTTTCTTTTTTATTTTTCTAGTGGAAATACGGAATATGTGAATAAAAAATCCAATAAATAGGGAACAATTGTTGTATCAAAAACGATACCATATGCATTTAAGTGTTAAAAATCATTTATTTATTTGTAATGTCTTGGTACTAATTTCGAAGTTAAATTTGCGAGAGATAAAACATTTTCTATGACACAGAAACTTCTTGTTAAATGCATACTGACTTTTCGATTTGATGTAGTATTTTAGTTAGAAAAAGTTTATATATATTCATATAAAATATGCCACACTTCATTAATATGTTATGTCACGAGAGACATGATATAGTTGAGTTGGAATGGTTTATCCACATTAAATAAATGTTAATTAACTTTTTAAATAGAAAGGATGATATATTTTTACAGAAACTTGACTTTAAGTATCTTTTTATGTAATTTTATTGTTATCACAGTAATTATTTCATTAAACAATTTTATCTACACGTAAAAAAAAAAAAAATGTAATTAATTGATGTCATCTTTATGATTATATTATTTAGTTATACAGACAAAATATAAAAATAAACTGTTCTGTGGTAATTACAAGGGTGAAATTTTGCAAAAATTTGAATAGAAAAACATCCCTAAAACAAAGCTACTCATCACACGTATTTTATCTGCAGTAACAATTACTATTAAAGGAACAATAAATTTTTTTATCAGCGTGAAATATGTATATAAATATGTTACTATGGCTAGTTGTTTATTATTATTATTTTATTGTAGTTATTGATATTAAAGCAATGAATGATGTTCTTAACATTTCTCTTTCCTCTGGAATCATAAACCAGTCTTGCTTCTTTTTATTTCAGAGCCAGGGTCGGACTGGGTCCATGTAAAGGGCGCAGACCTTGGATTTTCAGAGGGCGCAAAAATTTTAACGAATTCCCAGTCAATTTTATTTGCTTATCTTATATCTGGCTTAACAAGATTTGATTTGACACACTTGCATAGCACCAAGTAATGATAACGGCTTAAAATATATCTCTAACTTGATAGATATAATTTCATAATAACTTGATGATATATCTATATCTTGATAGAGGACTTTTCTATATTCTCCGTGCAGTTTTAGAGTTCCATCAAACCTACATAATACTACGCAATTTTTTAAAACAAATCAGGTAATATCTAAAAGTTCCAGCTAGTTGAAAACATATCTTGTAGTAGATGACTGATATCAAGACTAGGGCTTTCTTCTTTTGCTGATAGAATTTTGGAGAAAAAAGTGATCACCCCTACGAATTTTTCCTGAAAATGACCATATAAAAAATATGTAGGTAACAATTGTTTTGGAATAATATTTACTATTAAATGAATTTCAAAATTTTTGCTTTTGAGGCTGTCTACATATAAAAAATGCACGAGTGTTGATTTTTCAAATTGTAACATCCATTTTTGACACCCTATTTTAGTTCCTTGCTACCCAGGAAATTGATAAAGTTTATATGCTTTTCTTAAATCTTAATACAGTTATAAAACAAAATGTGTTAGGGGTTTATCCCTAAAATTCGGAAAATAAATTTTAGATCTTACAAGAAAAAGTACCGAAAACACTCAATTAGTCATCAGTAAAATTATACAATAATTCTAGATTTATTAAAAAGTTACTTTACATCAAAGAAAATCCTACAAAATATTTCTGGTAAGATTCTAAGATTTTTTTTTTCTGTGGCTTCTTGATAACAGAATACGGTCCCCTTAAATTATGGAAAGAAAAAATTTCTCTACATCTCGAAAACTAATTATTCAAATGAACTGTACACATCGATGTTTTTAACAATTGTGGTTTGTTCATAATATATTTTTTTAATATGGCTTTATTAATAGTTTGCATAATTAAAAATAGTTTTTCAATAGAAAAAAATCTGGAATAAGTTTAGGTCTATTCAGTATATCTCTTTAATAAATTAATCAAAAATCAATCGGATAACTTTTATGAAGATACAAATTAAGTTTCTCAAATGGATTAACTTTAACATCCTCAAATTTAAACTCTTCTAATCCTATCAAGATTTAAAACAATGCATATAAACTTATGCCTTTTTCCGGGCTGTTGAATTTCCAAGAAACTCAAATAAGGTGGCAAAAATGGGTGTTATTGTTTGAAAATTCAAAGTTGTCACAATTTTTAATAATTAGATGACTTCGGAAACATAATGTATACATAACAACAAATTGTAGATATTATTTCAAGTCTATTGGTACCTACTTATTTTTTTACGATTATTTTTAGCAGATTTCGTAAGGAGTAACCACATTTTTTTACCACTTATCACCATTTATGCACTGACGTTCTTTAGAACAGCTAAAAAGGTTTTTTGCACTACGCGCCAAATAGAGTTGCTGTGGTGTTGCTAAGGGCTTCAACCTATCTTTTATATATATTTATTTAACGTAATATGAATTAGTTGTCAAGCCAGTTAGAATTGTCATAAATTCAATTTCTGTTAGAATCTGACAGTAATTATTTTTTATTTACTACTGTTTTATTATTATTAATATTATTAACAAAGTAGCACTTTTAAATGTGGTATCTGCAGGTGTTTCGCTCCACATACAAGAAAAATTCAGTATACAAATTTTGTTAAAAAAATATTCATGTTTAGAACAAAAATGTACTTTCCGTATGGAAATAGAAATTTTGAAAACTCAATCTCACCCTTCTTTCATTCTTTTATAAAAGTACCACATATTATAGGGTATTGGAATTAGGAAATATAATGAATATGAAAATAATACGTGCTTGTGAAAATAATAGGTATTTTGTATCCTTAAAAAAGGACTTTATGCATCCATAAAGTGCTGAATTGATATCGCACTATAAAAAAGTTTCTGCAGAAAAAGTACACCATAAAAAAGTCGCTGTGTTAGTGTGAAATAGCTAAAATATTTGAATAAATTTACTATTATCAGCACACTCTTTCCATGATTTGAAATTTTTTTTATCATTGTTAGAAATTAAGGGATATATTTAAGTTTCCATAATTGAGAGAAGTGCCTCAGGGATTGTATTTGCAAACTGCAGGATCACGTAGCCAGTATTTTTTAACCGTCTTCAAACAAAGGAGGAGGACGCTTATGTATTTTTTATGTATGTTCACCGATTACTACGAAACTACGCAACCGAACCACATGATATTTTTAGGTAGATTTCGTAAGAAATACTACCTATTGCACTCGTTACCATGGTGCGATTTTTGAAAAATTCCTTCATAACTTTTCATTATAGGACCCCAGGAACCCAAAACTACCCCCACCTAAAAAGTTTATATATATATATATATATATATATATATATATGTACTAATTTTGTCCGCACGATAAAAGTCTCACCACAACAAATGCTTTTCTATTGCAAGGTTTCACGTGAAAAATTAAATTAAATAAATAGCTTGAATAATTGAAACAAATTGAATATTACGTCATAAGTTTCCTAGAGCAAGATTTCCGCATGAAAACACAAAATGAATAAATAGTTTGACGAATAAAAAAATATATATATTGCATCATATTGGAAATAAAACGGACCTCAGCAGGTGAATATGTAACTTCATGTGAGTTTGAAGAAACGTATTAAAACATGACGAAAATCCGACAATGGAAATATTAACTTATTTTAACACTTTGAGGTTCTCTGAATTTGCTTTAGCTATTTTTTAAACCTATTCCATATACATTCGTGTGTGTATTCGTGTATATTAGAATTTTCCAAAATGTTTAGCTCTCTGGAGCTCATTCTTGTTGAAGGAACTGGGTCTATCTCTAATCTTGATTTAAGTTTTGTTGGTGAATTTAGTACTTCGAAATCTACCTCCGCCTGTAGGCCCGAGCCGTCAGGGATTTTTTCAATTGAAAGAGTATACTCTCTTACTAATCCCATTTAAATATCATCAAAATTAGTTCAGTACTTTTTTAGAAATTCAACACAAATCAAAATAAATAAACATTTTAAAGACATTTAAAAAAAATATTTTTATTAAAACATTTTAAAAATATTTTTATTAAAACATTTAAAAAAATATTTTTATTAAAATATTTTAATATTTCATTTAAGTGTTTCTTTGTTTTGTTGTTGAAAAGTTTATTTTATTCAAAAACTGTATTATAGTTTCTAAATAGTAGTCGCTGCTTTTTTAATGAAACACTTTTCGATTGATTAAATTAAACAATTTTTTTTTTTTCAAAACAAATGCTAGAATATCCTTATAGTTATTTAATCGTGAAAAATCAGTCATTAAATAATGCGAGGATTATTACACGAAAATGATGGTAGATTTTGTGAATGAGAAAACGTTGACCACGAGATCCCACAGCTTGTAGGATTGCAATCCGAAAGTATTATCAACTTTGTATTCCCCGAAAAGAAATATCATGTTTTCCAATCAAAATCGATCCAAAAAGTTTTTTGCCTTCTGATATTTCTCTTCTTTTTTCTCAAGTTGCTGTTAAAAAGGCACGATTATATGTGCATTCAGGGCTGTAAGAGAGAGAGGGGGGGGGGGGGGGGAGATGGGGCAAGGTACTAAAAGCAAAAGGTCTGGAAATATGCAAAATACTTGGTTAAAATCTAAACGATATCATTCAAAGAAGCGATGAAAAACATTTCGTCCAGGGCGCCATAGCTTAAAGCTCTCGTTGGGTGCATGTTTTCTCTTTCAATCGCATGCAAAGATGTCCCTTTGGTTTCCGATCATGAAATTGTTACGATATATCTTTAATTTCTTTAGGATAATAAAAAATACCTCTCTTGTCTGTCTCTCTATTAATTTTTAATTATCCCTAAATGAATTCTAGAAATTTAGTATGCTAATCAGAATGTACGTATACAATGAGTGAAAAAATATTGTAACGGCTTAGGCACTTAGGGCGCGAAAGTTTCCCTGGACGAGGGCGCACCGGCCTTCGGGCAGATGGGCCGGCGGGCCAGTCCGAGCCTGTTCAGAGCAAACGTTTACGTATCTTACATGTAATTGCTATCTAACTCGCCAAGTAAGCGATAGACTGCCAAATTAGGTAATGTATAACAAATACTCTAGGGAGCTTATCCTGCCGATAAGAGCGAGTAGTTAGCTCTCCGTATTATTATGGAGCTCAATGACGGACACAAATCAAATTAAAATGTGGCTCAGAACTTAAGGTCAAAGCGAATAAAGGAAAAGCGAGGACATCTCTATGGAAAGACGGAAGCGCTGTTATTGAATTTGAAAACAGGACAATTGTAGTTTACAGCACACAAACTATGAGCGCTACGATCGTCTTCACCAGCGAAGAATCTAGGCGTGCATGCACAATTTTGATTATCAATCGAGTCTTGACTGAAACAATCAGTTTTGAAGGGGGAAATGCAAAGCTCGCGTTGCCGTAGTCGGAAACGCTCCCTGCACGTGGGAATGTTGGTAAGTCTTGTATGTATACTATGCTCGTTATTTTTTTTTTATTATTAAATCCTATTTAACCGTACTTAAGTTCGTTATTTTTGCATATATTTTTATTTCGAAAAGATTGATTCTCTTTTAAGGATTAAATTTCCGTAGATATTTTTATCATAGAGATTTAAAGTTGAGTGACGTTTGAAAAATACCTTTCAGCAGTTTTCATTTATCTTTTTATTACGTAAGCTTGCGTAATATGTAGCATATTTGTAGTTTTTATTAATTAATACTACTTCTTTAAACGTATTATTATTTTTTTTATACAGAAATACATTTGTTTATCATTGTATACATTATTGATTTGATGCTCCACAATTTTAAAATATACCCATGTTTATGTATTTAAAAAATCGTAAATAATTTCTATTGAATTTAATTTGTTCTATGTATAGTATTTGAAATGTAATTTATTCAACGTTAATAAATCATATATTTATTAATTCTTTTAAGCGCTTTTTTTATTTTCACTTATCCTATTACTCTGCTGCTGTATAGAATTTCAAATAATACCTTTCAACAATAGGTGGTTTTAAATGGCCAATCTTAATTTATTAAACTTTTGTTATACAAGTTGTTTGAATTTGAAAATATTATCAAACGTATTTAATGTTTTCAATTTCTGTGAAATTTAAAGTAAATTAATTTTGATTAAATCAATTTAAATATTTGACATTTTCAATGTGTATAATAACAGACAGGAGGGATTTTGAAAATGTGCGTTTGGAAAAGAAAAATTGAAGAGAAAAGCGAAATAATGTTACTTGATTTAAATAAAATTTAAATTATTGAGCATCAAGTTCAAGTTTGATATAATGTAAGATACAAATGATTCTGAAAAATAAATTGTTTTTCTATATAAATGAAAATATTTCAAAATAAAGTTAGAAAATGTATTTTTCTGATTTTGCCAAGAAATTATATAAACTCTATGTTTTTTTTTATGTAGTTCTTAAACAAAGAATAAACTTTACGAAATTAAATTATGCAAAATTATTATTGAAACTTGAGATTTCAATGGATTTAATAAAGCTAAATTAACCCATTAACCGCCAAAGCTATAAAATATTAATTTAAAAATTTCGTGTTGAAAGCCATTAGACGCCACTAATAAAGTAAAGTAAATCTCGCTTTACTAAAGTCATAAAGGTTCTGCCAATAACTTACAGACTTATCAGCATGTTAAAAAACATTAAAAAAAGATAAGAAAGAATAAAACATCACAAACAATATTTCGTGGGTTCATGAACAGGGTACAAATACATTTTAACTAATTTAAACTGTATATTTATTTTCGGTATAAAATAATAGTTGAAACTTTATAATTTATTAATAATTAAACAATGCGTAACCAGGAAAAATTCATTTATTCAGTTTAATTTTTTTTTAAAAGTTATATGTCAACTTTTTTCAGAACAATTTTTTTTTTTTTTTTTTTTTTTTTTTAATCCTGATAATAGTTTTGTGCAAAAGTTCTAAAAGTTAATTTTTTAAGAAAAAACACCTCCTAAGTTAGTATTTACTTAAAATATAATATACGTTTGATATATTTTTTTTTCTAAATACTTCCTGCTTATAATAAAACCTGTTATGTACCCTTATAAAACAAACACTTCCTACATTTGCATTAAGGGATTTAATTTTTAATGAAAACTAATCGTTGAACTTCTGGTTTATTTCGCGACAGTATAACAGTAACGAAACGACAATCAGAAGTATTCAATTCTGTCATTAAACAAACTCCTAGAGTGATAAAATATTTTAATTATTGATAAAAGTAATCGGATTATGTATTACTTTTAATATTTACTCTTATTTATTTTCTGTTTACTTTTTATAATTTATAAGGGCGTGAAAAATATGTATGTTTTTACAAGAAAATATTTGTTGTAAATATAAATCCCATGTATTAAATATTGCATAAAAACAAATTGTTGAGCACATTAAATTCTACATTTAAATATACGAATATGTATCCACTGTTTCAGAAAGGAATCTCTTTTAGAATATTAGTTGTATTCTTCACACCATTACAAATTATAAGAAGTAAACAGCAAATAAATAATAATAAAAAAATACATAATGAGATTACTTTTCTCAAAAATTTAAATATTTCATCACTCTATGAATTTGTTTAATGTCAGGATTGAAAACTTCGTATTTTCGTTACTGTTATACTGCCGCGAAATGAACGTAAATTTCAGGTGATGAAAGCAGAACCAAAAGCTAATGGTAGGACGCACCATCCACTACAGAACAATTTAGTTCTCATCACGGCAAATAGAACGCGACTTTTCGGCATATTTTAACATTTATAACTGCTTTGCTTGAGGTTTCCTTTGCACACCACCCTGCATCCCTTGGCACCACTTATGCACTGACTACGCACTTTCTATATCGTACGAGGAGCTTACATTAATAGCTGCTCACTCGCTGTTTGGAGTATATTTTGTTGCTTTATAAATTAAGTTGAATTGCGTTTTATTAACAAACAAAAATATCTTTTACTATTTAAGGTGTGAGTTGTTTAAAAGATTTTTTTTCAGTTTACTGCATTTTTTAAACATCAAACAAAAAGCAACTGTTATTTCCTTTTTAATTCGTACAAGATGTACCTTAATTGTCCATGCATTGTGACAATTTGTTGTAATACCATTTATTTTGGTTTAGATGAGCTTCCAAAATACTGTCACGTTTGCCTCAATTTCGGGCGATAAGAACTATTTCGGAAGGAACTGGGTACAATGTAATATGGTAAAAGTAGAGAATAATGAGGATATTAACACAAATTTTTGCGTAATATTTGAAGAAGTGGTGCAAAGAGCTATTTTTCTTTTATGCTTTTAATAAGTATTTACTTAGTACCTGTCATTCGAGATTGACGTTGAATCTGTGAATCGGTGAGTATTGTTGCTACGTGTGTGTAAGTGTGGAAATGAAAATTTTAGATTTCATGTTGTTTCACATTTAATTAAAATTACAAATTCAAATTGTAATTTAATTTTTAAATAGACTTATTACATATTTTTTTTATGTTCTTTGAGCTTTGATAAATAGTCTTATTGTACATTTATTCAAAATACTACATGCTATTTTCTCTTTCTACGACTTTTATTGTGGATTGGAAATTTTACTTCAAAAAGAAATGAATAAATAAAAAACATGTAAAAGTCTTAAAATAATAAGTTGTTTTCTGTAAGCAACACAGAAACACTGAAACTTTCACCAAGACCATGGAAAATTTCTTTTAAGAAAAAATTCCGTTTGGCACTAGTTCCGTTTTCGGATGTTTTACTGTATTTTTCTTATTTTGAAACAATTAATATATCACTGAAAGAGGCAAAACAAACGTTTATATATTTTCCCGCAAAAATTTCTAATATTAGAAATTGTATACTTATATTAATACTTATTTTTCAATCAGTATCTTTAAATTCTTTAAAAGTATTTATTAAAATACGTTTTTAAGAATTCAATTCGTCCGATATGCAAAACAATCTTTAATTTATATTTTACTATTTTGCAAAATTAAAAAAATATATATATATAAAATTATGAAAATCTTCATTAAAATTCTTCAACTTCTTGCATACATCCAAACAAAAAAAATTCATTCGAATAAATGCATTTAAAAGACATTCACCTTTTAAATATAAAACAATTGAATGGTTTTAATAAAAATTTCACACCATAAAGTTTATATTATATTATCTTAATGATAAATATACAGGTTTTACTTCTTTGGATATTTCTTTCATTGTCGTGTCAAAGAAAGAGAACGTAGATTACGAAGAAGCGAAACTCTAGTAGACGTAATGTAAAACGCCATTCGACAAAAAATATGCAGTACAGTGAAGTTTCACCAAAGATACTATACTCCGTAAAGATAGTCAGCTTCCGTAGGCGTAATGTAATCGCGTCGAATCAACTTGGTGCCTCAATATGAAATGCGCGATATGCAACATTACAGTGAAGCACCGCAAACCAACCACATGATTTTTACTTTTATTTTTCGCCCGATCCTTTTGCTTTCAGTTTAGCGTCCGTTTTTATTCTGTAATTCTAAATCGCGGACATAATTATTTTAAGTAGACACTATTTTCAAAACATCAGATATTTATATGTATACGCAATTTAAATATGAACGCTTAAATCGCTAAAATATTGTTAAAAAAGACGGATTTATTATTTTTTATCAGCCGAATAATATGTATTATAAAACAATAAGAAACTGTGAAAGCTTATTTTTTTTTTCTTTCTTTCGAAATGAGGGAAATAATCTTTGGTTTTTTTAAAACAAGGCATTTGCAAATCTACATTTTATTAGTAGTAGATATTCTGAATATACTAATTTCAAACATATTTAAAAGGAAGTTAAGTAATTTATATAAGTGATGTTTTGAAATGATTTCTAACACTATTCAAACTTTTATACGTATTTTTTTAAAGTTATATATTTATAAAATACCATTAATAGTTAAAATTTTAGTGTTTTGTGTGAATTGCAATATTTTGCATGAAGAAGAAACATAATTCTTAAATTGCATTAAACTGATTATTAACAACTCAATTAAAAAGTTATTACACCACTGTGAATTTTTTTTTCTCTTTTATTGCAAGTGGAAATATAATCTTTTGCAATGTTTATATCTTTAAAAGATCAATTTCAAATATTTTAACTATATTTTTTCCTTTAGGTATAAGAATGATTTATGAAAAGTAAAGCATATTTCAATTTCGAATTTCAGAAATGAATAACTTCACCTTTGTTATTGATTCCATTATTTCATTTTTGCACACCTTTAAATTTTTTTTTTCCTAATTTTAACTAAGTGTAATTCAAAGGAATTTATAAAGTCTTTGAAATGAAAATTAACAAAGCATAGAGTAACCTTGGGATCAAACAAATTCCATTTTCCCTAAAAATAAGTAAATTATATCTTATAACAATAAGACTGAAATACCCCCCCCCCTCCTTTTTTGTGTATACAAATAAATTTGTTAACACACTAAAACGAATTCAGGAAATCATAAATAATTATATTTTATCTATACATAATATCTCAAACAATAAAAAATGGCAATAATATAATTTAAAATTAATAAAATTAATGCACATCGCAAACAAATATTTTCATATGTGACAAAAACTTCCTAGTACAAAGTAAGTGCTGAACATACAATTTTCATTTTCAGGTGTCAGTAATAGACACAAGGGATCGTTCAAGTATTACGTAAGCAGTAAGTGGGGGAGGGGGGGGGGTCCAGTGTCTGCTGATTTTTGCTGACAAGGGGAGAGGGGGGTCACGAAAATTCTCACGTAAGCATTAGACAACGAAGCAACTATAGTTTAACAACAAAAAGCAAAAGAGCATGATTTAGATGAGTGTTTTGCGGATGTTGAACAACTTGAAAAAAAAGATATGGAGTAAACAAGGACTGGGAACGAGGATCATTCCAGCCCACCACTACATTGAAAACGTAATAATAGACAATGCAGAAACATGGATTCAAAGATCTTGGGCAAAAGACTAGAAATGTGAACGCCATACACATAATATTCCTATGATTCTTGTTAAATTTTTTAGTTATTTGCCTAAATAAGTTAGGGCCGGTTGTATTTCTTAAAGTTTTTTTGTTTTTGTTTTTGTTCAGTGGAATAAATAATAATATAAAAAAACTATTTTGTATTCTATGAATTGTCTAATGCCATAAGAAACAATATATATAACCGATTTTTTTTCCCTTCAATACCACAACCACTATGTGTCTGTTTATGTAAATTTGCTGGATTAATAATGCAATTCATCGCTAACTGTAATTTTTTATGGCAAATAGTGTTGATGTTAGAATGTCATAAAATCTTGCGTAAGCAAAGGGGGAGAGGGGGTCTAGTATTTGCTTATTTTTCCTTACAAGGGGGAGGGAGGGGTACAAAATGACTAAAATTATGCTTACGTAATACTTGAACGGCCCCCAATTCGTATATGTTTACACTCTTTAAAAGTAATAATAATAATGGCAATTAAAAGAAAGAGTTAGAAATTACACAATTTTTTTTAATTTTAAAACTCTATTAAGTTAATAGATTAAAAATATTTTTTACTACTATTTTAAGCTGGTAAAAATTCATATGACAAATTAGGATGATATGATGAACATGAAAATACCAAATTGTACAAGATTTTTTTCTTTTGATTTATATAGAAATTCTCCGCCCTTATAACAAAGTTTGTGTTAACAATGAGAAAACAAACTTTGAATGAATTGATATTAATATTTTACACAGATAATATTAAAAGATCGTTGAAAGAATGATGAAGTAGATCATTTATTCCCAATCTATAAGTATACCTAGATAACATAGGGAAATTTAGAAATCAAAGCTATATTATTAATTAAAAAATATTTATTAAATTAAAACGTACATTACTTTAAATTCCATTACATTAAATAATGCTGTAAATATATTTTAATTTTAATTGTCATAAAATTTATACAGAATGCTTTATTATCTGTTATAAAAATAACACAGGAAATTTTGTGATGTTTTTGACTATGCACACACAATCTAACTTTATTAAAAATAACACAACATTCAAGTTTTGTTTGTAACTTAGGGACCATCCACAAATGATGTCACGCTTGAAGGGAGGGAAGGGAGTTCTTGAAATTGTGACAAGGGAGTGGGAGGGGGTAAGAAGAAGTGTGACATCACGCATTTTGTTAAAATAAAAGCATTAAAAATCAGCAGATTAAATTTTGAAGTAATTTTGAAATTAAAGTATTTGTGTTCATAAAATAAAGACGAGATTTAAGGCCAAATACATTAAATTCCATTTCAAATTCCAAAAGCAAATTTTCAATTGCTCTTTCATATTAATATTTTATTGTACATTAATTATGTGTTTTGTTTTCTAAACCTTAATCTATTCAAAATAAGTACACAAATAATTTTCATTGTTACGCTCATAAGTGTCATTAAACATACATTGTTAAAGTTTTAAATTAAAATTTAAAATACGATCTATAATGTAATGCTTTGTTTCTAAACTGCAAGTATATGTTTATGTAGCACAGCATGACGTGTGACCAGGGGGGGGGGGAGGGGGTATGGTGAAGTGTGACACAAGGGGACACTGGGTAAAAAGGGAGTAAAATTAAAACTGTTTTAATTTTACCCTTGATTTTTAAGCACTGATGTATGCCTTTTATTCATATTTATATTTGTGTCTTTATAAGTTGTTTCTCTTTCTTAAAAATAATAATTGCAAACAATGAAAAAACTGCTAAAACAATAGCGATAAAGCGATGGAACTTCTGTAAAAAATACTTGTATTTTAACAAAAAACTGTCAAACTAGCAGATACGAAGAAAGCGGGAAACAGTGGGACTTTTGTTTGTTTGGAACAACGGAGGAGGAAAGGAAGGATGACAGTTGACAGAATGAGTTATGGACATTATCGGGGGCCCCAGTAGCTCGCGGCTGCTCTCAGCCTGTAGCGTTTGTTTTCCCATCAAGCATATTGAGGACTCAACTTTTTAACTGTTGGCTGAAGTCGGACTTCTTTCTCTCCATATTCTTTGGTTTCACTACAGGGTGAATTTCTTGACGAGCTCGTTCGGTTACTTGGATTTAATTTATTAGCTATAAGTCGCCAATTCCAGTTGAACAAAAAGTATTGGTCCGCAGAATCATGGAATCGATATGGAATATTTTCACGTTATTTTTCTTTCTTCCTTTTTCTTATTTTTTTTATTAGAAATATCTGCTTGAATTAACAAGGTGTATTTTTCATTATTAGAAAAGATAAATGTATATATTTAAATCAAGTAAAAAATTTCCATTAATGTTGCATTTATTATTTGTTTTTTCGACTGGAATAGAATAATTCTTTAGTTAAGAAATTAGAAGAAAAAGCGCAGTTCCTGTTGTAAAATGCAATAAAAAAATTAGATGATATTATCATAAAATTCAATAGAAATTTTTAGTACAAATACAAAATTAGAATAAGAAGTATGGCACCAATCCTCACTTCCCTGGTTGAGGACAGAACCCCCAACCTACCGCTCAGCTGATTCTCTAACCTGAATCGGGGGTCTCTACCATTCGGCCACTGTGTTCGATACACAACTGAAAGAATGACTAAACTATTGCTATACAACAGAAATGTACTTACTTTTTTTTAACAGTTTGTGCTGAAAAATACATTTTTATATTGACCTTCATTATTCATTATTCTTATTACAATTTTTATATTGACCTACAAATATTATAACAACCTTAAGAAATAGTCTTATATATATTTTTTCTTTTTCTGCCCCTCCCACCCCCCTTTTTTTTTTCTTTTTTACAAAAACTTAATAAAAGTTTTGATTTAAAACATGGATGTGATTGATGAGATAGAGATAAATATTATATATAGTATGTTTCATTACAATGTTTGGGATCAAGCAAAATGAAAAAATGAAATAAAAAGGTTAACTGCAGAACATTTCAGAATAATATTTTTCGTTTAATAACTATTTTTCTCAAACATTCCATTTGTCAAAAAAAAAAAAGAAAAGAAACTTTCAATATGTGAACAATTTTTTGTTTTAAATTCTGCAAACAACTTATACATTCCAATAAATTTCTTTTGCAATTTTAATTATCTTTCGTTTTATTATCAATTTTTTAAACAGTTTTAATTTTGCAAAATGATATATTATTTTTATTAATCTAGTTTGAACTAAAACACCTGTGTAAAAAAAACGTCTAATTTAAAATTAATTTAATTTAATTGATATTTAATGCAGTGTGAGAATAATAATAAAATTGTAACATTATAAAACTATATTTAACATAATTATGTTAAATATCTGTATTTTTTTTTTATTAGGTTGTTTAGAAAAAAAAAATCAATAAATGAAAAAATTGGGAACATTTTGCTAATACATTTTTTTTAATTAAGATCATTTTTAAATAACTTAATTAAATGGCAAAATAGTGAAAAAATAAATCCAATGGAAATAATTAAGGATAAAAAAATAACCTAATAATAAATGAAAATAATCTGAAATTAAACTCTTGACTAAAAGTATCACTTTTAAATATATATATCTTGCATCTAGCAAATTATTAAGGAAAAAAGAACGTGGAAAGACCACATATCTGAGTTGGACTAGGATATTTAAAATAATAATAGTAGTAATTTCAGAATTATTTTCTAGATTTTAATTTTCAAAGGAGGTGTAAATGGGTGTAAACATTAACAAATAAATAAATAAATATTTCTGTAATGCCAGTGAAAACTTAATCATTCGAAAACATATGGAAATAAAATCTTCCCTAATTAGAAAATGTTTAATAAGCGACTAGATATATAAATAAATAAAATCTCGAAAGTGAGAGATGCATAAATAGTGCGCCCATACATTAGTAAATTGCTTTAAAATTGTTTTATTAATATAAAAAATGTAATTTAATTTCTAGTCTTAAATTTTCTATATAATTTCATAAACTGATCTAATCTATTTCATTTTCTCGTTACTGCAACACTTTTTGTTTCTTTCATTTTCTCGGATAAGAAGCGTCATTGAAAGTTTAAAGAGTTGTATGTTGCAACCTTTCGGCCTCTTATTTGGCGTATGCGATTAGTGCCCTTAAGTTAACTTTTTTTGCGGTACATATTGTTTGTCGAATATCCCAATTTGCAGAATCCTGGCAATAGATCATTTCTTCCTCTGTAATTTCTTTGGTCATGTAATTTGGTGTCCCAAAATAGACATCAAATTTTTATCAAATCAGCGGTACTATGCAACATGCAGGTCCTTGTGGTAATCTATTAACGTTCACTTAACCCGTTTTCCCAATTTCGAATATTTCAATTTTAACCTTTTAACTTCTTGATCTCTATGACATACGTCATGTTATTTTGGTCATTATCGATTATGACGTGACGAACGCAGCGCACGTCCTGATATCTGGCAGATTTTTAAATTAGACATTCACAATTTTCAACAGAATGTTTTAACTCTTATTTTTGCATTACAAGATGAGTGATTTTCGATAAATAAAGTAAAAGAAAATTACCAATTAAATTTCTGTCGTGTAAATTCAAAATTTCAAAAAAAAAAAAAAAACAGTTTAACAAATTACAACGACCATTTGGAAAATGATTTTTTCAAAGACTAAAATTTAAGACATAAAAAATAGCACGGATTTGATCATACATTACGTACGCCATGAATTAAAGATTAATAGTGTTATTACACGTAAAAATTGCAAGCGATAGAAATCGCTTGCGACTCGTACGTATTATCCACCTGAAACTTACATTTTATCCAAGCATTCCATTGGCTGTTCGGGAAAAGCTTTTCCATCGTCAGATTTCCAAGAAATCTGACGGCCCATTTTAAATTAAATTTATTTCTTAAACTTCTAAACATCCCACACTATTACTTTTTACACCATCGTATACAGAAAAAAATGTACTTTTAAATGCAATTTGTTTGAAAGCTGTATCTCAATTTGTTTCTGAGTTATTAATTTTTTTGCAGTTTTTATTACTTTTTTGTCATAGTGGCAACATTCTGTTGTCCGTCTCTGCTGAAAGTAAAGGGAAATACAGATTACTCCAATCAGAAAACGAATAAAATGATGATTAAACCAATAAAAACCTTCAGATATGCTTTTAATTTTCTACCCTGACGAGGAAAATAACCATTTTTCCAAATGGTTAAAAAAAAAAAAAAAAAAGGAATCTGCCAGATGCGGCAAAACTGTTGGCTAGTAACATACATCCGCTAGCAGTTCTAGAGAGTAGAGCGCAACGTGTTAAACATCTCAATTTGCTTTCTAATATTTGAAATGACCCGGTAAAAATAGAATGTGGGGGCGGGGCTAAGTTCTGCTACCACCTCCCTCCTCCACTTTCGAATATCAAAATTTCAAATATACAAATATTTAGCCCTGTATTATAAGAAAATACGCCGGTTTCGGTATCCATATTTAAAATACAAGTAGGGAGCTAGCATTAGAGAATCTCATTTTTTAATATGGAAATCTCAAATATACCAACTTTTACCTCTAATTTATAAATATTACTAGCAAAAGTCATGCTTTGTTTGGATTCGGGAAGCATTATTTAGTAAGATAAATATTTGAAAGTAACAATATTTTTTTATGTTATTTTTGCATCTTTATTATGCAAAAACGTTATTTTATGTTTTCGTGCCTTTTAATTTTAGAAATGTAAATTCAGCCAAATAACTAAGAATTTCCTCGGAATTTTTTATTTATGATATAAGACTGGTATAAATAAAAATATTTTCGAAGCAAAATTTTACAAAATATTTGTAATGTTTCAACTAAAAGCTCTTTTAAAGATGTTTTTACATTTTATTAATTACAACAACTAAGTTTATAATTCCTTTGTTGCCACTTTACAAAAAATAAATATATAAATCATAATAACAATCTTTTAAAATGCGTAACTATAATTCTTCATAATATAATTCTTTTAAAATGCGTAAGTAACTAGCTAAAGCTCTTTTAAAGTTGCTTGTATATTTTATTAATTAAAACAATTATTTTTATTTGTTTACAATTATTTTATTGCCACTTTACAAAAAAATTTATCATAATGTAATTCTTTTAAAATGCGCAAGTATCGTCTGCGTAAATGGTTTCACATAAGAATAAATTGTTCATTATCGCTTGCAAAAAAAGAAAAAAAAAATCCGTAGAATGATAAAACATATCCAACAAAATAATAAAAGATGTTATTTGTTAAATCATTCCATAAGAAAATAATATTGTCAGAATCTACAAAACACATTTTATTTCTACCAAGTCCAAAAATATTTCTTTCCTTAATTAAATTGAAAAAATAGTTTTTGAGATAGTTTGGCGGAATAACGAAAATATATTTTATTTATTTAATTAATCATGATTCTATCTGTAATTACTAACTGTAACTCCATTATTTATTTTTTCTTCTGAAAATAGACGTGTTTCATTTTGTATTTTCAAAAATGCGTCCGTAATGGGAAAACATGTAAAATAAATTAATTAAAATAATACAATTTTTAAGGTTATTCTCAAAATATAAAAAATATATATATATTGTGCAAATCTACAAATCATAATTTATTTTTATGTCTTGATTAGTTTTGATTTCAAGTCAAAATACTGAATAGTTTTTTTTTTGTAAAGTGTACCACAAAATGTAATTTGTGTAGCCTAGTAGAGGATTCGCTTCGCTCATCCTAACAATTGGCTCCGATTTCTGAAACGAGATATTTTAATTACCCCCAAGTAGAGTGTGTGTAAGGGCGAGGATCACGCGTTGACATCACCACAACCCGAAATTTTCTAATACATTTGAAGACTTATTTTTAAGAGTAATATATCGTCGCTTCAGAACAACAGTAGGACATCTAGTAATAATAAAAAGTGATATGTCTGACTTACTCCTGTGAATAACTGTTTTTGCTTCTAGTGGAAGAACTTCTGAAACGCAAAGTTATGTTTAATACAATATTTCAGTTGTGTTTTATAAAAATTCCTTACTGTTCCACTAGATGCAGACACGGTTTTTCATAGCAGTAAGTCAGACAGCTCACTTTTGATTATTACTAGGTGTCCTACTGTTGCTCTGAGGCAACGATATATGGGACATTCTCACAATCTTTTGACTTTTGGGGGAAAAAATCTGGCGAAATAAAACTTGCTAAAATAACATTTTAATCTGATAGACGAATGCCTTAATGATTCAAAATAAAGAAAAAATGGTCAGCAGCGAAAAAAAATTTATTTAACTGAGGTTTAAGTTAAACTTGCGAGTTTAATTTTCCTTAGCATTTTACCACTAAAACTTTTTATTTTCTTCTTAACACTAGAAAGACGGGGAATTTTACTAAAATTTTATAAAAATATTTTGCACAAGAATTTTTATTTTAAATTATTAACTTGTTTATTTAACTAGTTTTCTTTCTTATTGCCTTTTAAACTAGTTTTATAAAGAAATTTCTGGTTCGAACCGAAATATATTCATTTGGTAGCGGTCAAAATGGCCGCTCACCGTCTTTCTAGTGTTAATTTTTACTTATAATGAATTTGCATAGTACCCACAGGACATTCATAAGAAATAATGACAATGTAGTATTTTTAGTACAAAATTTTGGTATAACATTGTCTTAAAGGGGTGTTAAAGAAGGTACGGTAATGTAAAAAAGGGGGATGGTATAGGAAAAGAGGGACGAAATGGGAAAAAAAGGGACGGTAAGGATGGAATAGCAAGGAAAATTACCACCTATTTTAGGCAGATCATGTTAAGACTAAGTGGTGGCCAAAATGTTCATTGATTTTTAGAAACAGTTATTTACATTGGATTAAGCCCTTGAGGGGCGGTGGGATAAAATATATCCCACCTAATTTAAACAAGATTCTCACCAGAAAATTTAACTAAATTTTATACTTTTAACTTTGGGAGAAAATCGTTGAAAATTGCTTTTCCGTAATTAAAAATAAAATTTTTTGATTTTTACGGTGAGAATTCAATATTTAGAGATATTTTTGCTTGCCCCTCAAGGGGTTAAATTAAAAAAAAATAATAATTTACCTCGAAAAGTGCAGGAATAAACCTTGGGGACAGCGAGACTACCCATAAAGCCACGAAGCTTGAAATTGATATTTAAATGCTGATTTAAATTTTACAGTAAATTTCCTGCCAAAGAATTTTAGACATTATTTCTCTAGCATACTTCTGCATGAGAAAAAACTTTAAAAAAATTCTGTGGC
The DNA here is from genome assembly GCA_963932465.1 of Maratus speciosus. Lineage (NCBI taxonomy): Eukaryota > Metazoa > Arthropoda > Arachnida > Araneae > Salticidae > Maratus > Maratus speciosus. Next base: position 23,883,217 of record OZ010798.1, on the reverse strand, counting down.
TGCATCTGAAGTGATTTTCTGTATAATTTTAGAAGAGGGATGGTAAGGAATCTAAAACCTAGGGACAGAGCTAAAAAAATAATAACAACCCTAAAAAAGTGTGCAGGCTAATTTTTAGCTACTTATTTATATAAAACAATAGTTCCAGTTTCAGAAAAATATGATATCGAATTATTTTTATTGAAACAATTTTATCCAGACAGCTCCAAACTTAAAAATCAGCATCAAGGACACGGGACGGTATAGGAGTTTTCCATGTGTTTGGACCCCCAACATCGTCCAAAACTTATTTATCTCGTTAATATTGTTGTGCAATCATGCAATGGGATGTTCCCAAGTATATGAAATTAAAAAAAACACAAAAAGGTGTATTAAAATAAAAATTACTGTTCAGGGACATGAAAGTCCAAAGATGGTGAGAATGCCCCATATATACGTATATAATATTTATGATGTGCGAAGTTATTGCAAATGTGGGTGATGCAAAAAAATCTCAAAAGATGCAATATATTATATTCAAACAATGCATGAAAAATAGCTTACATTCTAAGAGCAGGTGTATATAGTTGTAAAGTTTAAGAATTTTTTTAAATTAACCTAAAAAAACAACATATCAAGTTCACAAGATAAACTATATACCTTTACTCTTCAGGAGGCGGAATGGCGTTATAAACTCCACCCCTTATATTCAATTCAATTTGAAAATACTATTGGCAGGTGTCGTGTGGTGAGATATCCTTAAATTAAACGCAAAACAAACACAAATGGGAAATTTTTTGTTCACAATACTTAAATGACCAAAAACTATTGTACAACAAAATGAAATAAAATTAAATACAGGGTGTCCCAAAAGTCCTTGAGACATTTTATTATTCAATATAAATTCAAGTAATTGTCGTACTATTTGAACTAAAATTCCTCTCACCATGAAAAGTATTTTTTAAGCGAATAGAAAAAATAGTTTAAACATCGATCATAGAGGGCGTCACTTGGTTTCAGACATGCGTTTTTTCTGATTTTTAAATTAGTTTCGATTTGGTTACGAAATACCAACGTACGCAATTAGCCTTTTCTTAGGGATTAAATATTTCTGTGTCACAAAGTCAAAATTTATCTGAAAATCAGAAAAAAACGGATGTTTGAAACCAAACAAATGGACAAGTGGCACCATCTATGATCGAATTTTGGAAGTAATTTTTTTATTCGCTTGAAGAAAACTTTTCAACATGAGAAATATTTTAGTCGAAACTGCACATCTGTACGATATTTACTTGATTTTATATTGAATTTTAAAACGTGTCACGAGCTTTTGGAACACCCTGCATATCAAACCAAATAAATGTTTAGATATATTAAAGAATTTAAAAGTAAAATTCAGGCCGATGTCTTCCATCCTCATGTACTCACCTCGGGTGAAGGTGGGTATTCACAAGAAAAACAGAGATAAAATATCATAAAACAGTAAAATTAAATAAAAAAACATGCAATATTAATTACAGAATTAAAGCAGCATTGCTCTGTTCAAAATGTTTAATAAAACAAATTCAAAACAGAACAAATATTTTAAGGCTGTTCTGAAATCCAAATGGGGCACAAGTGCAGCGTTGAATTCACGGTGTGGCCCGGTAGGGAACCCCCCCCCCCCCTCGGAGCATAGAAATGTCCCCCGGAAGATTTGAGATTTTATGCTTTTAATGGTCAAAAAGTGCAGTCCCCCCCCCCCCAGAGCCACAGAAATCCCTCCCGGGGAAAAATGTCTGAATTCAGCACTGGTTGTAACGTCACGGAACGTCACAGGGAGCAGTCAAAACAAAGAAATAAAATAAAATTTGTCTAGGAGGCGTTGTTTAGGGCCGACCAAAATAAGAGTATTAAAGTTTGACAGTTTTATTTTATTTTATTTTATTTATTTATTTATCTTTCATCTGTAATTTCAAATAAATGTGCAAAGCTGCATAGATAGTCACGTATGTTTGAAAAGAAATATGCGGTAAAATATAAAACTTCTCTTGATAAAAACAAAAACATTAATTAAATTTTTTATGTTGCATTTATTTATTTAAAAAAAATAATTTTATTATTATGAAATTTAATAAAACAGGGTTTTGCAAGCAGATTACATGTATGTTTAACTTTTATTATTATTATTTTTTTAACTACGCTTGTAAAACGCCATCTAGTGAGAACACTCATGTATGATGGTGTAAACCGGAGTCCATAAATCATACTTCCACTTTTTACTGCTTTTTTTATGTGCACTTATTTTTTTGGAGAGAAGTGGAAATTAAATGGGTGGCGGGGGGGGGGGGGGGGTCTGTAAGTATCATCTAAAGATTAATCATGCAAAAATCGCGTATACAGCCGAACTTTAATATACGAAACTTATTTTTAAGCATCTTTTAATCTCTTATCCTCTGGTCTGTACATTCTTCGGGAAAAAGTATCCTAGCGAAATCTACTGCACATGAGTAAAAAAAACCTTTACATCCTCCATAAAGTTTCAGATATCATAGCGCAGTCTGTAACAAAATTATCTTAATTTAACTCTGAGTGATTAAAAAAAAAATCTTTAATTATTGTTTAAAAACAAATGACAGAGAATGAAATAAATTTTTATAACTTGTTACTATATTCGTTAAAATAAATGACTCATATTAAAAAATCATAAAACGAGTGAAATGTACTGTTTTGTGTTAGTGCTCTAATTTAAATTAGAGATAACAGTATAATTCTATTCTACTCATACCAGTAAAGTTGTTTAATTATTTTTTATATTAATTTAATCTGCCTCATCGTATGAGCACTTTTACTCGTATTAAGTTCTCCTCGCCACAATTGGTAGGGATGGGCGTTCCTGCTCCTTTTGAAAAACGAACCGTAACCGTTCCTTCAGAAGCTGGAACTGTTCCTTTTACCTGTTCCAAAGGAACAGGTCACGTGATCTCGTAACGAACGAGAAGAGGAACGAAGACACCAAGACCTGTTCCTGAGACTGTTGCAGTAACAGACAGAGCATTGATTGATTGTTCGGTTTCAGGGATTACAAAAAAAAGAAAGCCGTCTTTTTTTCTTTTCTTTACTGAATACATAACACTGAGGAAGGGAGTTTAATGCAATGAGGGTTTCTGATACAACAAAAATCTGGATACATCATATTATTTTTTTCCTTTTCTTTTCTATTTTTTTTTTTCTTTTCTCTCTTTTTTTTTTTTTTTTTTTTTTTTTTACTTTTGAGTTTTCAAGTGGAAATTTTGATTATACAAAAAATGAAGAGGATGTTGCTTGAAAAAGAAATGAAATACATAAAAAAAATATATATATTTAATAATATTTTCAGTAATGTAAAAATGGACACCAAGCCCAATATTTAAAACAACTGCGATAAATACTATGTTAGCATTTGACTCGAAACTGGCTTTAAGATAATCCTTTTTTCAAACTTATTAGTTCTAAACTTTTAAACTAATAGGATTAGATAAACTAAAATTTTTGAGACTTCTTATTAAAATTAGCAAGCTAAAAATTGAAAATAATGCCAAGAATTGAGATATGGCTCTAGGAAGGCGGGAAGGGGGCGAGGGGAAAGGTGAGTGTTCCAAGTTCAATTAACTAAATTTTCTTTTTATCAGATGATTTTAAAAAAATGAATATTATTTATTTTTCTTTCAAGTAACTTAAAATAATTATACAGTAAGAGAAAAGTAAATTAAGGATTTTTTGGTGAAGGGGTAAGCTTTCTCTCACTAAATCTGTCGTTGAAGACAATATTTAATTCTGTTTCTCTTAAGTTCATGAGTTTAAAATTATCTTAAACGGCAGATGGGGGGGGGGGGGGATCCTCGACAAAAAAAGATAATAAAATTATTTAATTCTTCAAAGTTCTATTTCATGTGTATATACCCGATTTAAAGAAAAAACAGACTTGGCAATTGATAACAGACATATTCGTTCAAAAATCTAGTGCGGCCCCACCAGTGGCCGAGATGCTTTGCTCTCGAAGGTGATAGGCGGGAGGGGCTGTGCTCGAACCCAATCGCGCTCGTCGGCCTAATCGTTCTGAGTTTTTCGGGGTTTTCTTCTAACCTTGGGTTTCCATACGTAAATACGGGTTAGGTTCCCTTAGAAAGACCCCCCACGGAGGGCACTCCCCCTCGGGCCCATATCCCTCGTGCAGATAATCGTCCGTCACAAATAACACCGACACCAATAACATCAAAATCTAGTGCTACCGTGATTTTTTTTTGTGTGTGTTGGTTGTGTTGGTCCTTGGTTGTGTATTTCAAAATTGCATTAAAAAAATCGTTTAAAAACTTCTCAATGTTGTTTCTAATAGAATCTAAGGAACTCTTTAAATGCAAATATTCTCAGTGTTTAGTAGCTGCTTCTGTAAACCTTAATTCCGATAGCGATTAATTAAGACCACATCTGGCACTGCTTCAAAGTTTTTTAACATACATTATTAAGCTGACACCGGAAATATTTCTAGTGAATACACGAAGAAAAATTTGTAACTTCAAACTGGATGCAATTTCTTCCTTGCATTCATTTTATTTATATATTTATTTTATTTATTTATTTTATTTATTTATTTTTGCGAAATCTTCTAAAGAATTGTTTATCCAACTGACTTGAATCCATAAAACAACTCATGATAAAATATCTTTATTTTTCAAGGAAAGCCAAAATAAAAAAGGCATTTAAGGAATATTTTCTTTTGATTTCATTGGTCATCATAATTAAAATTCTATAAATACAATACTAATAATAAACTATATTTTTCTACCTGATGTCTATGAAAATCGGAAAATACTCATAATGTATAATGAATTTTTCCCGAACAATTCGTTTAACTGAACTAGCTTTTTTTTTTTTTTTTTTTTTTTTTTTTTTTTAAGCTATATGAATTTTAAAAATATCTGACCTCATGTATACTTTCTTGATTTTCTTAAGTCTGTTCTCAAATCTAAACTGTGTTCTTTCTGACACATTCTTCATTTCATTTTTATTCGCAAACGCATAAAATTACTAGGTACTTTTGCTCAAAAATTAGCTAATCGAATGGGTTTTCCCCCATTTTCAATAAAAAGGTAGGTATTTCAGAAAATTCTGCGAATTTGATATCTTTAACCGAATTTCCGGACGCGACAGTGCGGAGAAGAGGAAAAACTACCATCATGATACAACAATAGCTAATAGCTCAAGATGTAGTCCATTTATCGAAAATTGAAAAACCGTTCGATTACAGTTTTTTTAAATACCCTTTTTAAGAATCTAAATCAATATTCCTTAATTCTTTTAATTTCAAGATTTAAAATGAAATTTTTTGATGAAATAGTTTGTAATACAAATTTAAAAACTGAATTTAAATAATAACATTTATTGAGCTGCTTATTTAATTAAAATTACATTTTTTAAACTTTTAAACATTCTTTGTGGATTTCTTCATAAATTAAAAGTTTTTATTGATTCGTTCGTTAGAGTTTTGTTCATTTTCTAGAAATAGCATTCAACTTTTACCTTACAAATAACCTTACTAGTGCTGTTTTATTATTATTATTGTATTAACATTAATTTAACCTCATTCCTTTTGCTATTTTAACATATCCTTACTATTCAGCTGCGCAAAAATCGTGTTTATAAAGTAGTTAAAAAATAATCTTTAATTATAGTAAGAAATTTAGAGTTGGGAGCGGACTGGAAACCTTCATTCAGATGTAAACGAAAACGTTTATTATTACTATTATTAATACTAGTATTGATTTTTATGTGCCTATTAACATTCATACATTTGTTGAACAAATATTAAGAACGAAAAGAAATATTATTATCATAATTCGATACTCACAATAAAAAAGAAATCGACATTTTTTTATATTAAATGTGGAAATTGAAATTTTTATGTATTAAATACAAAATAAATATCTTATGGTTAAAAAATAGTAATTATTTCTTACATTAATAATGCGTATTAAATTATAGTACTAAATTCATGAAAATGCAAAAGACATTTAATCTGACGTATCTTCAGTAAGAAAAAGGGTTAAGAGACCTTCTCCCCTTTCCTTTATTTGTCTAATTTATCAGCGACCGACAAATTCTATCCGTCATGTCCTCATGTCAAAGTGAAAACCGAATTTTCAACTTGGCACCAACAAAGTTCCTTTCTTACCAGAGCTTCTTATCACCCGCCCCGCTCTCTTCCGTCCCTCACACACACTAATCCAAGCAAAATACCTCTAAAATGATACGAACAAAGAAGAAACAGCAAAAAAAAAAACATGTTCCTGAAGTACGTTTCTCGATCTGCTCCTGTTCCTGCTCCATTCCACATTCCACTATCTGTTCCTTGCGTTTTTTCGCGGCTGCGAAATGATGAGAAACAGAAACGAGAAGTTTTTTTCCAAAGATATGTTCCTTTTAAACTGCTCCTCAGATCTGGCATCGTTAATCAGACGATTTTCCCCTTTTCTGGCATCTAGCATTTGATACTTTAATGACGTTTCTCATTGTTTGGGAACCTTTTGACATCATCAACCAATCGCAAGTGAGAGAAAAATGTGACAACGTTTGCTTTGGCGACAGATGGGATTTTAGTTCGAAAGGAACGGTTCCTTTTGGCGAAGAGAAACAGTTCCTTCGTTTTTTCTCCTGGAACTGTTCCTAGGAACCTGTTCCACGTTTCTTTACCCATCCCTAAAAATTGGATGAAATAGTAGTTTGGCACACAATCAACAACCAGCATTCAGAGACCAAAACTGGGGACAAATGATGTGATGTTTCAATTAGCCTCCTGCTACAATGGAAAAGAATTCTGAGCCAAAGAAATTCCAGGCGAAGAAATGAAGGCTGGAAGAAACCGTGACGGCAAAAACTATTGCCAAAATTGTGCAAATTGGGATATTCGACGAACAATATGTACCGCAAAAAAGTTATCTTAAGGGGTAATAATCGCATACGCCAAACAAGAGGCCAAAAGGTTGCAACATACAACTTTTTAAACTTTCAATGACGATTCTTATCCGAGAAAATAAAAGAAACAAAAACTGTTGCAGTAACAAGAAAAAGAAATAAATTAGATTATTTATGAAATTATATAGAAAATTTAAGACAAGAAAATAAATTAATGTTTCATATTAAAAAAACAATTTTAAAGCAATTTACTACTTTATGGCTGCACTACTTATACGTCTCTCACTTACGATATATTATTTATTTATATACTCGTATTTAGTCGCTTATTAAACATTTGTCAAAGGCTTATAGACAAGTAAATTTAGGGTTTGATAGCTAAGTAATTCATAATGGGCTGAAAAATTCATAATTAGCTCTTTATGACAAGTAAAAAAAAATCTTAAAAGTCTCAGAAGTTCTCATGTGTGCTTCTATCCAAAATGGCCGATCAAAGATAGCCGCTAAGTCTTTTGCATCGTCCAATGTTTTTTTTTTCCCATTTCTAAGTCATATATGAATATTTTTTTACTTCTGAAAATTCTGTAACCTCTATTTACATCCTGTTTTAATGTATACATCGGGCCTGACTAAAGCAGGGGCACACGGGGCATGTGCCCCGAGCCCCCGTGCCAGAAAAGGCCTCAAAAATTAAAAAAAAACCAATAAAATTGCTAAAAAAAATAAAACCTCTCTGTTGAGGTTTTTTAATGGTTTTGTAAAAGAACCTTAAGGTGCAGGGGTCCCGCAAAGAGATGACTGCCCAGGCCTCAGTCGATTAGTCGATCCCTGTATCTAGTTTTTATCAAAATAAAAGCTACGTACGAGTTGTACTTTCATTTATTTGTCGTCAAATTAATAGAATTTCACTGCCCTTAGCCTGTTTTGCCTCGTACTTAAGAAACTATTGACAAGTCATCTGTATGTTTGTAATCCTATTTCTGAGGATTATTTTTGAAATTTTGTTTTAAAAAATGACAGATATTCCATTTTTCTATATAGAAATGTTTATCAGAGGACTGTGATGGAAAAAAAGAAAGAAAGTTAGAACTAGTTTAAATTATTTATTACAAGACACAAAAATTTAAATCCAAAGTAAAAGTACAATAAAACATTATAGTAATGCTTGTAATAAATAAGCTAATAATCTTGTGGTAAATAAACTTAAAACAAAATTATCAGAATGCCACTCATTCAACGTCGTAACCGTTATCGTCGTCTTCAAATCCGTTAATAGGACGAACTGAATTTGTGCATGTTTCTCCTAAGCAAGAGGTACAAAACCTAGAACAATGGGGAACTGCCTTCTTGCACTGATATCTTTCATCACAGTCCCTTGCAGCAGTTATTTTGCAATCACAAGAGATAAGCTGCAGAAGATCTTCGGAAGTGTTGAATGTAATGGGTTTAATCTGCCTTCTTTCATGAACCAACCCCATTCAGTAGGATCTAGGTTGTTTCCCAGCCACTGTTGGACTTGAAGATAAACCCGAAGTGCTGCGAAGTAACTGCGAAGTTGCTGCACTTGTTGGTGGAAGAACAGCCAGGTTAAATTTTGATGAGAGATTTTTGGTTGCTTCTTTATTGTAACAGATATATCGCAGCTCATCTAGGGAGTCAACTTTCTCTCCCCCAAAAAGGTTTTTCATGAATATCTTCCCAATTTCAATTACCTTTAGGGGTTTAAGTTGAGGACTGTTGAATAAGGAAGTCAAAGAAAGCAGCTCATGGTTTTTCTTTATCAATTTAAAAGCTAAGGACTTCCCCTTCCTAAAAATTGCTGATGTGGTATCACATTCAGTTGCTGCATGTAGGAAGAGAATGGAATCCTTCATTGGGCCAAGTGATTTTTGAATTTTAAATATGTTATAGCATTTTTGTTCGCAAGGTCGTAGAAAGAAGAGTGATTTTCCTGGTTTACCTCGTGCGATGAGAATGGTCAGCAGATCTGTGTCAGTACCAACTACTGTGACTAATCTAGAATTGGTCTTACTTGAATTAATTGCTGTTGTACAGATTAGTGCATCAGCATCAGCATCCGCCTGTAGGGCAGTTATTCCTTCGGCCTGGAAGTAGCCCATGACCATTCGAATAAGCCTAGTTTTGTTCTCGGAGTTCCGTAAAAAAACCAGCTTGTTTGGTTGTGGCCACCATGTTTTCGTCAAAAGCAATAGTTGTAAACATTTTCGACATCAACCTTCTTTGCCTCTCCACACTTTTTGTTGATAAGGCACAAGTGTACAACATCAAAAACAACTGCTTCACATGGAGAGAAGTGTTTCTGGATAAATCTAACATATTTGAGGCATATATCTCTGTAGGTGTCGGACTCATTCCAAACCAATGCATGCAAAAGAAATCCTCCATCTACAGTAAACGAGCAAGTTGGTGGAGGTTCAACACAAGGCTCAGTTGTTTCAATGATAGCAGCTAAAGTTGATTTAACATTCTTCCTCCTTGAAACTTCATCAAAGAGGGAGGGAGGGAGGTTGAGGAGCCAATTCGTATTTCAGGTAGATTCATAGTAGATTTTCATTCTAGACTCGTAGATTTTCATTTGACTTGAGTACAGCAGCAATCCTGGTAAACAACTGTAGAGGATTGAATATCATAGTTGAATTCCTTATTATCAATGTGTTATTTGTTGCCGATATTGGTATAACTCTCTTTTTCCGTTGAAGTTTAATTTTCCCAAATGAACATCCTATGATTGAAGACAGTAAATTTTCACCAATTTTCTTTGCATTGTCACAGTTTGTTTTATCATCAGCAACCCATCCACTAGCTATATTCATCAACAAATGTTTAGGACATTGATTATCGAAAGGATTGTGAAGCAGTAGCCATTCGGATAGCTTATTCAAATCAGAATCATCTCTTGATTGTCTGGAAGGCTGAAATTCAACGTGATGTTCTGAGTATACATAAGTTTTTTCACAAAAATCTTCAAATACTTCCGATACTTTCATGTTCATTGGGCAAGAAGCAATCCATCTGAACAAAGTTGAATCTTCCATTCCTCGGCCATGTGTTAAGCCTCCTGCTACTTTTATGGATTTCATGAGACTCTGCTCTATTATCATGTCTGTTGCAACTCCACTCCATGCCCTGTCTTTTTTGCGAATAGTAAAATAATCATCAACAATTTTTTTTTAAATTCATTGCTCCATCAATTCTTCCATTTGCTGAATATATAAATGGGTTTGAAGGCCCCTTGCCACTGTAACTGTTTTACCAACATTCAGTGCTTCACCACAAATCACACACAACGGATCACAATCCATTTGAACTATATTCGGACGTAAAAAGCTAAACGGAGCAAAAACAGAAGCGAAAATAACCACGCACAGTCAAGCCTTTGGCCGAAACAATAATAAACTGTGAGCAGAGCCGGTGTCAGCAAACTCACATTCATCTCCAACTCCCTCCCATGTCTGTATGGCGCGCATGCGTAGGAAATTCACTTCATTCACTACCTTTTATTCTTATTCTTATCTGCATTTTTTGTTGAAAAAATGCCCGTGTGTGAAAATGTAGGTGAAAATTCTAAAGGAAAAAACGATTTTAGTTTTTTTTTTTTTTAATAATTTCAGTTTAAATAAATCGTATTACCGTACATTTATAATTTCTTTATTTTATAAACCTAAGCTCATATTCAAATTAGCATACTTGCTGACTGCATTGGTTTCCTTATAAGCAAAAAATATTAACTTTTGACGTAAATATGAAGAAAAACATCCAACAAGGCGCAATTATTTGGCGACCGCAGTTGATCCGTCCTTGTGGATGGAAGCCGACATCGAATTTCTTGAGACTTTTCAGGATCCATTCTATACATATCCAGGAGCTAATCCTGAAAATTTTAGCTCATTATGAATTTCTTAGCTATCGACCCCCTTTTTGGTCTAAATTTACTGGGCTATTATTAAACATTAACAAGATTGATTTGTTTCCATGTTCTCAAACGATTAACTTTTCGCTCGCACTACAGAAAAATTATTTTTTTTTCTCCCAATTTTTACACCCATTTTCCCTCCTTTGAAAATTAAAAACTAGAAAATAATTCTGAAATTATTGTTATTATAAATATTCTAGGCTAACTCAGATATGTGCTCTTTTTCTTTTGTTTAAATAATTTCTCATTATTGTTAGATGCAAAATATATATTTAATGGTAATACGTTTAGTCAAGTGTTTAATTTTAGATTATTTTCATTTGTCATAAGGTTATTTTTTATCATTAATTATTATTTCCATTGCATTTATTTTTCACTACTAATTAAATTACTTAAAAATGATCTTAATTTTTAAAATTGTATTAGCAAAATATTGTATTAAATTGTTCCCAATTTTTATATTTATTTAAATTTTTTCTCAGCAATCTATTATTATCACGCTGCATTAAATATTAATGAAATGAAATTAATTTTAAATTATACGTTTTTATTACACAGGTTTTGTTAATTCGAACTAGATTATTAAAAATAATATAGCATTTTGCAAAATTAAAACTGTCTATAAAACATGTAACTTTAACTGCTTATTCTATAAAAATTAAGGTCACACAAATTGACGATAATGAAACGTAAGATAATTAAAAACGCAAAAAAGTTTATTTTAATGTATAAGTTGTTTGTAGGGTTTTAAAACGAAAAATTGTCAACATATTGAAAAGTTTCTTTTTTTTTTTTTTTTTTTTTTGACAAATGGAATATTTAAAAAAAAAAAAAAAAAAAAAAAAAAGTTATCAAACGAAAAATATTCTGAAATGTTCTGCAATTAACCTTTTTATTTCATTTCGCTTGTTCCCAAACATTGTAATGAAACATACTATATATTACCTATCTCTCTATCTCAGGTATCTCTTTAAAACATCCACGTTTTAAATCAAAACTTTTATTAAGCTTTTGTAAAAAAGAATTAAAAAAGGGGGCGGGACAGAAAAAATAAAGAATATATATAAGATTATTTCTTAAGGTTGTTGTAATATTTGTAGGTCAATATAAAAATTGTAAGTATATATTCTTCCCCACAAGCTCTCAAAAAAAGGGGAAGTACATTTCTGTTGTATAGCAATAATTTATTTATTCTTTCAGTTGTGTATAGAACACCGTGGAAGAACGGAAGAAATCTCCGATTCAAGGTGGGGAAGGAACTAAGCACTAGGTTAATATCTTCTATCCTTGACCAGAGAAGTGAGATTTCGTGTCACTCAAAGATTCTTTTTATTTTAATTTTGTATTCATACTAAAAATTTGTATTGAATTTTATGATAATATCGTCTAAACTTTTTTATTGTATTTAACAACAGGAATCGCGCTTTTGCTTCTAATTTCTTGACTAAAGAATTTTTCCGTTGCATTCGAAAAAGTAAGATAATAATTATAACATTAATGCTATTTTTTACCTGATTTAGAAATATGCATTTATCTGTTCTAATAATGATCTTCTAATAATAAACTTCTAATTTATGATATGAATTCGTTAGAATGTAAAAATACCTACAAATAGAATTTTCAATTTTATTTTTAAAATCTTGTATTAATCTGAACTAAAATATTGAAAATCACAATGACATGAATTAAAAGTTTATGAATTTATAATTCCAATTCTTTATCTTTCAAATTTTAAAGTCTATTTCTGTAGTCTAGTGTTGTTCAAACGATGAAAATAACTGTGACCATGACGTATCTAGTGTGGGAGGTGTCTAACTGAAACTTATGCCAGAGCGTTGTTGTGCGATCTAGCGCAACGCTCCCGAGATTGGAGAAAGCCGTGACACAAAACTGCATACATATTAAGCGTACAAACTTAATGCTGGAATCGGGCGTAAATTAACATAGCTGCGCCATCTTGTAGACGGTGTTGATAATCCACATACGCCGGCTCTTAGTGTGACGTCATGTTAGTGAAAAAATCTGAAAAATATTTATTAAATGTTAAACATCTATTTGAGTTTTCAATTAAAAAAACATATAAACATTTATTCTGTAACCCTGGGATCCCGGGTTTGAACTCCTTGTGCTTATACTATATAAAATATTTATTACAGGTCGGCGGGAGGGGGGTGGAGAGCGAAGGAAATCAGAAGCTCTGATTCGCATTTTAGTTTGATCTATCTTCGTCACTTTGCTCCATAATGGTACAGAGAGCTAAATCACAGATCCAATTTCTGCCGCGACCACATCACACTTACAATGCGCGCAAGTAATGAATTCTGAACTTTTCTTAATATTAGAAGCATTTTTTCAAAATTTTTTGCATTATTTTTATTATTTTGGTTTATTCTCCACCATTTTGAAGTTTTTATGAGCAATACTTAACAAATTTTTCATTTTTTTTTTTCTCGTCGAGCTTAAATAAAATCCCATATCTAACTGATATCAAATAAAAAATTTGCGATTAAATTAAATAAAATCTGCAGTTTTTTTCAGTAAAAAATATATATCAGTGACAACTGTAACAACATCGCCACATTTTAAAACGAAAATACAATTTGAAGATATCTACCCCATACTACTCTATGAGGGGAAATCTATGTTTTGCCAAAAATTTTCCTCAGACAATGTTTGCCACGGTATTCATGGGCGGACACCTGGATTCAATGCATCACAATAGGGAGTAAGCACTCCGTACAATTGTGGTGCTCAGTGGTCTCCCTATAATAAAGTAAATATGTAGGCCATTCAGTTTGATTTATTCTGTACTAATCTCGAAAATATATGGGATGTGAAATTTAAAAAAACGAAAGACGATCACAACACAATCTACTTCTTTAATTTAAGTTTCACATCAGAAATAAAACGTAACAAAAATAAAAATAATAATAAATGTTGATTTTAAAAGGAAGGCTCTTTGCAAAGTTATCCATACTTATTTCATGACTAAAGTTGTTCAATCGAGCAACTGTATACTTAAATGAAAGTAAAGGTCCCCCAGTAAATATAAGGCAGTGACTGTAAACTGTACGTAATTTTGGAGACAAAATTGTCTGTGGAAAAAAATGTACTAATTTAGGGCATAAAAAGTTGCTTTTACATTGCTTTGGGCTAACTTAGTTCACGCCAGTATTTTCTTAGATCGTCATATTTGATGCATAGTTGTTAAAATTTATTTTGTTTACATTACTTACAGAGCCATAAAATATTTGTTCTATTTTGAATTTATGCTATTAAATATTTTGAACAGAACAATGGTGTATAAATTTTGTAATTAATATTACATTTTTATTAATCTTTTATCTTGTGCATGACAATGATGGTGTGATTTTTATGTTCATGATTTTTTTTTCCTCAATAACATTTTTTAAAAAGGAGATCAATTTAGACATATAATACTTAGACATATATTTAATATTAAGATATAATATATGTAATAATATTTAGACATATAATAAAATATTTTCAAGATATTGTTGTGTTTAAAATAATAAACAGAGTTTTATTAACAATAATCATTTCTTTTTCTTTACTTTGTTTTCTTTATTTCACTTTGGAGCAACTTGTTCAGTCGTTTAGCAACTATTAAATTTCTATCCACGAATGAAGCAATTTTTTGTTACAGCATTTCTTTATTGTATAAAACTATAAATAAACAACGTTATTTTTCGAAGATAAACCTGAAAATAGTTTTAAGACAATAAAAAATAATCACACGTTAAGAAACATAAAACACTTTCCAACACTTCCAAAATATTGTAACAAAACTTCACCGTTTAATGAGGTGAAAAAGATATCATAAGCAAATAAATTATAACTTCCATAACAGATTTCTAAAACAAATTTCAACAGTTACCTACTATAGTTAGAAATGTAATAAAATTCCTTTGTCCATCCCTGTATGTGATTAAAAGTTTTGTATAGATATTTCATAATTCAGTTGAACTAGAAAGCGTACAACAAAGTTGAAAATTCACCTTCAGCGATTTCCGTCAATAGACGAAAATGTACTCGATTCTATTTATTTATTTTTATTTTTTGCTTTTTGTTAAGTATGTACAGCCATGTATGTTATCTACAAATTTTTATACGCCCCACATAGTAACAAAAAAAATTAATTCAGGTATAAATCACATAACACATCTAATAACGCACTTCCAGAAATTACTATCCATAAACCGCAATGCATCCAGTTCTTTGCATAGCATTGTATATGAATTTATTTATAGTCTGCAAACAATTTTTTGAACTTAATATAATTAAACTGGAAAATGCACTAAACAGCTAAAAACAACTCTTAAAGCTATTTTCAAATCCAAGCTGGCTACTTTCTAATACAGTGAAACCTCCTTGAACGGCCACCTCTAAGGAACGACAACCTCCGAATACTGGCCACATGTAGATGGAACCAAACAAGCTCCATAGCATTAAGATTAGTACGAACCTCTAAATAAGGAATTCTGAACAACGGCCACTAAAATATCACGAGAAATAAAAATTTACAGCTCCTGGTACAATTTCATATTTATTTGCAAACCGAAAAGTGAAGCAGACCAAACAAAATTTACTTGATACGTCAACAAACAGAAAATGAAGACATAATAATGATGCGGAAAATTTAGATAGTATTCTTAGAACGGCAGGCATAACTAACATAAAAACCAGCGAGTTTGTATGTCTGTACAAAGATTTGGAAGTTACTGCCGCATTTGTTTCCATACAGCAAATGGTGAAGATAGGAGAGATGAAGAGGAAATAGATAATAGAATCACCCAAAATTTCCAGTATTAACACATGTACAGAAGATTTTATGAACTTTCGTGAAATCCAAAATTTCGCATTAAATCATAATGATCAACTCAAAACAACTCATAATATTATTTCTTTGGAGAAAGATATTTGCAGCAAAAAACAAAGCAACTGCAAATATCTGATTTTTTTTAATGTATTAAAACAATGAGGATTAATTAAAATGACTGTGTGTATTTCTATTTAAATTTATGTAATTTAGATTTTTTTAAAAGAAACCTCTGAATAACACCCACCTCTGAAGAGCGGTCACTTTTCACCGGTTCCACGGGTAACCGTTATTCAGAGGTTACACTGTATATTTTAAAATTCATTTATTTATTCTCGCATACGCATCATTTCAGCCGGTGTTCTTATTCAGAAACTCCGCCTGTACCCACTTAAGGTGGGCTGGGACAATGGCTTGTATTTTACCTTTAAATTCTCTAATATATCTCAACATTTACTTCGTATACAATATTTCATTTCATTTTATTTTGTTTTAAATATGATATTGGTCATTTAATTATTGTTAACAAAAAATTTTCTACTTCTATTTATTTTGTGTTTAATGTGACGATGACTCATCACAGGACACCTTCCAATTGTACTTTATATTTGAGTTTAAAATAAGGGGCGGAGTTTATAACGTCTTCCCGCCTGCTGAACAGTAAAGGTATATAGTTTAGTTTGTAACTTCGATATTTTGTTTTTATGTTACTTTTTCAAGAAAAAATTGTTTTCTTTCAATGTGATATGTTGCAACTTTTGACAGCTGCTTCAGTGCGTACAATTGCAATAACTTCGCATATTTTTATAAATAGTGATATAGTATATATATATATATATATATATATTTTATTCACCTTAATCTTATCATGCTTTTTGGATTCCATGTGCGGGAATATATTTTGAAAATCTACTGGGAATTAATACGGTATGTTTTGTAAGATTTCTATTGCTATAAATTAAATATTTAATGGGTTGTAGTTTTTTTTTCCATTTCATGGCATTTGATAATGTTCTGTATTCATCTTGAAACTATTCTTTTGATTATATTGGTTGTTTGAGTACAGGGGGGAAATTTTTTTTCACCTTATAGCTTTTTTCCCACAGAAAACAACCGATTTGCTTATATCATTGAATTCTGTACTCTTGAAAACGTAATTCAATATATAAGTTTTTCAATTTTTTCGGAATCCATATTCTTCTTTTTTTCTTCCTTGTTAATTCTTGTAATTAGGTATACGGTACTTTATTTTACACATACAGTTCTATATTGTTGGTTTATGGCGTGTAGTCAATCATTCACAATATTGCAGTTTTTGATGATGGTCGGTAATGTTTAATTAATGGTTATATATATATATATATATATATAAGCAGTAGTGGATCACATCCAGCAGTAATAGCGTAGTATAAGTTGTCAGAACAGGTAATTCGATTCTGTTGTACTATTATAAGGAAGATTGGATGATGATTGAAAACTATAGTAGTTGACGAGTGAAGGCTATGGAATACATTTTCCGTGAACGTTTCCCCAGAGATAATTGAGACAAAACGTAATATCAGCTCAGCAATTTATTAAAACAACTTTCGGCGGCGCAGTTTCCACCAAGAATATTAGCCATCTCTCCATAGTAGTAACTAGGGTTAACAAAGTTGTAGATAATCGAATAAATGGACGGTGACCAGGAGGTGGCATGAAAAATAGAGAATACGACTCAAATCTGTTGAAACACAGCGAGCATCGGCTTTTTGATCGTCAAGTGTAGGAATACAAATATGACGTAGATTGCGCTCTCAACCAATGAATAATTAAGAAAACCACGCCATGGAAAGAGTGCGGACAGAGCGAGCGGATGAATATGAAGGGGAAAAGGATAACCTCGGAAATGCGCGGGAAAGTAAAATTCGGAAGAGAAAATAAAATGTTTGTTAAAAGAACATTCTAGAAAGAAAATAGCGCGGAAATGGAACATTTAATTTAAGAATACTAAAACGTAATATTTAACCAATTTAGATAAGTGAGACATTAAATTAAAGGGAATTTAACAGAGTTAACGATAGAGATTATTTAAGAATAAGGATTTAGTGAATATAAAGTAGTAATTTAGAATAAGATAAGAAAATCGCGGAATTAGATCTAATAATGTAACATATATATATGCATATTATGCTTGAAAATGAGTCTTTAAATGTGTCAGAAAGTTTTGCGTTGTAGAGATAGAGGAAATTCCTTTTTAGAAACCACCTTAGCTTATTTATACCCATAGAGAGGAATTTTTTCGATTTGTTTTGTGTAGTCCTGTGTATGATCAATAGAATGTATTTGCATTATTCAATATTAAAAAATTTAGTTAAATTTAAAAACGTTAAAGGTGTTCCAGCAGGAATAAATGTAGGTGTCACGTGTCAGTAGGAGTCAAAAATCAAAGTGAAGTATGGTCTCAATTATAAAAAGTTATGAGGATTGATGATGCTAAAAGAAAATAATGTAACGCGATACAGACACCGAAGGATATGGGGCGAGAAACTTTTTTTGCGTTTTCTTTTTCGAATCGGTGGAAAGGGTTGTTTTTGTCTTTTGTTTTTAATATGTATTTAATTGGTATCTGTCATTGGGGATTAACACTGAGTTAGTGACAGAATACTATTTTTATGTCTGTGAAACATGCAAGTGCCAAAATGAAAATTTCAGACTTGGTGTCATACAAAGTTTGAAGTAAAATGACAAATTCAATTTGTAATTTAATTTTTAAATTGAGGTAATCAAACTTTTTATTATCTGTGTAATCTGACATTTATAAATTCGTACTATACAGTTATCCAAAATTCTAAATGCAATTTTCCTTACTACAACTTTTATTATGAATTGTACTTTTTGCTTCAAATGTAAGTAAATAAATAAAGCACGTAACTTTTAGAATGCTAAGTTGGATATTATAAGCTACGTAGCAGAATATTTTTCTGTTTTCTAAAATAATTACAGAATAGACGAAGAAGAACATTCGCTTTTCGCGAAGCTTTTACTACTTACCATACTTTGAATGGCATTGAAAAAAAAAAAAGAAAGAAAGAAAGAAAGAAATCCTTGTTCCTTATAATTAAACTTTTAATTCTGTAAAACGTTTAAAAGGAAGTAGCAGATCATTTTGAAGAGATATTTTAGCTAGAATTCGTCGAAAAATGAGGTAATTGTATTTATGTAGAAAATGTTAATCGGAATGAAAATCGACTAAAGAAAGGAAATAACACGAAAGAAAGGAAGTAACAGCAAAATATTTTAATTTTAAACTCCACACATTTTTATGTTTATTTCCTTACATATGTTTATCAAATCCTTGTTATCTATTTAATAGAAAATTATTGAGCTAATTTCTACATAATGGATATTATGGATATTCTAATCACCATTCGCCTTGAAAGCAATATAGAAAATGATGTGGGATACAAACTGTGAAAAATGAATCAAAATAAAATTTTCCATTTGTAAATTTTGAAAATAGCAGCATTTTTCTAATAGGACTTTATGTGAGTCAATTAATAATTCTAAAAGTAAAAATATATATATATATATATATATATATATAGTAACTTTACGAACTTTATCGGAGTCAATCAACAATTCGCAAAGAGCAAAAAAATATAAAGTAAATATTGAATAAAATTTTCCATTCATCTGTCAACGATATGCGGATACATCGGAAGCATCGCGTAACTCTACACTGCGTATGCGGGTAAGTTGTAACGGTTATAGTTGACACCTCTAACTGTTGTGGGCATTGTTTCGAGAGTAACGTTTTTCTACCAGTGAGGTGAAGTGGATGAAGATACAGACAGACATTTGCTTTTTTTATTAATGATATTCAAATTTTCTAACGTTAAGCACAAAAATTATCGAATTTTCAGGAAACTAGTTATTTATTTTAATGACTAGAAAGTTTCATTTAGTCTTGAGTGCAGATTTTAAGTCGATTACATAAAAAGAAATCACTGCTGTACGGTCGATTTGAGCACTTTATTTCGGACTATTTTTCTTGGCAGTCATAATTGATAAAGATAATATTTCAGCTGTACACAACAATTGGAAAAACATAAAGTTTAATTAATAACTTTTAAATCTTTATATAAATCACCATATTTTGAAGAAAACAGATATATATCATAAAAATTAAATATAATGATATTGTATATAGTAAAGTAATGTTGTTTATTGTATATAATGATAAATGAAAAGTATTTGGTAAAATATAATAATAAGTAGTTGAATTCATTTATAGAAATGATCTTCAATGAACATTTTCTGATCTGTTTTTGGTATGTTCCGAGCGGACACCATTCGCTTTATTTTAAATTTTGTTCACATACCATTTAATTGTGAATAAGAAAACATTGATATATAAAATGTAAACCTCACACCGAAACATTTGAAAATAACAGATTAAAGTAAAAGTTTGTTAGTTTTCTTTTTACGTACAACATATAGGACATCTTAAGCAAATCGGTCTCCGTAAACCACGTGGCCGACTTAAAACCCCAGTCAAAGAATATTAACTGTTAGAAAGGCGGAAGGCTTTGAAACATAGATACTGTGTAGGCATATTTTTCGATTTAAGGTTTTAACTAATAATATTTAAAAACACATTTTTAACTGGTTTTATTTAATTATAAAGCCTAGTATTTTAACTAGTTAGGCCCAAAACACTAACATATTGGTTTTTTATTATTATATTTTAAGATTAAATTTTGTACATTGAAATTGTAACTTCTGTTATTCTAACATTTTTTTGCCAAAGAAATAACTTTCAGTATCCCCAACAGAGGTACTTAGTGAAAGTTCTTTAACACGGAAACTCCTGTATATCCTGTAGTTTCCGTGTTAAAGAACTTTCATCATGTAAATGCTATAGTTATAGCTCGGATGAATGAAACTATCGCTGCAGTTCGCAGCCAAGTCCAACAAGTAAGAGTGATATATATCAGCCAGTTATTATCGTCCAGATAACCTAACAGATAAGGCATTGGCACGGGACGCCAAGTATCCAGGTTCGATTCCTGGTCTGGACATTTTTCGCTCTGTTGGAATAAACTTCAACTGTGCTACTCCAACCTTGAATATGATTTAATCCAGATGGAAAAAATATTCGTTCCCTTCATTATGATATGATTATTCCTTCCACATTCGAAACAATTAAAGGAACAAATTTTTATTATAAATATGATTTTAATGAAACTCTCTGAATTTCGATGAGGGCATATACCCTCCCATTTACATCTGAAAAACTGCTGTTGTTCTATCGCAACTGGCCTCAGGAACATACGTGTTATATAGAGTGCATTTTTATCTTCAAGAAAATTGTAGAACTGTCACATTTTGCATTATGCTTGATAAAATCGTTACATTTTTAAACTGATTTTTGTACTTCTTCAGGTTTTGAACAGGTGAAATTTTTTAAACACCGAGACTGCATGAATATCATAATTCATAAGTGGCATTTCCAGGTTTGCATCTTTATCAATTTTAAGTAGTCATTTATCTTTCCCCTCGTAACATACTTATCTGATAGCGGGTATTCTTATTCCGATTATTCTCAGTTTCCCACCACGTCTTATCCTATTTTAAGCCTTTGAAAGAGACCGTACCTCCTGTGAGGGGTCTACTAGCTCATTCAGACCTTGTGGTTAAATGGGCGCCGCGTTCATAGGGTTAATTGTTAAATTGCATATGTCAAGTTGTATGTTTATTTATTTTGCGTGTGGTTTGCACAAGAACCATAAGAAATTTTCTTTTTACCATTTCCTTCTGAGATGCTTATTTAGACTTATTAATTTTATAGAAGTAGTACATCGTTAATATATTTCAAACATTTTTTAGTTTAAATGTGTGCAGCATAGTCAATTTTAAATGTAAGTAATTTCATATCTAAAAGTTCTTCATGTGGCACATTGCACTGTGAATAGAAATACAAGTGTCAATAAATAATGAAAAAAGAGGTGAGTAAGAGTAAAATTAAATTAAAGCCAGAAAAATTGTAAAAATTTTCAGATATGTAAACAGTGTCCAATATCCAATATCCAATAAACAATTTCATATAATTATTCCGGTAGATCATGTGTTTTGAACTTTTAAATGGAAACGTCTAAAAAATTTATTTTTTTCAGGTATTTAAAAATTTTCATGTATTATTTAAATTTTAAGTCGACAAGATAACTTTTATTTTAAAATACAAAAATACCCCAAGAGAGAATGGGTTAATAATAAATCTGAAATTACCCCCTCAACAGACAAATTGCCTCTCTGTGGCGCGTATGCCCCACGTTGGGAACCACTGATACAAAAAATACTTCGAAATTGTTAATTTGTAAATATTCAATACATTTTTATTGAATTAAAATAACTCACACCACAAAAATTAGTGAATATATCTATAGCATAATTTAAGAAAGCATTCAGTGCTGACCTTCGTCACATATATTTTGAATATAATCCAGCAAGTGAGTTATAATAGTTCCACAGCTCATTGGGTGAAATATTAGCAACTGAACTTTTGGTATTGTAATCGTGCGAAAGGCATGTTCACAATACCTGTACTCCGTTCCAATTTGACACTGATTTTTCTCAGTTTATTTTTCTGGTAAAAAAATTGAATATGCTGAAGTACTTACGATATGAAGCCGGTCGCTATTCGTAGAGTCAGAGAATAGTTTTTGCGTCGTTCGAGGTGAAGTCTCCTATAAACCCTTTCCGGGGAAATCAATTGTATTTCTGTAAAGTTGAATTCACACGGAAATTTACAATTTTTTTTCTTTTTTTAAATTAGGAAAAGCCATTTCACACACTGTTTCCTCTAGAGTTATAAGAGAAATGTGCAATTACATATTTCTGGTGCAAAGTTTGATTAACCCTTAAATGCGCGATTTTTTATTTTATTTCGAAAAAATCATATATGTTTCTCTGAAAGCTTTATTACACATGAAAAATAATGAAAAAAATCAAAGATACATTTTTGATATAATACGTGAACCTTTTCTTCTGTCGCACATCTGCAATACATGTAAAAACTGTCGTCGTGTGGCTGTTTTATGCTAAAATAATGCAAATTAGTAAATATTTTAATAAATATGTCATCTAATACCAAATAAAATGTCTGTTATTAATAAAAGCACATATTATGCTTTAAGCAGCGAATTATGATTTTCCTTTTTTTTTCGTTAGTTAGAAAAACTCCGGTATGTTGACAGCTATATAATATTAATTAAGGAAGCATACTACTCGAAAATGTACAAAAAAATTAATTTTTGGAGGAATGTGTACTATAATAAAGAGCAACATTTTGTGCTCTTTAAAATAAACCTATATAGATAATACCTATAATTACTTTAGTTATGAGTAGAATAATGTCAGGTGATTCCTTTGTACACAATGTGTAAAACAGTGATTCCATGCCGTTTTTTGGCCACGCCCCACCTGAGCATCTTTAAAATCATGATGCCCAACACCCCCACGCCTCTCCTCTGCAACTTATAATTTTTAATATATAAAAATGAAATTTTATTCACACGGAAGAAGCGTAAAAGAGATTATAAAGTATGATTATTCCTTTCACATTCGAAACAATTAAAGTATCAAATTTTTATTATAAATATGATTTTAATAAATCTCTCTTAATTTCGATGAGGCCATATACCCTCCCATTTACATCTAAAAAACTGCTGTTGTTCTATCCCAACTGACCTCAGGCACATACGTATTATATAGAGTGCATTTTTATCTCCTAGAAAATTGTTGAACTGTCACATTTTGCATTATGCTTGATAAAATCGTTACATTTTTAAACTGATTTTTGTAATTCTTCAGGTTTTGAACAGGTGAAATTTTTTAAACACCGAGACTGCATGAATATCATAATTCATAAGTGGCATTTCCAGGTTTGCATCTTTATCAATTTTAAGTAGTCTTTTTTCTTTCCCCTCGTAACATACTTATCTGATAGCGGGTTTTCTTATTCCGATTATTCTCAGTTTGCCGCCACATCTTATCCTATTTTAAGCCTTTGAAAGAGACCGTACCTCCTGTGAGGGGTCTACTAGCTCACTCAGACATTGTGGTTAAATGGGCGCCGCGTTCATAGGGTTAATTGTTAAATTGCATATGTCAAGTTGTATGTTTATTTATTTTGCGTGTGGTTTGCACAAGAACCATAAGAAATTTTCTTTTTACCATTTCCTTCTGAGATGCTTATTTAGAGACTTATTAATTTTATAGAAGTAGTACATCGTTAAGATATTTCAAACATTTTTTAGTTTAAATGTGTGCAGCATAGTCAATTTTAAATGTAAGTAATTTCATATCTAAAAGTTCTTCATGTGGCACATTGCACTGTGAATAGAAATACAAATGTCAATAAATAATGAAAAAAGAGGTGAGTAACACTAAAATTAAATTAAAGCCAGAAAAATTGTAAAAATTTTCAAATATGTAAACGGTGTCTAAATATCCAATAAACAATTTCATATAATTATTCCGGTAACTTTTGTGTTTTGAACTTTTAAATGGAAACGTCTGAAAAATTTATCTTTCTCAGGTATTTAAAAATTTTCATGTATTATTTCAATTTTAAGTCGACAACATAACTTTTATTTTAAAATACAAAAAAACCCAAGAGAGAATGGGTTAATAACAAATCTGAAATTACCCCCTCAACAGACAAATTGCCTCTCTGTGGCGCGTATGCCCCACGTTGGGAACCACTGATATAAAAGAATACTTCGAAATTGTTAATTTGTAAATATTCAATACATTTCTATTGAATTAAAATAACTCACACCACAATAATTAGTGAACATACGTATAGCTTAATTTAAGAAAGCAATCTGTGCGTACCTTGGTTGCATATATTTTGAATATAATCCAGCAAGTGAGTTGTAATGGTACCACAGCTCATTGGGTGAAATATTAACAACTGAACTTTTGGTGTCGTAATCGTGCGAAAGGCATGTTCACAGTACCTCTACTCTGTTCGGATTTGACGCTGATTTTTCTCAGTTTATTTTTTTGGTAAAAAAATTGAATATGCTGAAGTACTTACGATATGAAGCCGGTCGCTAATCAGAGAATCGTTTTTGCGTCGTTCGAGGTAAAGTGTCCTATAAACCCTTTCCGGGGAAATCAATTGTATTTCTGTAATGTTGAATTCACACGAAAATTTACAATTTTTTTTCTTTTTTTAAATTAGGAAAAGCCATTTCACACACTGTTTCCACTAGAGTTATAAGAGAAATGTGCAATTACATATTTCTGGTGCAAAGTTTGATTAACCCTTAAATGAGCGATTTTTTATTTTATTTCGAAAAAATTATATATGTTTCTCTGACAGGTTTATTACACAAGAAAAATAATGAAAAAAATCAGAGATACATTTTTGATATAATACGTGAATCTTTTCTTCTGTCGCACATCTGCAATACAAGTAAAAACTGTCGTCGTGTGGCTGTTTTATGCTAAAATAATGCAAATTAGTAAATATTTTAATAAATATGTCATCAAATACCAAATGAAATGTCTGTTATTAATAAAAGCACATATTATGCTTTAAGCAGCGAATTATGCTTTTTCCTTTTTTTTTCGTTAGTTAGAAAAACTCCGGTATGTTGACAGCTATATAATATTAATTAAGGAAGCTTGCTACTCGAAAATGTACAAAAAAATTAATTTTTGGAGGAATGTGTACTATAATAAAGAGCAACATTTTGTGCGTATTTTAAAATAAACCTATATAGATAATACCTATAATTACTTTAGTTATGAGTAGGATAATGTCAGGTGATTCCTTTGTACACAATGTGTAAAACAGTGATTCCAAACCGTTTTTTGGCCACGCCCCACCTGAGCATCTTTAAAATCATGATGCCCCCACCTCCCACGCCTCTCCTCTGCAACTTATAATATTTAATATATAAAAATGAAATTTTATTCACACGGAAGAAGCGTAAAAGAGATTATAAAGTATGATTATTCCTTTCACATTCGAAACAATTAAAGGATAAAATTTTTATTATAAATATGATTTTAATAAAACTCTCTGAATTTCGATGAGGCCATATACCCTCCCATTTACATCTAAAAAACTGCTGTTGTTCTATCCCAACTGACCTCAGGCACATACGTATTATATAGAGTGCATTTTTATCTTCTAGAAAATTGTCGAACTGTCACATTTTGCATTATGCTTTATAAAATCGTTACATTTTTAAACTGATTTTTGTAATTCTTCAGGTTTTGAACAGGTGAAATTTTTTAAACACCGAGACTGCATGAATATCATAATTCATAAGTGGCATTTCTAGGTTTGCATCTTTATCAATTTTAAGTAGTCTTTATTCTTTCCCCTCGTAACATACTTATCTGATAGCGGGTATTATTCCGATTATTCTCAGTTTGCCGCCACGTCTTATCCTATTTCATGCTTTGAAGGAGACCGTACCTCCTATGGGGGGTCTACTAGCTCACTCAGATATTGTGGTCAAATGGGCGCCGGTTAATTGTTAAATTGCATATGTCAAGTTGTATGGTTATTTATTTTGCATGTGTTTTGCACAAGAACCATAAGAAGTTTTCTTTTTACCATTTCCTTCTTAGATGCTTATTTAGAGACTTATTAATTTTATAGAAGTAGTACATCGTTAAGATATTTCAAACATTTTTTAGTTTAAATGTGTGCAACATACTCAATTTTAAATGTACCATTAAGTAATTTCATATCTAAAAGTTCTTCATGTGGCACATTGCACTGTGTATAGAAATACAAGTGTCAATAAATAATGAAAAAAGAGGTGAGTAACACTAAAGTTAAATTAAAGCCAGAAAAATTGTAAAAATTTCCGAAAATTTTCGAAAGTATCCGAATTGGATATTTTCAACATTGTGAAAAATAAAAACAATACAGCAATGAATTGCGATGAAGACGAATATGATGATGATGGAAATGATCATTATGCAGGAATTAACAAAACTTCCTATGATGAAATGCTAAAATCATTTGAAACAATCCGACGCGGATTATAGTTAGAAGATAATACGCATAAAGGGGTTTTTGGTGCATTGCAAAGATGCGAGACGTATTATGAGATAAAGCACTTTTTAAAAGAAAAAGCTCAGGCAAAATTAACAGAGTTTTTCCGAAATTAAATTTAAGGATGTATATGTTAATGTATGGTTAAAAAATTTTTTTATAATAATAATAATAATAATAATAATAAATACGATAATCGTACGATCATTAAAATTCGTTAATTTTAATGTAAAACTATTTACTTTAAACAGAAAATACAGTGTATTTCCTCACAATGTTTTGTTTTCCTTGCAGATTTCAAATATTTAAACGCATAGAAAAAAAGGAATGGGTGATGGATATTGGTGGGTAAAATAAATAAAACAAATCGATAGAACTTATTAAAAAAAAATGGGATTAGTTACTTTTAGTAAAAATATTTAGTGTTTATGAATTTTAAATCTCTTTTATGTAGTTTAAAGTATTTTAAAAGTTGAATCTCTATTTAACGAATTTTCCATATAACGAATTTTTTTCCGGGATTTAGCGACTTCGTTAAATAGAGGTTCGACTGTATTAACAAAATTTACAATATTTCCGGATGTAATTGCCGTATGGGTAAAAATATGGTGTCCAAATATTCGCAATTAAACAAGCTTTCATTTAATGTTTTTTAAATGTATTTTTTGACCAATTTTGAAGTACAATGTCCACTTAACAACGATAAAACACCTGCAAAATATGGGCATTCGAAAAAAAAAATGTAATAATAAATTACTCATATGATTTCTATAATTATATGGAGGAAAATCGATATATTATTAATGCCACTGTTCACCTCTTTACGCAGAATTTCAGTTATTATTATTAATTCTATTCCTAAAACTATAAACCAGTTTTCAAATCTTGCAAGTTTACCCTTTTGTCATATTTCTAAAGCAGTAAAATTTTGTTGTTATATTACCTTTAAGAGGGTTCCATAGTATTAAAAAGAATTTATTAAGAAATTAAAGATCTTTAATTGTAAAATATAATAATTAAAAAGATAGTGCCTTCAAGTTCTTGAATTTTGTTAAGCCCGAAAGCTAAAACTCTGAAATAATTTAGACTAAAGATCTATCCAAAATGTATAAACTCAAAATTTAAAGTTTGTTCTTAGAATTTATTATTAATGCTTGTAAGGCGTAAAAAAAATTTTCTAATCAGTATCTTAAATTCTTTAAAAATATTTATTAAAATACGTTTTTAAGAATTCAATTTGTCCGATGTGCAAAATAATCTTTAATTTTTATTTTAGAATTTTGCAAAATAAAATAATTATAAAAAATTATGAAAATCTTCATGAAATTTCTTTAACTTTTTGTATGCATCCAAACAAAAGAATTAATTCGAATAAACACATTTAACCCTTTATGTACTGAATTATGAATTCGGGAAAATTTTATCTTCTAAGGCCTTTTTCGTGAATTTTTTAAACCACATTAGAAGATTTACATAATCATTTGAGAAGAATTTTAGGAGGATTGAAGGATTTAGAAGGATTTATTAAATTTGAATTTATAGGGATTTTGTGCACTATTTATAACCCTATTCAAATCTTTTATTTTAGAATGTGGGGCGCGGGGTTACGTTACCGCTACCACCTCCCCCCCACCCCCCACTTTCGAAATATAAAAAATTTCAAATATGCAAATATTTGAATTTGCTCTCTATTATAAGAAAATACGCCGGTTTCGGTATCAATATTTTAAATACAAGTAAGGGGCTCTCATTAGAGTATCTCATTTTCGAATATGGAAATCTAAAATGTATCAAATTTTACCTCTAATTTACAAATATTACAATTGGCGTTGATTTCGGAAACGAGGTATTTTAATGACTTTACACACGAATGGCAACAGCCACGCCTCTACTTGGAAAAACCCTCCGAAAAAGTCTGTTTATTGGACGAAGGGAGAATTAAAACACGGTTATTGGTGTTTTTCTACTGTTTACCGCGGTTGACGTCACATGGATAAAGTCTATTAGAAATACAGTGTGTGTAGGGCCGAAAAGCATGCGGCAAACAAATATAATGCTTTTGTTTTTTGTTTTTTAAGATACATACTAATATGTATAGTAATGTTTACTATGAAGAACGCTTGTCTCCTAACTGCTGCATTTTGCAGATATGCAAACTTCAATTCAGTTACTATTTTCCGAAAATTGAAGCTTAAAGAAACTCCGCCCACAACACACCCTTTTCTTTACATAATTCTTCCTCTCTAGTCTAGGATCGGATTATATATATAATATATAATACCTTTGAAAATCAACAGACATCCAAGAAGTTCTTTTTAAATAAAATCTGACAAAAATATCTAGTGTTAAGATGGCAGATGTTTGATATACATATAGGGGAGACTAGGGAGGGTTGATAAACGGGGAGGCTTGGCCAACCCTTCAGTTTTCATATTTAAAAGAATCTCAGAGTTTTGCTAAAAAATGGCAACCGAAAGTAATGAAATGCTCAAACAACACTCTTTATTTCATGCAGATAATTGAAACAGGTAATTAAAAATTAACTGTGAAGAGTTTTCAACTTAAAAACTGTATTTTTGGGAAATATTTCGTAATATTTTCTCGGATAAAATATATCATCGAAATTTAAGTAAGTAGGTTTTAAGTAATGTAGACATATTGATCTTTCATTTCAGGCATAAAGATTATACAGTAAATTAGGCTAAAGATAACAGTGTCCTATATTTTAAAAAGTGGTATATGGGGAGGCTTGAGCCAACAATTGTGATGAAAATGGGACCAAATAGTCAAAGCTCCCTTAATTTAGTATTTTGGGAAATCTTTTTATTATACACAGTTCATAATGAAAAGTTAAAGGTTATATTTCTAAAATAATGCAAATTTATTCTGTAAAGCTACAATAAAATAGGGTAGGGAAAAGGAAAAGTTTTAAATTGATTAAACGAAGTTGTGAAAAATTGAAAAAAAATGCACAAAAACATTTAATGAAGTATAAATTGGAAAGTTGATAGCAAATTTTATTTCATTTAAATAACACCCATAGTTTATAAATAGAAAGAATGAAAGCAGCAACCTTACGAAACATGTGCCATGCCTCTGCAAAAGAACATAACATTGAACAAAATACTTTAGGAAGGTATGTAGACAAACTTCACCAAGGTTAACACAATGAGATGAAGCAAAGCTATGTGGCAACTAGTGTTGCCAAGTTGAGTGTTAGAAAGTGAGTGCTTAAAACGAAATTTTTCTCCTGTTCTTTGGATTTCATCTAAGCAGGTTTGTTTACGCATCACATTTTCCCAAATAAATTTTAATAATAATTAAACCATGTGGCATAAAGTTATTCTGCCTTTTTTAAAACTGATTTTATTTTCCTTAACAAATATTTCAATGTAAAATAAAGTGGGTCAAGCTTCCCGTATGTGGGGAGCCTTGACCCATTATTTTTAAATGATTAAAACCAATCATTTTTCAAGTTTCTTATATATTACACTTATACCGAATTTAATTTCGGTAACTTATAACAAATAAAATGATATTATTGTATAACAAATAAAATGATATATGAAACTTTATTCTTGGATCTCTATATTAAAATATAAAAAATCATTTTGTAAAAAATGGGTCAACCCTCCCCTGTCTCCCCTATACTAATTTCTTTCAATTATTAGGTTATTTCCGATGTACAGGGTGTTTATAAAGTCCCGGACGCATTTTGATGTTTAATAACTCATAAAATAACAAAGATAGATTAAAATTAATAACATAAATGGTTAGATAGACTCAAAAAGTTTCATGACCCTTGTCAATGACCTTCCACGTGTGCCCCCTTCGTCGCACGGAGAACATCAAGTCGATAGTCAGTTTCACGCCAGGTAGCGGCAAATATGTCGGCATCCACAGAGGCTATTGCGGTTGTAATTCTGGCTTTTAAGTCATCAATGGTCGACACTCTCCTCCTGTAAACATTGTCCTTTACAAATCCCCAAAGGAAAAAGTCCAGCGGCCGATTACGCCCGATTTAATGCAAACGACATCAGTGCCCCTAGTGGGGAAATTTGGAAGATAGCCATTGCTAATCGAAAACGAAAAGAGATAAAGCAAAATTTCCAATTAGAAAGGTTTGGGGCATCAATTAATTAGTACGAAACGGCATTTGATTTACATGGATAAGATAAATCTTCGCCTGTATACCCAGAAATGTCCGAAATATAGCCAGAAGTATGAAGAAACACGCACAATATGTTGTACAAATACGTACTTATCTCAATACATTTTAATAACTTCACACAAAAAAACTGAAAAGACAAACTCTCTCAGAGTGATGAAAAGTTACTATTACTGTTAATTACTGTTTTTGCCTCTAGTGAAACAAATTCTGAAACGCAAAGTTATAACTCACTATAAATTAGGGGAGGTGGGGGAGGTTTGATATATAGGGAGGTTGATACATTGGCAATTTTTCTCAACAAATGGCATTAACAGCCATTGTAACAGATGTAAAGGCTTCTTTTATTAGCAGAGGCCATCATTACCTGGACTTAGCAGTGAAGAACTGACAACGTTTTTTTCCTTTTAATTTTGAAGATTTTTTGAATGTCAATGTAATTTTTTTTAAATACTGATTTTCTTTCATAACTCTTATTACAGTGAAGATAATAACTTGTAATTATTTTTTATTTGAAAGCACATTGTTAGGGTGAGTTTTATTAGAAAGCAGGTTGGTATATTGCAACTGCATTTATACAAAGTGATTGAAAATCCAATAGGGCATGATAGGGAGAAATGATGCATTAGAGCTGGGGAGAAATGATACACTTGTATATTTGAAATTTAACAGTTTTTTTTTTTACTTTGAAACTAATATAGGACTATAATATTCATTACTGTTTTACAGCAAAAGCCACTGAAATTGGTAGGGAAGAACAAAGAGACTATTCATAGACATTATGTAGGTTACATAGAAAAGCAGTGCGATGATAGATGGTTAGTTCGCTTTGCTCGTCATGTAGAAGCAAAAATGTTTAAATGGCCTGAAAGGGAAAATGTTTCTATAATTGACGAAGGGCAAATTGAAAAAAACACTAAATCTACCCGGTTTTACTTATCAAAATGATAGAGTTATTAGTTTTTCTTTTAACCATTTCAGGGGTGGTGGTATGTTTATGAAACCACTTAATTTTAATTCCCAAACGCCACATTGGCACCAGCATTTTGGTAAAATATTTTCCATTTACTATGAAAGTGAAATATAGTCCTTTTCATATTTCTAATTAAATTTGTTCGTAAATTCTGGTGTCACTCATTTATTGAACACTTTAGCATTGAAAATGCTTTGCCCCTGAAAGGGTTAAAAGAATCTTAAATATGCTAAATTTATGTTAAATTGTTTGCAAATCAGCAATGTTCACTTCATTTTTCCATGCAGCTAGATCTCTAGGACTTTTTTTCGTTATTTATTTTCCAAAAAGTGTGTTAATAGGATTGTTTAAATAATAGCAATAGTTTAAATATTTTTGTAAAAAACATTTCTGAAACAAAAATATGTCAATGTCATTTCGTTTTAAATTTTACTTAAATATTTCAAGATTTATCATGAAAAATTGTATGACGCATAAGTTGAATTGTCTGCATTTTTTTTTTTCAATTTACATAACAATGTATCAAACCTCCTTCGCTAGTGTATCAATCCTCCCCAGTAATGGGGAGATTTGATACAGTAGTAACCATTCAAAATAATTGCTATATATTTTTTGAATGACTATTTTTTAAATTCAAAATATTTTTAATAAATGAATAAAAGGTCACTTTATAAGAAAGCACGAAAAATTTGTTTAAAAATAGCTTTCTAAGGGTTGTAAAAAATTAGTAAAAAAAAGGTGTATCATACCTCCCCTACCTCCCCTACTATATCTCATTTGTATTTTATAAAAATTCCTTATTGTTCCACCAGAGGCAGACACAGTTATTCATAGCAGTAAGTCAGATATCTCAATTCTTATTGTTAGTAGATGTCCTACTGTTGCCCTGAGCGACGATATATATCCGTATATCAATATTTATAAAAATGTGCGATGTTATTGAAAATGTGGGTGATGAAAAGAAATCTCAAAAGATGCAATATATTATATTCAAACAATGCATGAAAAACGGCTTACATTTTAAGAACAGGTGTACATAGTTGCAAAGCTTTAAGATTTTTTAAAAAATTAACATAAAAAACAACATATCAAGGTCACAAGATAAACTATACACCTTTACTCTTCAGGAGGCCGAATGGCATTATAAACTCCACCCCTTATTTTCAATTAAATTAGAAAGTACTATTGGCAGGTGTCGTATGGCGAGATATCCTTAAATTAACACGTTCACGCCGGCGCGGTGGGTCACACTCGACTGTCTCAGAGCTGCCAAGTCTCCGGCTTTGTGGATACCAGTATTTTAATACAGAAAATGATGTTTTATTTAAATATAAAAATTGGGCGATTTAAAGGAACAACATTTTCTCTCAAATAACAGTTGTGTGCAAAAAGTTGGAGACTTGACAACTCTGAGATAGTCGAGTGTGACCCGCCGCGCCGGCGTGAACGTGTTAAACGAAAAACAAACACAAATGGAATTTTTTTTTGTGCACAATACTTAAATGACCAAAAACTATTGTAAAAAAAAATTAAATAAAAAGAAATACAGGGTGTCCCAAAAGCCCTTGACACATTTTAAAATTCAATATAAAATCAAGTAATTGTCGTACTATTTGAACTAAAATTCCTCTTACCATGAAAATTATTTTTTAAATGAATAGGAAAAATAGCTCAAACTTCGATCATAGATGGCGTCACTTGGTTTCAGACATGCGTTTTTTCTGATTTTCAAATTAGTTTCGATTTGGTTACGAAGTACCAACGTACGCAATTAGCCTTTTCTTTATGATTAGTTATTTCTGTGTGACAAGGTCAAAATTTATCCTAAAACCAGAAAAAAATGCATGTTTGAAACCAAACAAATGGACAAGTGGCACCAACTATGATCGAATTTTGGAAGTAATTCTTTTATTCGCTTGAACAATAATTTTCAACATGAGAAATATTTTAGTCCAAACTGCACTTCTGTACGACAATTACTTTATTTTATATCGAATTTTATAATGTGTCAAGGCCTTTTGGAATACCCTACATAGCAATCCAAATAAATGTTTAAATATATCAAATAATTTAAAAGAAAAATTTAAGCCAATGTCTTTCATCCGCTTTTACCCACCTCGGGTGGAGGTGTTGGTACTCACAATAAAAACAGAGATAAAAGATTATAAAACAGTAAAATTAAATAAAATAACATGCAATATTAAATACACAATTTAAGCAGCATCGCTCTGTTCAAAATATTTAATAAAACAAATTCAAAACAGAACAAATATTTTATGGCTTTTCTGAAATCCAAATGGGATACAAGTGCAGTGCTGAATTCAGGGTGTGGTCCGGGAGGGACATCCCCCCCCCCGAGCATAGAAATATCCCCCCGGAAGATTTGAGATTTTATGCTTTTAATGGTCAAAAAATGCAGTTTTCCCCTCGGAGCCACAGAAATCCCTCCCGGGGAAAAAGGTCTGAATTCAACACTGGTTGTAACGTCACGAAACGTCACAGGCTGCAGTCAAAACAAAGAAATAAAATTCTGTTTGTCTAGGAGGAGTTGCTTAGCGCCGACAAAAATAAGGGTATTAAAGTTTGATAGTTTTATTTTGATAACTTTATTTAATTTTATTTTTTTATTTTTTTATTTTCGCCACAAGGTTTTGAATCTTTCAGCTTTAATTTCAAATAAATGTGCAAAGTTGCATGGATAGTCACGTATGTTTGAAAACAAATATGCGGAAAAACATAAAAGCTTCTCTTGATAAGAACAAAAACATTGTTTAAAATTTTATGTTGTATATATTAATTTAAAAAAATTCTTTTATTATTATAAAATGTAATAAAAACAAGGTTTTGCAAGTGGATTACATGTATGTTTAACTTTTATTATTTTTTTTTAATTACGCTTTTAAAACGCCATCTAGTGAAAACCCTCATGTATAACGATATAAACCGGAGTCGAGGCATAGTTCCACTTTATACTGCTTTTTTTATGTGCACTTTTTTTTTTTTGGAGGGAGGTGGAAACTTTATGGGTGGGGAGGGGGGGGGTGTTCTGTACGTAATATCTAACGATGAATCATGCAAAAATTCGTATACACCTGAACTTTAATAAACGAAACTTATTTTTAAGCATCTTTTAATCTCTTATCCTATGATCTGTATATTCTTCGGGAAAAAGAATCCTAGCGAAGTCTACTATGCATGTGTAGAAAAGCCTTTACATCCTCCATAAAGTTTCAGATATCATAACGCACTGTGTAACAAAATTATCTTAATTTAACTCTGTCTGATTAAAAAAAAATACTTTAATCATTGTATAAAAACAAATGACAAAGAATGATATAAATTTGTATAACGTGTTACTATATTCTTTAAAGTAAGTGACTTATATTAAAAAATCATAAAACGAGTGAAATATGCTGTTGTTCGTTAGTGCTCAAATGTAAATTAGGAATAACAGCAAAACTTTATTCTACTCATACCAGTAAAGTTGTTTAATTATATCTTATATTACTTTTATCTGCTCTACTTGAAAAATGTTAAAGTTTCTACCTTCTTAAAAGCGACTGAGCACCTCTAGTGGTAAGTTCTCCTCGCCAAAACTGGATGAAAGTGTTGCAGCGTTCTCATATCTAGGGGAAAATCCCTAGATCTAGGGAAATTGAAGCCTATCTAGGGATTTAGGGAATTCTTTCTGATTTCTAGGGAATTTTTAGAAGACTGGCTATATTTTCTTAAAATCTAGGGGGGAAAAGGATTTTTGTTAGACTTCTGTGTTTTTCTGGCAATGAACATGAGAAAGTGAAGTAAAGGGATGGGCAGTGGGGAGAAAATGTCCTCAAGCAATTCTTTGGTTAACACAACAGAGGGTGGGGGGAGGAATTTATGGTCGGAACTGGTCTCGAACCTCCCTTTCGTTTCTCGGTACAGGGATCCTAGATGGCTAATAAATTATTACCACCTGGATCAACGGTTGTTAATTATTCCAGATGTGAACACTACTTATTTTTTGAAGATTTCAGCATCTGGATTTGAATCCCTAAAAGATTTTTTTTAAATGAAACTGTCTCTGAGGTCGTTCGTTTAGAGGAGGATGGGGAAGTGGGGTGGGGGTTACTGCTGGTTTTTCTTTCTTTTCTTCTATCAAGTAAAACCAAATAAAGAAATCATCAATCTGATTTCTTTTTGTTAAAAAACCGTGTATTATGTGCATATGAGACTTTGCTATAATTATACCCATAATGAAGTAAAGTACTGCGCATAAATGTATTAAAACAGAAGAATGTTAGATGAAAATATCAGATCCGCTAAAGAAATTGTATTCTATCTCTTTTAAGTATTAGCCATAACAATAGCGAGCATTTCTGCCAAATAACATGAAATACAAGAAAATTAAATGAATATTTTATTTCAGATTTTCTTTTTTTTTTTGGGGGGGGGGGGGGGACTTATTCACCAGTGTTGAATTCAGACACTTTTCTCCGGGAGGGATTTTTGTGGTTCCGGGGGGGAAATTGCACTTTTTGACCATTGAAAACACAAAATCTCAAATCTTCCGGGGGGGAATGTCCCCCCCGGGCCACCCCCTGAATTCAACACTGTTATTCACGGATTCATTTTTATAGGTAAAAGCATACAATTGGCACTTGGCAGGCATAACCCAAAAATTCCAAAATTGAAATGATTTTGGATCTAATAGCATTTTTCAGTTTTTGATACATGTGTTGCATCTTCGGTTATAAGCGATTGCTGTCTCATGACGGCATTTCTCCTTTATAAATATGGTTCAAAACGACAACTTTGACAGTACTCTTTTAAAGCACTCTTTATCTTTCATGGAAATGGAAAACGCTATTAGATTTCCTGGTTTTTTACAACACTGCCTGTCAATTTTATGCGTTTACGAATGAAATGACTTGGGATAAAAACTTATGCACAATTTTTACTAATTTATTTTGTGTTTTCATGCATTAATTTGGGACATCTAAAGTTATATCTATATCTGAAAGTACAAAATAATAATGCAATAATATGAACACCTGAAAACTTCAAAAACTATAGAAATAGAACTTGAATATTTGTCATGCAACTGTTATATTTCCTTTTGTTTGACCATTCACAGGAGATTTTAGAATAGTAATTTGATATAAAATATATGTACATGAATACCAAATAATAAAAATTATAGTAATTATAATCAAAGCTGTAATGTATGTTATTTCGTGATTGCAACGATTTTCTCAAAAACCAAATGTAAAGAGTAGGTTTAATCAAAGTTACTTGTTTTTAAATAAATATAAATTTATATTCTAAACAACAGTTTTGAAAAAAATATATAACAAGATTTTGTCGTCCCAAACAAAAAAAGTTTGTTTTTGTTTCACCGGTGTTTATGAATCTCATATGTGAATGGGATTCAGGCTGTTACAACCAATCAAAATGCAGAATTTTTTCCATGTCACGTGACTTTAGAATCTAGGGAAATCTAGGGAATTTTTACTCCGTAGTCTAGGGAAAAAAGTAAAATCTATCTAAGAACGCTGAAGTGTTGTTTAGCGCATAACCAACAAAACTGGATGAAAGAGTAGTTTGGCGCACAACCAACAACCTAACCTGAGGGACAAAATCCGGGAACAAACGATCTGATGTTTTAATTAGCTCCCCACAGTGGAAACGAATGCTGAGTCAAAGAAATTCAAGACGAAGAAATGAAGACTAAAGCAGTGATAATTTCAACAAAACAATTAGACTCACCTTAAAATGAATCTTTACTAATATTACCCGTTATGAGGATATGATCATTATTTCATTTTCGTAACGGACAAAACAAAACTCCAAACTTTTTGAGCTAAGCATAAAAAACCTGTCTTCTTGATCAACACAAGTGAAATGAACCATTTTATATAATTTTTATATGAATTTCATACTGTAAAATGCGTCTCTTTAATTATTTTTTAAAATTTAAATCGAGGTATTGTTCGTCTTATTAAAGGTTACTTTAGTATGCTTCAGGCACTTATTTTTTTTGCTATTAATTCTGAATAGTAATGATAGCTCTATGTACTTGCAGAGTTTGCAACAATTCTCTGCAGTTAAAGAAGACATATTTTACCCATTGCCGTACAATAGTACCTGAAATTAAGAATCTTACGCAATCTATGTTAGCAATGTTTGGTTTTTCCGACAGTTCTATTTGGCAATGAAAAAAATTTAAATTGTTACTTAAGGCTGTTCTTAAATCCAAAGGGGCAACTTTATGACCTAATATCTAATTCATTTTCGTTCCGAAACTCATGAAACTGGCAGGTGTTGTTATTCAGAAACTATGTAATCGAAATACGTTTTTTGTAATCGTAATAGATCTTTCTGAAAATACTATCAAAACTGCCGTTTTCAACCGAATTTCCGGTCGAAAATACTAAAGCCAATCAGTCAATGGAGAAAAATAACTTGCTACGTGACCAAAATGACTTATAAAGCGGTAGGTAATTTATTTATGTAAAAATGGAGAAATCATTTCGTTTTCAAATCGCTTCCATACTTAGGTCTGCCAATTTTACACCTTTACGTTTAAAAATGTGTCTGTCATTGTGTCAGAAATTTTTGCGCTTGTTGAGAAGAGCAGTTGAGAACAGCCTTAATTCTTTTAGTATACAGACAAAATAATTGGCAATAAAAATAATATAAAGTACATAATAAACAATTATTATACATTATTTTGTTTCATTTTTGTCGATCCACAAATTTCGAAATACAGGATTTTTTTCTTCAAAAAACAAAAGAATATCATATTTTGAACAAATTAATAAAAGATTATTTTGATACTTATATCGTAAATTTAATTTCCAACTGAAATTTATTATTATGTAGAAATTTACATTCAAGTAAACGTTTTAACCCCTTAACCTACAATGACGGGCATAGCCCGCGTACGATGATCGAGCCAAATGTAAATTCTCCTACCACTAAAATTTTACAGTAAATATAGTTTAATTTAACGGGCGAAATTCTATGATTAAACAAGGCAAAAATCTCTATTAAATTTTAGTGGTAGCTATGGATTTGCCAAACCATGGAGCTGTTGAGACTAAATCGTAGGTTAAGGGGTTAATCTATAACTGAATTTATTATAAGCTTTAAAAAACGAATGTCGTAATTAATAAAAAATTTACAATAGCATATTATCAAGTGTTTTAGAAATCAGACTATCTTTTAACAGCTTCGACAATTTATCATTATTATAAAATCTCACATAACTTACATTTCTTATATTTTTTATGTATTAATCTTATATTTATTTTATAGATTGGGTCTTTTGCAATCGCCATTGTGGCCTATCAAATTTATATAATATTTATCTTTTGTTTATAAACGTCTAATTTGATTGCATTGAAAATTAAAATTTATGCTTCAATTTACTTTTTCCAGAAGGATTGATCTTTAATTTTTGTTATTGGGATATGTATATATACTTAATGCGATCAAACATCAAAATTTGATATTTTGGGTAAAATTAATTAATTGCGCGGGATAGTAGCTCCGCCCACTCAAGTTTCATTCTTTAAGATGTGTTACTCACACATGCCCAGAAAATACGCGATATGGAGCCCGGGGGCCGTAGGTGGCTCGCCGAAATGTTATATACGTCAGGAGACACATAATTAAACCGTAATCATAACAATTTGAGATACGCTTAAAAGTTATTTAAGACATTTGCTATTGTTTTATGTATTATTAATATGAAAATTGTCATACTATTTCTAATTAACTTAAAGTTATATTAAAACTTGCTGAAAGTCATTTGCTTAGTGAACAGTGTTTCTGCATGTCGTCATTTTTGTTACAATGGTATATATATTTTTAAATCATCAAATTTAATCAAATATAATTTAAAATTAATTTGTGCACTGTATTATTTATTTCTTTAAAAATATGTAATTCTTTACATTCAGAAAAGCTCTTGATTTTGTTTTTTTTTTAGAAGTTATTACCTTTGCATTCTTACGTTATGTTTTACACTCATTAAATAGCTACTAATGATTATATTAATTGTATTGCTTTGTTGTGTTATTTTTGTTATTTGTTATGAAGATTTCGATTCGTTCAATATTCAAATTAAACATAATTTTCATATTTAATCTTCTACAAAATAAAATAATTATGACAAAATGTAAAAATCTTCATTAAATTTCTGCAATCTCGTAATTTCGAAAATCTTATGCAAAAGTCGTTACTGCGTCAAAAATCAAAATTCTGTTAAGATATCTCAGAAAAAGTCTAATTCTAAAAAAAATTCTACCATCCGCCCAATCAAATTCATCTGTAACTAAAGCTCCGCCTCCAACTCAGCAGATTTACGAGCGCACAATTTCTCAGACTCTATCCCATAGGTAGATGAAATTCTACTTAAAATCAAACAATGTAAGTTCATTTCAAGAAATTCCCCTTGAATTCAACAATGTCCTCGAAAACATCCTAACTAAAAAAGATCCTATCTCTAAACTTCTAGCCTTCAATGAAATGTTAGCTGGATGCTCTAAGATTTCTTCTAGTCGCAAGTCATAAGTTCGCTTATCGCTCCTACCCTTTATTCAAAATATTATTCTTGTAATTTTAAAATGTATGGTCACTGAAAGGCATCCTTTTTTTAGCAATTGGACAATTGGACTTTGCTTAACTTTTTCGGCTGTTTAGAACTTGTGAACAATCTTCTCTATACTTTCCTATGATTTCTAGAGCGGACTTCCCAATACGGTGAAGCCCCGCCCTCCATTTTTCTTCTAGATGCGGTTTGGCTACTTGCCGTTCATCTGAGTTTTTTGTCCATTTCTAACTTTTTAGGTAACCTATCTACTATTCTTAGTGTTTTTGTTAAGTAGTCGTATTCGCACTATAGCTATGCATTCTTCAACTTCTTTTTCATGATGAACTCGACGTTTACTCATCATAGGGTGTGGATTTGCTTCGCAAATGGGTAGCCCCTTGAACTCTTCACCTTTTAATTTTACATTTGTGTGTACAGCAAGTTTAAGCTCCATTACCGACTAGTTTTGTTTCGTTATACATAAGAATATATATCTATCAAATTTCGTCATTCTCGGCTTTTATGTTCCAGATACAAATCTTCAATTTTTGACTGATTTGTACGAAATTCGAAATACATACTTTTTGAACATCAGTGAAATTATTGTCAACTTAAAAAATATACCAGACCACTCTTTACCCCTTTTTTCACACGCCTGCCATATTTTAATAATGTAGAAATCTGTCTTTATTAATATTTCTAAAGCAATCATTTCTTTCCTGTTGCTACACCCCAAAAAAGAGTGCAAAAAATAAAAAATAAAAATGGATACACATGCATTTTTTTAAATCTCTTTATACTGGCATCCGAAATTGACGTCATTCGCGCAAGAAAAGCTAAATTTTTCATATTTAAATCAAGAAACGTTTAATAAATCCGTTAAAGTGACGTAGTTTCATTTAAATACATTTAAAACTAAAACATCCACTAATCAAACACTCATTTCAATTTCAAGAAGAAGAGGAGAAAAAAATATGACAGGCATGGCGTCACTTTTCATTAAATCTTTCAACGTGCCTCAAACTTATTCCAAATAAACGGCTGCTATGTTTTATTTCCTGTTCTTTTAGCTATACGTTATAGCTGTTTTAATACTTCAGAAACAGTAATGACATGCTCTATGAATCATTTTAAACGAATGAAATAAATCTGCTGTCATACGTCATTGCTGCTACACGAGAACTAACATTAGACATTTATTCAACCGATGCCAGTAAAATTATTTAGGGATAATTTATTGTATTTAAATGCTCTTCTCAAGTTATCATCACCGGATATGAAAGATTTAGTTCAAAGAGCAAGTGAGCGCCTTAACCGGCAGTAAGTCCTCCTTGCCGCTTTTTAAACAAGCGTCTAGGGACAGCACTCTCACAGAATGCACATAGCACATGTTTCGTTTTCAATGCTTCCGAAGCTGCCGCTAGAGGGCACTGTCTTAAATTCCGCTTGGCGTCTCCGCCGCTGCGCATGCTCCGTACATTGTTTACGCTGATTCTAATCGCATTATTATTTAGTACTTAGTATTACTTGTTAGCTACACGCGCAAGTTTGATCGTTCTATTATTTTATTTAAAATGAATGCTGCCGATAAATCTGAATCCTTTTCAGGAAATAATCAACAGTCCTTTTCAGGACTTAATCAGCATTTATTTAGTGAAGGAAATGAGCAATCATTTCCTGGATTGCAAGATATTACTTCTGATGATAAGCAGACAACCGCTACTGTCAATAATTTGACTTGCGGCATGTGCAATAAAAGTTATGAACAATCTCGTTCGTTACGGCGGCACATTAAAAAATGTCACCCTGTAGATAATCAGGAAAATCTTGACGATATACAATCGTCTGCTTTAAAATCAAAATTTCATTGTGATACATGCGACAGAGCTTATGAAAGCTATCGTTCGTTACGGCGACATGTTTTGACATTTCACCCAGCAGTTATTCAAAATTTGGTACCCCCTTCAAAAGTAAATAGTAATTTTGAATATAAATGTGATATCTGCAATAAAAATTTCAATAAAAAGTACCATTTAATGCATCATAAACGTAATATACATAACGATAACACATACATTAATACAAATTATTTTTTATGCCCAATTTGTGGGATGGGATTGAAAAGAAAGTATACGCTGATCATGTGGAAGTTGCACATGATATAAGCTTTGAAACAGAAAATTTTCAATTTTCTTCTTTTAGTGATTTTTATAAATGGAAAGATAATATCGAGTGCAACTCAAATTCAAAATATTCAAAATATCGTGGAGCAAAACAATCTGGCTCCCACATGATTCATTATTTTTCCTGCCATCGTTCAGGTTTTCATAGCAGAAAAGGGGAAGACAGAGTTTTAAAATCTCAAGGGAGTAATAAAATAAATGGGCACTGTCCTGCAGGTCTGAAAGTAGTTGAGAGCAGTGATGGTACATGCCAGATAACTTTTAATAAAACCCATGTTGGCCATGTTAATGATATAGGG
Source organism: Maratus speciosus (assembly GCA_963932465.1). Taxonomy (NCBI): domain Eukaryota; kingdom Metazoa; phylum Arthropoda; class Arachnida; order Araneae; family Salticidae; genus Maratus; species Maratus speciosus. The sequence goes on along the minus strand of OZ010798.1, from coordinate 23,840,268 downwards.
CATTTATCATTATCTGAAACCGAGCGTCAAGCACTAGCAGCAAAAATTGCTTTAAAAATTCCTTTTGATACGATCCTAGATGAAATACGGGATTCTGTTTCCGTATCTGATCCTCAGCGCATTCATTTGTTGACTAAAAAAGATTTACATAACATAAATGATTCTTTTAATTTATCTGCAGATGTAATTCACCATAAAAATGATGCATTTAGTGTTGAGGCTTGGGTGAATAAAATGAATGAAAATGAAAAATCCTCTGTATTATTTTATAAGCCTCAAGGTGAAACTTTGCCCCACCATCCCCATCTAAAAGATGAGGATTTTGTTTTAATTATAATGAATGAAGCCCAAGGCGAAATTTAAAAAAAATACGGTCATGATTGCATATGCATAGATGGTACGCATGGTCTTAACAACTATGGCTTTGAGCTCATAACTCTTCTAACAATTGATGATTTGAGAGAAGGTTTCCCATGTGCCTTTTTGATCTCAAATAGGAGTGATGAAGCTGTACTTAATATTTTTTTTTCAAAAGTTTATGACCAAGTTGGGAAAATATCCCCTATGTTTTCATGTCAGACATGGCCGAAGCATTTTATAATGCATGGGTTAATATCCATTCCCCTTCAACTAAGCGCCTATATTGTACCTGGCATGTTGACAATGCATGGAGGAAAAACTTGCCAAAAATAAAAAATCAAGATAAACAAATTTATGTTTATAAAGTCCTAAGGACTTTACTCGAACAACTAGATGCTGTTACATTTGAAGATATGTTACAGCAATCCATTCGCAAATTTCTTAACGATGAAGACACTGCAGAATTTGGCAAATATTTTCGAGATCATTATTACAAAAACAAAACTTCTTGGGCATACTGTTATCGTTTATATAGTGGGTTAAATACAGACATGCACATAGAGCGCATGCACAGGACTATAAAATATATTTACTTAAAGGGGAAGAACGTTAAATGCCTAGACAAATCATTACATGCAATAATGAAATTTGTACGCGATAAACTTTTTGATAGATTGATAGCGATACACAAAGGAAAATTAACAAGCAAACTTAAAGATCTTCGAAACAAACATAAGTTAAGTACTCTAATCATGCGTCATGTCACGAAAACAGATTACGGTTGGGACATCACATCTTCAGGGGATGATAAATATAAAATAACTGAAAATAACATCAATTGTAAGTGTTCGCTAATATGCACAGAGTGCAATGCTTGTATTCATAAATATGCATGCAGCTGTCTTGATTATGCAGTTAAATGGAACATGTGCAAACACATTCATTACATATGTCAACATAACACAACTAACACTATTGACAGAACCCACAATATGAAAGATAACATTAATGATCTAACAATTATAGATGAATCTGAAGAATCACAAGTAATAATGAAAGAGCTCAACAATAAATCCAGTCAACAACCCAACACAAACAGCATGGCCTCCAAATTACAAAAGAGGGAAATATTAAAACAAAAGTTATGTGGCTGGATTGATAAATTAGAAACACAGGAAGAATTTGAAGCATTTGAAAAGCTCATAGCCCCGATACCACCCACACTTGATGCCGTTCGTTCTAGAAAGCGAAGTTTAGAGGGTTCACAAAATACAAAGCACATTCCAGCAAACAAAAACATACAGAAACAACGACACTTTTATTCAACAAAAAAACCCAGAATTCAGAACAGAAAAAAAATTCAAAAGCCATCAGCTGCAGAATCTAAATCTATAGCTTTAACACTATTACATGATATAAAATAACTTTTAGTTTTTCAATCATAAAAATAATTGGGTATTTTATTAAAAAATAAAATGTTGTAAACGAAAAACAAACGACAACTTCTGAAAACGAAAAACAAACAAACATGCAATTCAAATTTAAAAAAAAATGTTAACAGAACATTTATTCATGTCCAAACTAATATGTTCTTCGCTTGTATAATGTAATTATTATACACTGATTTTATTTTCTTCTTTTCAAAACATTTCTTTCTAAGTATACCCATTCTAAAATTATTGGTTTTTTTTTACATTCATTTCTTTCATAAATCAGCATGAAAAGGCCTGATCTGGTCAAGAAAAATTAATGATCTTCAATTTTGATGTTTTTTCTTACCGAACATATCATCATGATGTTATATCCTACCAATATAACTAAATCCATAAAAACCTTATGTTTTACAAACGCTAAATTTAACTGTATGCTTTACAGAGAATAAAGTGCACTTGACCTCTTTTCCTTGGGAAGAGGGGGGGGAGGGCAGGGGGTTGAAACAATTTTTCGACAGTGTTGAATTCTGTGGGCTGGCTGGGAAGACATCTCCCCCCACACCCCCTTCCTGGAAGATTTGAGATTTTGTGCTTTCAATGGTCAAAAAGTGCAATCCCCCCCCTCCCCCCGGAACCATAGAAACCACTCCCAAAGGAAAGTCTGAATTCAACACTGATTCGCCGAGCGTGTTTTTTATATTCTGCAAATTGTCTTCTTCCAAATTTCATATCTAAAACTATGATAGATTCTGTTTTTACGCTTCAACTTCCTAGTGTCTAAGGACACCAAATTAAAAAAAAGCCATCCATAACTTGTATTAATACTCTGACACTTTGCATCGTGCAAAATTTCAGAAAATAGTCTATGATAGATTATTTATATTATATTTCATAGTTGGTGTTTGTATTCTGCAATTAACCTCCATTAAAATTTTTCTTCTAAAACTATCATAAATCTCAAAATACAATTTTATCTCCCCTCCCTCTCCCAGAGAGCAAGGACGCAGAGTTTACAAAAGTTATCCGTACATTGTGTTATGTTTTTGAGTTACCATTTTGAAAAATTATTTCACGAGAGATTCCAAGATACTGTATTTTATAGAAGAAACAACACAGTGTTTATGAGTTTGAAATTTAATTTTTTTTTTTCACGTGTCGCATTTACACCATGTGCGGTGTTTACAAATATTTTTTTCTCATGCATAACATTGAAACAAAATAAATATTCCTTAAGACTTGTTCAACAATTTCAATTTCCAATTCATTTTTAAACGTAATGGCATAAATTTAGAAGGTCTGACTATTAAGGTAATATGGAAACGCTACACAGTTTCCCTTTTTTGATAAACTTATTGAATTATGAGTGATTCTGGTCACGTGATGACAAGTTTTTTTACCTTTCTGTCAGAGTGAGAATTCAGTTCGAAACGTGTACTTTGACAGTATTTTCTGAAAGATCTTCTGTCTTTTTCAAAAAATGGAAAAACCCTTGCAATTACATAGTTTCTGAATAAGAAAATCTGCAAATTACATGCATTTCTGAACAAAAATGAATTTATAAATGTGTCAAAGTAGCCTTTTAGGAAAAAATGGCAAAATAAACATCACAGGCTGCAATTATTACATTACTTGCAGATAGTGAAAATTGTAACATTTCCGATGATGTTACTGAACTATACAGAGTAGACGAAGAAAATTTACAACTCTTCCACTCTGACAACCTAATTTGTGAGGGCTTCAAATATAAACTGAAGAATGCCTAAAGTGGATGCAACCCACTTAAACGTACCAAGTGGCATTGACCACTTTAAAAAAACGAAGAGTGTTTAAGGATAGAGATCCGCATAATGCCCTCTGAATGATTTAGGCACCAACTAACATCTCCTTAATTTAAAATTACATAAAAATATTTAAAACCTAATTTAAATATTTGAAATCAAATTTTAGGCATCGTAAGATATTAAAAATGAGTCACCCTACACTGTTCAAAAAGCTTTGATTAAAGTTAGGTCAATCTGACACTGTCAACAAAAGTAGCATTCCCATGGTTGTGGCATTTATGGTAGGTGCATCAATTATGATATTTTTAAGTTTATTGAAGCCAATTTTGAGGAGTACAGCATTTCTTCTATAAAATAAAGTATATTTTTTTACCCCCCGCCCTGTTTTTATCCTACCCATGCTTTGCTCACTAGGGAGCTTAGTTTCATTAAAAATATTCTGCGATTCAACCCCCACTCTTAACCCTTTAAGCATCCGGCCTATTTCTTACTTCATGTCTAATGATTCATAAAATAATACCTATGAAAACTATTTGTGAGGGGATTTGTTTATGATTACCTTATATATTTAATTATCGTATACACTGCAATGAATTAACATTAATATCAGTTTTGTATTAAATCAGCCCTTGATTTTAAAGATTACGTGACGGAAAAACCTGGTTAGGATGCTTAAAGGGTTAAATAAATTATAAATTCTCAAGCTATCTTTTTACACCTTATCCAGTGGGGGGGGGGGATAAAGGGGGACAAGTTTCCAAAACTTCCAAAAGTTTCCTTATCTTCTGTCAGCATTCTGACAATTATCGCCTTTTGAAATTTCTCCATGAGATTTTGCAATACATTTTTACCTCCCACCCACCTAGCCCAGGGGAACTTAATTTTAAAAAAAAGGTCATGTCTGATATTTATATTGTGGGAGTCAACCTTTTTTCTAAAATCACAATAAATTTGAAGACATATCTTTACACTCTACGCTAGGTCACCTGGGGGAGGGGGGGGGAGGTGGCAAGGAAACAGAGTTTCCAAAAATTTATCTAACTTATGACAACGTAATCAATTAATCATTCATAAAAGACTTTACTCTTTTCTCTTTAACATCCCCTAAATTGTGGATGTTAGGTCTGGGTGATGTTTAGAATTAAATACCATGATAAATATAATGTGCATAAAATGATTAAGCGGTTACAGGCCTTTCCAACGATATGTCACATGACGGGTGTCAGAAAAATGTAGGAAAGTGCCCCCCCCCAGGGGGTCAAAGTGATGGGTGGAGCACCAAAAGTGCATAAAATGATTAAGCGGTCACAGGCCTTTGCAACAATATGTCACATGAGGGGTGACAGCAAAATTTAGAAAAAGGCCCTTCCGCGGGGGTGAGACACTGAAGGTGCATAACATGAACAAGCGGTTACAGGCCTTTCCAACAATATGTCACATGTCGGGTGTTGGCAAAATTTAGGAAAGTTCCCCTCGCCCCTAGGGGCAAAGTGGTGGATGGAGCACCGGAAGTGCATAAAATGATTAAGCGGTCACAGACCTTTCCAACAATATGTCACATGAGGGGCCTCGGCCAAAGTTAGAAAAGTGGCCCTGAGGACCAGACTATATAATTATTATTTCATTTGTCTAATTAAATCCACTGTTGCAAATAAAATGTTATATTTCATTTCTTTATCGCCCTGATTCACACATTGTTCAATAACAAATATTAATCAACACCGCTGAAATCTAAAGACCATAATGAAATGAAAGCCATCGTGTATGTGGCATACAACGCATACGCTCAGAGATTCAGCTTTCACCGTCAATACCGTAAAAAAATATATATATCTGCAGTCTGATGCTGCATGTATGATATTTATCACCCACCGAAACGAAATCACATACCATTAGTATCATAAACACCGAACCCGAGGAGTCAGTAATTAATATCACGGTTTAGTCTGAGAGAAGTCGCACTGTTAATATCAACAATACCGAAACCGAGGAATCGATATTTTTAATACTATGGTTTAGATTTGAGAGAAGTCACTCCGTTAGTATCATGTTAATTGGAACCGACGTTTCAGTATTTAATACCATAATTTAGACCAGGGGAATCTAGAGAACTCGAAGCCGAAGAAGCACTGCTTAATGCTGCGGTTTAATGAAGAACCATGACAATTGCAGTTTACATCATGATTATGATATTCATGATATGCTGTTTTCTAGGTTTTTTAATATCGTTATCACGATTTGAATTTTATATCGGTTTTATCGATATATCGCGCAGCCCTAGTGGACGCATTTAAATCATTTTTGTTTCCAAAAGTATCAAATAATCAGGTACTCTTGTTAAGGAACTACCTAATATAATTGTTTTTTGGTAAAGGCAGAAAAGTTTGTCGAAGTTGATGATTTGAGCTGAGCTCTGAGACGCAACAGCTAAGCAAACAAAAAAAACTGCCATCTTGAGACAATAACCGCACATAACTCAAGATGTAATTCATTTATCCCATAATGAAAAAACTGTTTAATTATAAATCACTTCAATATTTATATATAATTTTGTTATGTTTAAAAATGAGCGAGAAAGTTTTGTGTTGTTGAGCAGGATTTTTTTATTCTTTGGGAAATACAATGAATACTTTATTGTTCACTTAAACGATACAGCCAGTGTTTTCAAGGGGTGGCCCGGGAGGGACATTGCCCCCGGAGCAATGAGATGTCCCCCCCCCCGCCCCGGAATTGTTGAGGTGTGTTTTCAATAGTCAAAAGTGCAATCCCCCCCCCCCCCCAAAGCCACAGAAATCCTTCCCGGAGAAAAGTGTCTGACTTCAACACTGGATACAGCACTTGAATTTGAAATTCACAGCTCATGTGAAAATCATTGAAAGTTCAATAAAGTGTTGTTGTCTTAAAGAACCAAAGTATGAAAATGTTTAACTGAACAAGACACTGTATTGATATGAAAGTTCAACTCTTACGGGTCTATTTTCAACCATGTCTAATTTTCATACATACATTGGTTTTGAAATAAAATTTAGCACATTTTATTTCCTTAACTGTACGAGAGTCCTGAACTTTGTTGGGTTGTACCTGATGACCCAAATAAAAAAATTCCTGACCCGAAATGAAAAAGAAGTAAATCATGTTTTAATAATATCAATTTTATCTTTTATGTAGAGAAAATAGACAAAATTATCAAATATAACAAAACACATGAATAGCAGACACCTCAGAATTGTTGAATAGAATCCAGTATCGGGTCAAATTAACCTTAATTTCTTTTCCAAGTCTGGTTCGACCTAGACTAATTCTTGCAGGTCATATTTAAGTGCTTTGCAAAATGTTTGAGTAGAACTATGTTTCAGATAAAAATAAATACGTATTTGAATATGAAAGAGTATATATTAAATTTAGAGGTCTGCATGTGCCAAAATACCCAGTCCCTGCCTAGCACATAGAAACAAAAGAACGGAACTAAAGATTTTGGCCTGTGCAGACCTAGGAAGAATAAAGCCAGTATCGGCTTAGTACAGAAAAAATAAGTTATCCGACCCAATCCTTCAACAAGTGGGTAAGTGTTATCGCAGATCATACAGAGGGTTTCGTTTAATATCTCTTTTAAAATACTTTATCCTTAAATTAACAAATCAAAATTGTTAATTTAAAATTATTAATACCTTACATAAATGGCAGCACCATTACATTTAGGAATTTCCCCTCACCCCTGGAAATCATCCACTACCCTATTTCAATTTTTTATATTTAACTAATAATATTTATAAGAGGACTCCATCAAAAAATCGCATTTAAAACGGAGTGGAGAGGCATAGGATGTGTATAATATGAATAAGTTTTCATAGACCTATCTAATGATATGTCACATGAGTGGTGTCCTTGAAATTTCAAAAAGTGTCCCTGGGGCAATGGGGGGAGGGGTATTGGATGTGTATAATATGAATAAGTTTTCATAGACCTATCTAACGATATGTCACACGAGGAGTTTACTCAAAATTTAGAAAATAGTTCCTCCCCTCCCCTGGAATTTCCCACTCTTTCAAATATTTAATGTTAAAAAATAATATTAATATGAGGGCTCAGTGAAAAAATGCAATAAACAGCTGATTTGAAGAAAAAAATAGCCCCTCTCCCCCACCCAAATTACACGCACCCTCGCTTTATAAAATTTTTAATATGTGTTATAAACTATGTCAAAATTTAAAAGCGATCGGTTAATTTTAACAATTTCGCGTCAATAGTCCTTGGAGGAGGACCCTACCCTGGAATTTCCCACTCTTCAAATATTTAATGTTAAAAAATAATATTTATTTGAGTGCTCACCGAAAAAATGCAATAAACAGCTGATCTGAAGAAAAAAGAGAAAATTGCCTCTCCCCCTATCAAAATTCCACACACCTTCACTATATAAATTTTGTATTATGTATTATAAACTATCGTAAAGCCTCTCCATTCCTTTTTTAATAGAGAAAAATGAGTTTCAAGAAATTTAAATTCTTAATTGTAGAAAAAAGTGGTGTGAAATCAGGCATCTATAGCTTTCAAATATTTATGGTTAAAAAATAATATTTAAAGGAGGGCTCAGTGAAAAAAACCACATAAGAAAAATAATAGAAAAAAGCCCCCTTCCCCCCCTCACCAAAATTCAATGCACACTAACTTTATAATCTTGTTATTATTTGTTATACTAGGGGGCTCGGCCCCCTACGAGCTACGCTCGCCAACCCCCGTTATTATTTGTTATAAACTATCTCAAAGTTTAAAAGCAATCGGATATTTAGCTTTTTTAATTTTAACAATTATGTTCATTATCTATATGAAAACGCATTTCTTTTATATGTTTAAAAATTGATTTTTTGATAAATCCAAAAATTGTGGACGGATTATTTTTAAATTGACATATTACATTACATTGACATTAACATACGATTATATATTGACATTGACATTAGCGTACGATTTCACATCTGGTTGCGCAAGAACCAAAATTCTAAAAGCAATATTTAAAATTTTTTGTAGGTAGTATTAAAAAGCGCAGTATAATAATTATCTGTTTTTTTAATCATGTCAAGTAACGTGCCGTTTGAAAAAAGCAAATCTCAGATTAATGATATAAAATCTCCTAGTATGTTGAAAGCCACCTGTTTTGAAATTTCCATTGATGGCAGATAATCTAAGCTCGCAAAAATCTGTCTGTTGCCTTCTCAAAGAACAAAAATAAAAGATTTTTTACTCAATTTTTAAGGATTTTTCAAGTTTTTATGGTATGATCGAGATAAATTTTCGAATTTCTGAAAGTTTTTTTTTTTTTTTCACATCCTGTGGTCCTAATTTCGAATCCATAGGATTACTAAAAAAAAAGTTATTGCGGTTCAAAAAAGTTGCCAGTCCCTATTTTCTGTTAAAACCACACTGCTTATAATCATTTCTGCGATAAAATATTGAGGTTTCAAAAAGTAGATGCTTTTGCTGAATTATGAAATCCGTTCCAATTTTTAATTGGGATTTTTTAATTAATAGCGTCTGTTAATTGTAACTTTTTCAAAATTTTATGATTTGTCGTTTGATTCAGATGTTCAGCTATAAGTATGCAAAATTTCAAGTCTCCAATATATATATATTCTGAGAATGAGCTCTGTGTCAGACAGACAGTCAAGGTTTTGTCAGATGAACGAAACCCTAAAAAAAGTCAGGCCCGAACTCAGGGCCTGGAAGGAGTAATGACTAGGCCCAAGCCTGCCTTCAGAAAAAAAGTAAGGCCCAGCCCGCGTGTCGTGAATGAAAATAGGCTTCTAATTAAATTTACTGCATAAGAATTAAAATAGAAGAATATATCATAGTTTATTCTTTCTTTTAGAACCTTTTTTCCTTCTCTTGGCATATGAAAAATATTACCAACATTTTTTTTACACACAAAAACAAATGTATCACATTTGTGATAGTAATGCACACATACACATGCTATTTGTGTGTATATTGAGATGTGCCCACTATTCAAATATAGTAAAATTTTGCTACAACGAATCTCTGGGGAACATTCATTAAATTCGTTATATTGAAAAATTCGCTGTAACAAGATTCTTCTGTATAAGTGCATAAATATACAAGTGTTAGGAATTGAAAAAGTGTTAAGTAGAGACGTCTGTTTTTCGGAAGTGTCCATTATGGAAGTTTATATACAGATCTTTAATCTGAAAAAATTCTTTGAAAAATCATGTCAACACAAACCCCACCGAAAGGGCCAAAAGCCAAGATGAACCCAAAAATATGAAAGTCAACCCAACCCACCAGCAGCAAAAAAGTAGAAGTCAAACCGACCTATAAAAAAAAAGTGTAGGTAACCAGGGGTGTAGTGTAAGGCATACAGAGGTATACCTTCTGGATTTTTTAAAGAAGTTAGGTATACGCTCCGTTTCTCAAATAAACTAGAGCATATATGCTAGTCATGAGTGATCATGACTAGTGTATACCCTCTCACTACTAGCATATACACTTTGGTTTTCTTTTTACAACTACAGCACTGCAGGTAACCTTCCCCGATGCACATTTATGTAGAAGGAAAGAAATCATTTGTATAATTGCAAGAAACTTTGTTATAAAGAGCAAAAATATTTCTAATTTTCTTTATATTTCACTGTATATTCCGGCACACAACATGCACTTTTGAAACTAGAAAAATTAGCACACATGTGTGTGTTGTTGCCCTAACGCACACGTTATAATCAGATATAAAAAAGGTATGGTAATTGTATCACACGAGAATTTGATTATAAGGATGATGTAACTTTTCCATTTAAAACAGATTCCGTTTTCACAGATTTTGCTATACTTTCTTTTTGTATATTAAAAGGAATAATTATTCCATATTTATCAAATTAAGAAAAAGGCAAGTGTAAAAATAGGGACCTATGAAAACATACCAGTGATGAGAACTCTTAAAAAATTTCTTTTAAGATTATTTTTAAATCATTATTAGAACTATTTTATATACATATTTCAATATTATATTTTAATCTAGCAACAATATTTAACTAAATTCACAGTCACATTTCCCACAATGAAGCAAAATTTTATTGTAATAACAGAAATGAATCAAAAAACTTAAAAATCTAGCAGTGGACATTTAAATGTCACTACAGGCACTGTGCACACATTAATAAAAATTTATTTTTGTGTTTATATTCAGAATTAAGGCTTAATGAAAGCATACTAATAACACAAAATATTTATGATATTTAATAAAATAATTAAAAAATTAATTGATAATTATTATGTCCTTATGAGATTAATACTTTAATTATTTTAGATAGATTTAAAATACTGAATTTCAAAAATATTATGGTTATCAAGTCAATGAGAAGGGTGTAAGGGGGGTTGTTCTGGAGGCAGAGCTCCTAATGAATAAAAAGCATTTGACATAGTAAGAAAAGAAAAGAAAAAAGAAATGCTGGGTATCAGTGCACACTATCAATACAATTACTTTACTTTACCCATTACAAATCGTAATTTCCTGACTGTATATTACTTACAGTAATATTAATATAAAACTGTGCTCAACATTTCGAATACTAAATAAAATGATTTCAGAATGCAGAACTGGTATTTGGTTTGTGTGGAGTTATTTCTTCAGGGATCAAATCAGTTGCTTCATTTGAACCCTTCCTTTTATTAACTTTGCTAAATTTTGATTAAGCAACAAATTCATCACGTCTAAATGTATTATTATTAATTATAATTTCCCTAGAAAACACGCATTACAAATAAAATGAAGCATTTAGCTCGAATTATAATGTAAGAAACATCGTACATCCGAACGAAGCTACAAAATAAACAAATCTGAAACGCAGGCGCAAATCGAAATAGTGCCCTCTAGCGGCAGCTTCGGAAGCATCGAAAGCGAAACCTGTGCTCTGTGCGTTTTGTGAGAGTGCTGTCTTTAGACGCTTGTCTTTTTAACGGATCCGCCACTCCCTTCATTTTACGGTATTGAATCCAAAGCTGGATATATAATAAAACAAAACCAAAGACACTTTAAAAATGTGCAATGTAGCGCCTCTAGTGGTCGTGATGAGAACAAAATTGTTCGGTAGTGGATGGGGCGTTCCACGATTACCTTCAGGTTCTGCTTTCACGGATTGAAATGTTCTTTTATTTCACGACAATATAACAGTAAAGACAATCGGAAGTTTTCAATCCTGCCTTTAAATAAACTCAGAGATTAATGAAATATTTTATAACTATTTGGGTTACGTGTTTCTTTTAATTTTTAATATTATTAATTTATTTTCTATTTACTTCATATAATTTGTAATGGCGGTAAGAGTACGAATATTTTAACAGAGATTCATTTCTGAAAGTGTGGATATACATAAATATAAAAAATAATTTATTCAAAAATTTTTTTTGATGGAATATTTCACATTTGGGATTAATTTTGACCACAAATATTTTCTTATAAAAATATTCGTATTTTCCGCTCAATTTTAAATTACAAGAAGTAAACAGAAAATGTTGCTACAGTTTTTACGGGTATGTATTTTTTACTGATATATATATATTTTACTGAAAAAAGCTACAGATTTCATCTAAATTAATAGAACATTTTTAATTTCATATTAATTAAAAAGGAAACTTTTGGATAAAATAAGCGAAACGTGAAAATTTTGTTAAGTATTACTGAGAAAAAATATCAAATTTTTGGAGAAAAACAAAAATGATAAAAAGTAAGCAGAAAAATTTGAAATAAATGCCACTAATATTAATTAAAGTTCAGGACTCCTTATACGCGCGCATTGAAAGTGTGATGCGATCGCGACAGAAAGTGGATCGGTGAGTTAGCTCTCCGTACTATTATGGAGCTCAGTGACGGAGACAGATTAAACTAAAGTGCGTCTCAGAACTTGTGGTTTCCTTTGCCCTCTACTTCCCCCCCCCCCCTCTTGACCACCTATACTACAGAATTTCTATACTATAAGTATAAAAAATAAAAGGAACAGCGTACCAACCAGCAATACCATTAATGCTAAAAAGAAAAAAAAGGTTTTTAATGGTAAACTTTGATCGCAGCGACATCTGTTAAATGAATTTCAAACTAAAAATGAAAATTGAATTTTTCTTTTTTTGTTATTGCTTTTATATAAGAAGAGTGTCAGATTCTCGAGAAATGTGATTAAGAATATCTTAAAATTTTATACATGTAGGAATAAATATGATTTCATATTTTACCTCCACCATTCAACATTTGAAAATTTTAACACAAATATCATATTTTTATTTCTATAAGAGTTACATTTTCAAGTATAGATATGCTGAAAAAGAAAAATGAACTTTTTTTTATAAAGTTTGACAATTCTTTTACACGAACATTATTCAGCATCATTGAACAATACAAATTTTTGATACAATCGTTTGCATTCCTACAGGGATAAAAATTTCAGGTATACATTTGGGAAAACTAAAAATTTACCTTTTTGTATTAAAAAGACACGTAATTAATATTATAACATATTACTTTCCAGAATCTAACTTTTCCCCCCACAGTCTTCCAAATTCAAGAAAGCTATAAAGATGCAGATAAAAAAGAAATCATTCTTATAAAAATATTTTTGTTTTATGCAATCAATAACCAATTTGTGCAACAACATAAAGTAAAGTATCTATAACTCATTCTAAACTGTATTAATCGGTGTATAAAATTATTTTTAGAACAAGCTTTTTTTTAATGGTGCTTTTCGGGTACCGTCGGGACATAAAGGGTTAAACAATACAACTATGTTTTTTTCAAAATGAAAAAATAAAACAGAAGTAATTACTACCAACAATAAAAGTAAAGCATAAAGAACTTGCATTCTCTTAATTAAAAAAAAGAATAATGATCTGCCAGGGCTGTATCAATCCGCATTTAGCAAATTCGTTGATTCTCCTCATAATTAATCTTTCTCTTTCTGAGCTTAACTAGGCGTAAATTTTCTTTTCTCCATCTACGTATGACTGATGATAAATTCAACCATTATTTCAAATCGTCTTTACGCGTTTTTTTTTTTTTTTTTTTAGATCTATCACTATCTGCTATCCATGCATTTTTCTTTTTTCAAATGAAGTAATCCGGCTAAAACAGAGGAATATTTTTATTTAGGAGTCGCAAACACACGTAATTAAACAAACCGTGTGTGTCCTTGAAAAAGAATGGTCGACAATGGTTAACATTGAAAGCACAGAGTTTGAACGTTGTTTGCAAATACCGATCATACGGCCGATTTGCAAACTGTTGAAACTCGTTATGAATTATGAGAAAGAGGGTTCAGTTGCGGCGTCTTCGCTTTTTGAGAACGCTGCATTTGATTACGTAAAGTTTACGAGGAGCATATGAAAATAGCAGCTCACTCGTTGTTTGATGTTAAGTCAAGAAGTTAAATATCATCTACAAGAATTATGTTTTTTTAACAAACAAAAATATATTTTATTATGTATGGAGTGAGTTGTTTAAAAAAGATATGTTTTTTTTTTTTTTTAAAGTTTACTGCATTTTTTTTTTAATTAAAGAAAGAGCAAGAGTTATTTTCCTTTTTAATTCATATAAAGTGCATTTCATTTGTCCATGCATTGTGACAATTTGCTGCAATACCTCCTATATTGGATCCAAAACGTTTGCCTCAATTTGAGGGGATAAGAACTATTTCAGGAGGAACAAATAAATTTATGTGTAAGTGTATAAACTGGGAGTGCAATGTAATATGGTAAAGATAGAGAATAATGAGGATGTGGGATTAACAAAAATGTTTACGTAGTATATGAAGAAGTGGGGCAAAGAGCTATTTTTATTTTATATTTTTAATAAGTGTTTACTTGGTACTTGTTATTCGGGATATACTTTGAATCTGTGAATCGGTGAGTATTGTTGCTACGCCTGTGTAAGTGTAAGTGCGAAAATGGAACTTTTATATTCGATGTCGATTGAAATTTAAATTCAAATTACAAATTCAAATTGCATAGCTGCCAACTTGTACGGATTTTTCATATCACTAAAATTTAATAGAAAATTTTAGCTAATTGGACCACCGAAATTCAAGCAATTTTAACGTTTAAATAAATCAAAAATTTCTATAAAATTTTAGTGGTAAGAAAAATCCGTACAAGTTGGCAGCTATGAAATTGTAATTGAATTTTTAAATAGAGTTATTCCATATTTTTTATTTTCTTTGAGCTTGTAGATTTATTCAAAATACTACATGCTATTTTATTTTACTACGTCTTTTATTGTGGATTGCAACTTTTACTTTAAAAAGAAATGAATGAATAAAAATCATGTAAAAGTTTCAAAGTAATATGCTGTTTTCTAGGCAACACAGAAACATTCATTTTTGTTTTTTACAAGAAATTACAGAATAGCATATATATTTTAACTTATATATATATATATATATACATATTCGCTCATCATGAAGCTTTTCCTAATTACTCTCTTTTTCCACTCTTCAAACTAACTTCTCAACACGTTCACGCCGGCGTGCATCACCGGTGAGTCACGCATGATTGTCGCATCAGGTGGCGTACATCAGCAGTGGGTCACTCCCGACTGTTCCATATAGGGAGTGTACTACAGGTTGTTCACACTCGCCTATGCTATAGACGGCGTGATCTATAGGTGGGTCACACTTACTTGAATATTCGAAAATTCAGTAGTAAAAACAATTCTTTATTATAAACTAATACGTGCTCGACGGGAAACTAGAATTCTCGTTTTCATTTTAAAAAATATTGGTGACTTCTATGTCTTCTACCTTACAGAAATGCATTTATATCATGTTGTCCACATCTCTTTAGATTTTAAGACTTTTATATTTAATTAGTACGTATGTAGTCAATAAAATAATGTCTCTAACAGGGTTCGTATGGGTGCCGTTATTTTCAAGGCAGAAAAAAATCAGAATTTTTTTATAGAAAAATGAATCCAGTTTAAACGGACGAAATTTCTCCTTGTTTAATGATAGATTTTCCATAAGAAAATATTGGTACCGAAGAATTTCTTAGTTTGGAAATTCGAGGACCCGTACGAACCATGTCTAAGTAAGTTGCTTACTCCTTACGAACTTTCAGATATTTACAATCAACTCTGCTTGTTATATTCGAGTTTAACTCAATAAATGAGGGGGGCGTGTGATTGCATACAGCGTCTGAATAAGCGACAATACCGCGCTGTCAGATGATAAAAACATGAATTAGAGATCTCCACGGGCCGGGCTCGGGTCGATTTTCATTCACGGTGCTCAGGCCAGGCCCGAGCCTGGTTTCATTCCTAGTCTTCACGGCCCAAAATTTTCAGTCCTAGTTTTGAGCCAGCCCGTATGAAAATCATTGTCTCAGCGTGGCCTGGTCCATTTAAAGGTCAGTTAAATTAAGCCTGGCACAAAAGTTTTTGCAAAAAATGCATACATTTTTGAATCGTCATTATTCTACACTTAAACATTAAAATTTATTACTTTTAAAGAATAGTACATTTCTACGCATATTAAAATATAACTAAATTAAAATACAGTAAAATGTGTGAAAAGGAACCTGCCTATGAGGGAACCCTGTTTTAAACTGAAAAACGTGTTGATCCATGAAAAATTAATATACTAATAAGTAAGAAAAGAATATATAATACATTTAAACTTTCTAAGAAGGGAACTTGTCTATAACGCATTTTTTTTTCTTTTCTATGCAATTCCATCTTAGAAGATTTTACTGTATAGCATTTTTCGATTTTTAGCACTTCTATACATGGAATATGGATTAACAATATTAACGATAACTGAAACATTTACATACAAGAAATAGAGATTCATTAAAAAAATAAATATCGCAGCCTGCTGCACTTCTATAAAAATAAAGATTATAAACATGAAAAAAAAGTTAAGATAAATATTTTTGATCAGAACTCCTCTTACGAGACAAATTTTTAACCAATTCGACGTAAAAGTCACTGTTTTGTAGTAGTTCACTCGGGCCGGGCCGGACTCGGACCGAGATTTTAACTTTTTTTCCGGGCCGGGCTCGGGCCGAACTTTTAATTTTTTTATCGGGCCGGGCCTGGGCCTTGAAATGTTGGCCCCTGCAGACCTCTAACATGAATATCTGCGCCGGCGCGAACGTTTTAATGTGAAATTATGATCTTAGAAAAAAAAAGAGGTACAAAGGAAACAAAAGATTTTTTTTTTCCTATTTGTGTAACAAACATAATATATGTATTCCGATTTTGCGATTAAGACGTTATTGACGGATTACTTCAGATTGCGATTTCAGAACTTCTTTACTTCTTTTCTGAGGTGGAATCAATGATAGTTGATTCAGAAACTTTAGCGACTCATACAAAAATGATAACTTAGAAATTTGAAAAGCGTAAATAATTCGCATGGAAATTGCCTGAAAAAGGTAAAAATCCTTGAAAATCCCTTTACAAAAGGACACAATGAATAAAATTTTTATAAAAACAGAAACTGAAACATAAGGGGGAAAAAATCTATATAATGCATATTAATAGAATATTTTGCGACTATTTTACTTTTGTTTATATACATTTTAAATAAAGCAAAACACGCTAGTGAGTTTTTCCAGATAAAACTCTCATACATAAAAATTATGAATGTTCCAACATAAAGAAAGTGTAAATAAATAAATAAAAAGTTTTTTCTTAAATTATTAAACACAATGTCAAAAATTCTTATGAACAAAGACGTTTTATGCAAAAAATAAATAAATAAATAAATAATCACATAAATAAATAAATAAATACCATCTTTATATATTTTATAAAAAAGAATAAATGAAGAAATAAAAAATAAAATGTATGAAATAAAATTCTTTGCTCAAGAATGCAAAATTTCTAATACATTCCAAAGTCAATTTATATGTAACAACAGGATATTTTCAGGCATGGAAATGCAAAATTTTTGTAATTGAAAAACGCTTTTCATTTTTTATAAATATGTTACAACTTGAATTAAAATAAATGGATTCAACTTAATAGTGGAGAATCGTTAGCATTTTGCCATCTCCCTTTTCTTAAAATTTTATTTAATTAGGCTTTCCTCCTCTGAAATTCCTACTTACATCTTTTTTGCACCATTAAAAATTAAAATTCTATAAGGGTTTAATTTTAATAAAAGGCTCTGTTTGTTATTTTGATGCGTGTTATTATAAAATTGTACTTCTTAATTGTCCATAAAAGAATAGTTCTTAGCATTTTTAACATTTTGGTACTGAAATCAATTCTCAGATCATGATTATGTAATATTCCAGTGGTGGAAAATTGGCGCAGAAGAGGAGCCTATTATCACCACTAATATTTTATAGTATTATTCCCTTTAATAAAAACTCAGACATTCTGTCATTAGATAAGCCGAAAAATACTACAAAAATTTAGTGGTGTCAATAGGCTCCTCCTCTGCGCCAATTTTCCACCACTGAATATTCTGATAAAATCAATTTGCGGTCTAATCCAAAGTTTTAAACACAGCTCCTATTATAAGAAAATTACATTTTCAGATGACTGTATATGAATTTAAAGTTTCGCAGAAGTTTGCTTGTGTCTTAAAAATATTCTATTTATTAAATTGTAACTTTTACTAAGTAGGATAAAATGAAGACAGTTTGTGTAAATACAGACAAATAATATTTTCTTACAAGAGTTAAAACGTTTACAATTTTTCAAGTATTCGAATTCATAAAATTATGTTTAGTATCTTCAAAATAAAAATAAAAAGATAATAGAAATGCGAAAGAAATTAAACAAAATAGCCCAGTGGCTAGGGAGTTGAATTCGAAATTAATTAGGGTAAAGCTGGAAATGTTTTAATCCCTTCAGTTTAGATCTAGAATGAATATGATATGTTGTCTCCCCTCGTACTAGGTGAGCGTTAGGAAATATGTATAGATTTACCGTAAAAAAAAATTACCAAAATACCATATCAGTATCTCAAAGAAACTAACTCTATGAGTAACCTTGTCAATACAAATGATGTAGAATGTAGAGCTTAAAATTCTGAGTAAAATGAGTACCTACACTTAATAGTTTTGTTGAACATTAAGGTCACAATTCTACTTCAAAGATTTATCCCCGTGGTGAGGGGGTTGAACTCAGAATTAATTAGGGGAAAACTGGAAATTCTTCTAATTCATTCAGTTTATGTCTAAAATGAACGTACTGTGTTTCCTTTCTCGTACTTGGCGAATGTTAGAAAATATGTACATATTTATCTTCGAAAAACACGTTTTAAAAAATTCTTTTAACAATATCTCAAAACAGCTATCTCTATAAAAAATGTTGTCAATGCAAATGTTGTAGAGCTTAAAATCCTGAACAAAATGAGTACCAACATTAATATTTTTGGTCAACATTAAGGTCGCAATTCTATTTCAAAATTTTACCCTAATTGCTAATCAAGAGTTTGAAGGCAGGAGAGACCAACTTACTCTAACAATATCTCAAAACAGCTAACTCTATCAAAAGTTGTCAGTACAACTGTTGTAGAGCCTAAAATTCTGAATAAAATGAGTACCCACATTAATAGTTTTTGTTCAATATTAAGGCCTCAATTCTATTTCAAAAATTTGCCTTAATCGCTAACGAACAGTTTGAAGCCAGGAGAGACCAAATTATTAGTCCGTCCTACTTCCAATTTTTATATACATGTATTTTTGTTAATTTCAGACCTATGTCGAAGGGATTAAAACAATTTCTAGCTTTCCTCAAATTCTATTCCGAATTTTAAGCTCTACAACATTTGTATTTACAATGTTTTATATAGAGTTAGTTTTTTTGAGATATTGTTTTGGTAATTAAAAAAAAACCTTTTTTCGACTATAAATCTGTACATATTTTTTAACGCTCACCTTCTACGAAGGGGGGGGGGGGGGGGGGAACTTAGCATATTCATTCTAGACCTAAACTAAATGGATTAAAACAATTTCCATCTCTCCCCTAATTAATTACGAATTCGAAATTTTGTTTTCCCCGGGCCACTGGGCTAAAATATTATTTTTGGATTTCCTTTTTTTCTTTTCTCTTCAATACAAATGAATTGCAAAACATAAATAAATAATTGAGTATTGTTATAATTTACTATAAAAATAATAATAAAGACAATAATGATTTCATGATCGACATAAGAAGTTTTGTAAAACAGATTTGCTTTGTGCGATAGCGTTTTTTTCCCACTTAAAAGTAAGCAATAAATTTAAAAAAAATTCTCTCTTAAATGGTTCTAAATTAAATTAAAATCGTTTTCAAATAAAAATGTTCAGCTACAATAGCTAAAAGGTAAGTTTTACAAATAATGACGTGGAAGGAATTTTGAGAACGTTCCGAGTGGCATAGTAGTGAAGTATATTTCATGCTAAATTATTTAACATAAAAAAAAGATCGTAATTTTATTATTTTAAATTTAATCTAATATGTGCATTTTTAATGATAGTGCAAATCCCAGCATTAAAAATAAATCAAACATACATATCAAATGTAAAATGTATATACAGTTACACTTGTTTCTAAAATGTAATCACGAGGGACTGGATAAAAATTTCTCTATCTTTGTAGGTGTAATTGTGTTACTTTTCACCAAGACCATGGAAATTTTCTTTTAAGAAAAGATTCCGTTGGACGCAAGTTCCGTTTTCAGATATTTTTCTGCATTTTCCTTAATTTAAAACGATAAGCATAAAAGACAAAAAGAGACAAAACAAACGCTTATATATTTCATTAGTTCGTTTATATTTTCATTAGTTTAAAATATAACGCATATTCTACAAAGCACTTTAGTTAAGTAAAAGTAAATATTCATTAAATCTCCTTTTTTCATATCTGATACTTTTTACTTTTTACATATTTATATATTCCAAACTTTGTGTTAATTTTCATCAATGTGTTTTCCTAAAGTAGTTAATTTTACTTAATGATTTTAACCAAACTGTTATTTTTTAATGAAAATAATAGTAAGTTAATTTTAATCAAATATGTGCAGCTTTTCATTAAGATTTTAAACTGCTTTAAATTCTTCGATATCTTTCTATTTATATAAATGTAGTTTTAAAAAATCGGATTGTTTAATTTAAATTTACAAACATAAATTAATTTTATCAGAAAATGTGAAAACTTATATGTCTTATCAGAAGAGATAGCTAATCAGAAACAAATATATATATATATATATATATATATATATATATATATATATATATATATATATATATATATATATATAACTCTTTTAAATCGTTCTAACTGATTATTTACCTCGCTTTGATGAAACCACAAATACGAGTCTGGGCTTTACTTTGGTCATAAGTAACCCCTTAATCATCACGATGTCATGAACTTTTCCATTTGAAATAACAGGACGTACGTGCGTACATCATCATTTTAAGTCTTGACTGCAATGTTCAAACAAGCATCTGTTTTTTCATCCTCGCTAATTGCTATAGTGAGTGATTTTATACGAGCTTAGCAATGATTACTTCTGTACTCAATAGATACGTATCCAAAAAAAGTCTTTGATTTCCCCGCTTCTATGTTGAATGTACGACTAGTTTCCTTCGAATTTTATTTCTGTTTGTATAGTATTAAACCTTTACTTCATCTCATACTTACATTACATATAATTAAAAATGACAAATTATTTTTGAAATTTTTTTATATATCTGTAATTCAGCATACTACAACTATATCTAATGTGGTTTTTAAGGAGTTAACACCAAACAGGTAACTCTTGAATGGCGTACAGCTTGTATTCTATTGAGAGAAGTATCAACGTTTCAAAACCTTCCGTCTTTCTAATAGAGTTGGCCGAAGAGTCGAAGACTCGACTCAAAATTTCGACTTCTTCCAAATGAGTCAAACTGTCGACTCCTCGATAGTGAAGTGCCTCGACTCAAAAGAGTCGAACTTTAATTTCCACTCAGTTTGGGATTAGGAGTCGAAGAATCGAAGTCGACTCACTCAAAGTGTGGTTGGACACACTTTGAGTGAGCTGGACTCACAGTGTCGGACTTGGAGAGTCGAGAGTTGAAGAGTGGATTTTCGATTCTTCGACTCAGTATCGGATTTCAACTCTTCAAATCCGGGCTGGGTTGTTTAGCAGAGAACGAGAGAACGGCGGTCTTGGTTTGATTATGTATTGGCGATTTAGAGAAAGAAGAAAGCAGTGTAGATGACGTTTTGACGACACCGTAGATATGTTTAGGAAGATGACGGTATGAATGAAAGGAGAGGGAGGGACAGAGAGAAGGGGGCGGGCAGTAGGATATTTTGTTAAAGATTAGTTGAATTACGATATGCTTAGGGGAAAGAAGATAAAAAAAAAAGCAGATGTTACCTTTGTATTTTTTGGCAAAACAAGAAGTAGGACTAGTTAGGGGAACATCTGTTTTCATATAATGCAATATTAAAAAAAAACTTAGGAGAAAGAGAAATAAAATTCTACTTTAGTAGCAGGTTGTTTAAAATATACTAAGTTACTGAATTTATTTTATAATAGATGTATTTTAGATAAAAGTTAATATCGTTTATTTGTTTGCGTTTATGATGTTATTTTAATTCCGTTTTTTAAATAAAAATGTTCGCAGGTAATATTAAATGCATATAATTTATATAGATTTTTTTTTAAGTTTAGCCAATCGATTTTTTTAACGTTCCTTATTTAAACCCAGATATGGAAGGTAATTTCGGAATCCTGTCGCTTCCACGCCCCCCCCCCCCCATTTTTTTTCGCAAACAACTAGGCTGTGTGTGTCCCTCTATAGATTTATCTCAATATATTATCATGGTTTTAAAAATAACATTTTAAAAGGGAGTAAATCAAAAACTATAAACATGAGAAGAAAAGAACTTTTTAAAACATACCCCACCCCCCTCTGGGTGAACGGGCGGCTGATTATTGATTTTTTTTTGTTCAGAAAAGCGTAAAATTTACAGGTGTTCTTATTCAGGAACTAAGTAATCGAATGGCGTTTTCCTTTTTTTGCCAAAATATCCTTGAAAAACCGCCGTCAAAGTTGAAGTTTTTAAACAAAGTTCAGTACACGATAGGACGGGAAAAGAGAAAACCTTGTCGTTACGTGACAAAAATCGTATTTTTCTTGATAAACAATTTATTTATGTAAAAAAATAGAAAGCGCTATTTGATTCCAAATCGCCACAATAGTTAGGCCTGTCAATTTTACAACTTTGTAGTTAAAAGTACTGCCGCTGAGCCCCGCAAATTAAAGTTTGTGTGTAAGGAAAAATGTGGTTTTCTCCAAAACTATGTGACCGAGGATAATCACTATAATTTTCCACCAAAGTTTGAATAAACTACTACTGCCCCTAGTTTTTTTATTCATAATTTTAGTTTTAGTAGATTCGGAAATAGGCTGGAGGGGGGGGGGGGGGGGCGGGTGATATATTTTTGTATCATATTTTTGACAGTATCTAAAATTAGAACAAATATATTTTTGATTTCGGTGTTACGAGGTCTTTCCAGCAATACCCAAATGATACACATACACACTCGCATAAAAGAAAAAAAAATCAAGTAACTAAATCAGTCCTTTTTTTTTCGAAAAATATTTGTGACTAGCTTTTAATCTATAAATTTGTTAACACTATCAACTTATAATAGCTCCGTTTTCACTTTTTACATACGAAATCAATGAAGAAGAGATCTAAGAATTTAAAATGTCGTGATTGGGGAGCATTTCGGATATTTTGATGGATTCTTGTCCTTATCAGCATTAAATTTCACTTACTCCACACTCCCCGCGCGTGCGCGCACACACACACACATAAAAAAAATATATCCGTTTTCCCGTTTTGTTTTCAGCACAGAAAATTTAAACCTTTAAAACTTGATATATATAAAAAAACAACCCCTCAAAACCTTCCACTCCCAGTTAAAAAGAAGGTAAATTTTAGATATGGGGTTACGGGATTAAACAAGAAAATTTCTATATTTTACAGTTTGGTTTAAGGTGTGAACTGGCCCAACCCGTGGGCAGGGCTAGGGCCAATTTTTCGCAACGCTGGGGATCGGACTGGGTCTTACATTTTTTAAGGCTTTGGGCCGGGCCTAGGCATTGCTCTTTGCAGACCGGGGTAGGGCCTTTCTTTTTTCTAAAAGATTGCGCCGAGCTCAACTTAATTTCTCAGTACCGATCCAGAACTGGCATCATTCTTCCAAGATTTGCAAGGGCCGACATTTTAAGTACCGGTCTCGACCCACCCCGTACGAAAATTATTGTCTCGGCTTGGTCTGATCCGTGCAAAAATCAGTAAAATTTGTCCGGGCGCAAAACATTTTGCAAAAAATGCATATAATTATGCATTATGCGTAAATGCATATTAAATTGCCATTATTGTACAACTAAAATTTAAAATTTATTCCTTTTAAAGAATAGCAATTTCTAGGCAATAAAATTAAAATACAATAAAACTTGTGAAAAAGAACCCGTATATGACGGAATCCTGTCTTAAACTAAAAAATGTGTTGATACATGAAAAATTAATATAATAATATGTGAGGAAAAGTATATAATACATTTAAAACTGCTAAGAAGGAAACTTGTCTATAACGTATATTTTTTATTTCCTAAGCAATTTTGTCTTAGGTGATTTTACTGCATAGTAGTTATCAGATTCTTAAGCCTCAAATACATATAATATGGATTAACGATATTAATGTTAACTGAATCATTTACATACGGATAGTGATTCATTAAAAAAATAAATATCGCAGCACACGCTGTTTCTTTAAAAATGAAGATTATAAAAATGATAAGAAAAAAGGATAAAATAAGTATTTTTAGTCAGAACTCCTCGCATGAAACAATTTTTAATCTTATCGATGTAAAAGTCCATGTTTTCTAGTTTTTAGTACCTAGATTTTAACATTTTTTTCCTGGGGTGGGTGGAGGTCGGGCCAAGACGGGATCGGCCCGAACATTTAAGTTTTCTACCGGACCGGACCAGTAATTTTTTTGTATGGGATGAACTTTTAGATTTTATACCGGGGCGGGTAGTTGATTATTTTTCTACGGGCCGATCCAAACTTTTTTCTATGAGCAAGCCGAACTTTTTTTTCTGTGGACGGAGCCTGGAAATTTCGGCCCGTAGAGACATCTAGTTTGGCTCTTTCCAGTTACCATCCAACAAAGTTTAATATAAAAGACTTCATCTATATAAAGTCAAAACCAGAATAATTCAAGCTTACGCTCAATTATTTTCTCGTGGCGATAAATTTGATACGAAAAGTAGAATTGCGTCATCTTTACTTCCAACCAACCAATCTTACTTCCGCAAGTGAGTCGAGAGTCGAGTCAGTATGTCGACTCCTCAATCAAGTGAGTCGACTCAGCGTCGGCGCCTCAAAATGAGTGGAAATTAGTGTTGGGTAACTCATACATCAAGCACCTCATTTGTCCCATACACTATGACAATTTGTCCCAGTACCTCAACTTTCAGATTTGAGGTACCTCCGAAATTTTGTCATGTTTGCGTCTCTTTGAAGCGGCGAGACGCGAGAGTTGTTTCAGGAGGATGAATGAATTTGTATGTGTTGCGAGGTGTGTTCTCATTGTCTGTAGGTAAAAGAGTAGGGGTTGGAGTCCAAGAGGGTTGCGGGCTACCTTTGAAGTTTGAAAAAGCTTAGGAAAGTGTGAAAATGAAAGGAAAAAATGTAGAAAGATAAAAACTGAGACGAATTTGGGGAAGGATAAAGGAGGTTGGTCCTGGTGGAAAGAAAAAAAAGTGCTTGTCATTTAAGATAGGAAAGGATTGACAATTGACAATAAGTCACTGAACGAGTAGAAATGGAAACGGTCCCAAGCCGTCCTTTTAAAAAGTGGTCACGTCTTTTTTATGTGGGTGGGGAAAGGGAGAGGGGGCTCGTATTTTTTCATGACAAGGGTGGATCCAGCTCACTATTTAGAAAGGGGTCATGGATTTTCTTTTTTTGGGTGGAAAGGGATCACATCTTGCTATGAGAATTTTTTATATTGAAAGGTATTCCCAAATTCAAACTAGCTACTTTTCTGATCCTTTCGCGAAGTCATTTTCATTCGCAAATACTAAAAATTTGCATTAATATTTGTAAAAATATAAAATTTATCGATTTTGTTCAGATACCAAGAAATTAAAGAGTTCTCCATTTTCTTATAAAGCAAAGATTCATTCAGAAAATGGTGTCAAAGCTAATCTTTTAGACGCGATAGTGAAGGGTAGGAAAAAAAATTATTATCATTTGACAAAACCCGCTTATAACTCAAGATTAATTCCTTTATCCAAAAACGACAAAAAAACCCTGTTCGATTTCAAATCACTTCAACGGTCATGCCTGTAAGTATCATGCTTTTATGCTCAAAAATGTGTCAGAAAGTTTCGTGTTGATATGCGGATTTCTTTTTTTTTTTCCTTTAGAGAACAATCTTAAATGTGATATCATTTAGCTATCGAAAATTTTTCAATCAAGTGTCTGAAAATATATGTTAAACCCACCACGAGATGAGACTTGGGAAACACCCTCTTTTAGATGAGTCTATTTTACGGAAGGTGTGCAAGGCGATACTGGAGGGGGAAAATAACCCCGCTGTTTCAGTTTGACCATTAAGAGCTAGGGGTTGCAATGAAATAATTTTCGCGCCAATAACTTGCTCATTCCTTGATATAAACCTGTTTTCCCTCTCTCGATTAGCTGTGTTTTACTGTCTCTCTGTCATTTAGTTTATTTTGCCATTTTTAAACTGTTTTTTTTTTCAAAACAGTTTTTTTAAATATTAAACAAGTCCTCAAAAGGGAAAACAATTCATTCTAAAGAAAGAATGATTGTAGATAAAGTACAGCACAAAATTAAAGAAAAGTATGCCATTCTGAAACAGCAGGTCGCTTATAATTTTACAGCAGGAGCTCCCCCCCCCCTTTTTTTTTAAAGTGCATTTCTTAATTTAACTTATTTCATATATATATTCTTCATTTTAAAAAATACGGTCTGGGCTACGGATTTTAGATGCATCTATTTTTTAATATTTCCCTTCGTAGATTCTTTTTTCTGTCCATAGAGCAAAAAATAAACGCAGAAAAGATAAAAATGGGCGTTTTGAACAGAATTTTCGGACGTGACAGCACAGAAATAAAGAAAAAAATTCTGCCATTCTGAAACAGCAAGTCGCTTATAATTTTACATCAGGACACCCCCCTCTCCTTTTGTCAAGTGCATTTATTAATTTAACTTATTTCATATATATATTCTTCATTTTAAAAAATGCGGTCTGGGCTATGGATTTTAGATGCATCTATTTTTTAATATTTCCCTTCGTAGATTTTTTTTCTGTCCATAGAGCAAAAAATAAATGTAGAAAACATCAAAACAGGCATTTTGAATAGAATTTTCGGACGTGACAGCACAGAAATAAAGAAAAAAAAAATACTGCCATTCTGAAACAGCAAGTCGCTTATAATTTTACACCAGGAGCTTCCACCGCCCCCCCCCCCTCCTTTTGTCAAGTGCATTTCTTAATTTAACTTATTTCATATATATATTCTTCATTTTAAAAAATGCGGTCTGGGCTACGGATTTTAGATGCATCTATTTTTTAAATATTTCCCTTCGTAGATTTTTTTTCTGTCCATAGAGCAAAAAATAAACGTAGAAAACATCAAAACAGGCGTTTTGAATAGAATTTTCGGACGTGACAGCACAGAAATAAAGAAAAAAAAAATACTGCCATTCTGAAACAGCAAGTCGCTTATAATTTTACACCAGGAGCTTCCACCCCTCCCCCCCTCCTTTTGTCAAGTGCATTTCTTAATTTAACTTATTTCATATATATATTCTTCATTTTAAAAAATGCGGTCTGGGCTACGGATTTTAGATGCATCTATTTTTTAAATATTTCCCTTCGTAGATTCTTTTTTCTGTCCATAGAGCAAAAAATAAACGCAGAAAAGATAAAAATGGGCGTTTTGAACAGAATTTTCGGACGTGACAGCACAGAAATAAAGAAAAAAATTCTGCCATTCTGAAACAGCAAGTCGCTTATAATTTTACATCAGGACACCCCCCTCTCCTTTTGTCAAGTGCATTTATTAATTTAACTTATTTCATATATATATTCTTCATTTTAAAAAATGCGGTCTGGGCTATGGATTTTAGATGCATCTATTTTTTAATATTTCCCTTCGTAGATTTTTTTTTCTGTCCATAGAGCAAAAAATAAATGTAGAAAACATCAAAACAGGCGTTTTGAATAGAATTTTCGGACGTGACAGCACAGAAATAAAGAAAAAAAAAATACTGCCATTCTGAAACAGCAAGTCGCTTATAATTTTACACCAGGAGCTTCCACCCCCCCCCCCCCCCTCCCTTTGGTCAAGTGCATTTCTTAATTTAACTTATTTCATATATATATTCTTCATTTTAAAAAATGCGGTCTGGGCTACGGATTTTAGATGCATCTATTTTTTAAATATTTCCCTTCGTAGATTTTTTTTCTGTCCATAGAGCAAAAAATAAACGTAGAAAACATCAAAACAGGCGTTTTGAATAGAATTTTCGGACGTGACAGCACAGAAATAAAGAAAAAAAAAATACTGCCATTCTGAAACAGCAAGTCGCTTATAATTTTACACCAGGAGCTTCCACCCCCCCCCCTCCTTTTTTAAAGTGCATTTCTTAATTTAACTTATTTCATATATATATTCTTCATTTTAAAAAATGCGGTCTGGGATACGGATTTTAGATGCATCTATTTTTTAAATATTTCCCCTTCGTAGGATTTTTTTTCTGTCCATAGAGCAAAAAATAAACGTAGAAAACATCAAAACAGGCGTTTTGAATAGAATTTTCGGACGTGACAGCACAGAAAATAAAGAAAAAAAAAAATACTGCCATTCTGAAACAGCAAGTCGCTTATAATTTTACACCAGGAGCTTCCACCCCCCCCCCCCTCCTTTTTAAAGTGCATTTCTTAATTTAACTTATTTCATATATATATTCTTCATTTTAAAAAATGCGGTCTGGGATACGGATTTTAGATGCATCTACTTTTTAATATTTCCCTTCGTAGATTTTATTTTTCTGTCCATAGAGCAAAAAATAAACGTAGAAAAGATCAAAACAGGCGTTTTGAACAGAATTTTCGGACGTGACAGCACAGAAATAAAGAAAAAAAAAATACTGCCATTCTGAAACAGCAAGTCGCTTATAATTTTACATCAGGATCCCCCCCCCCCTCCTTTTGTCAAGTGCATTTCTTAATTTAACTTATTTCATATAGATATTCTTCATTTTTTAAAACGGACTACAGATGCATCTATTTTTTAATTTTTCCGCTCGTAGATTTTTTTTTTCTGCCCATCGAGCTAAAAATAAATTAAGAAAAATGTCATAGTTGGATCATTAATTTGCCTTAAAAATTTTTAGTAATTATATTATAAATTAAGCTGGTAAATTAAAAATAAAATCTTTAATTATTACTTTATTTTATTTTTTAGATTTTTCATTGACTATTGTGTTAAATTATATCTTTATTGGTTATTAAAAGTATTTAAAAATACATTAAGTTTTAAGATAATATAAGTTAAAAGTCAAAATATGATATTATTACCTTTACTATTAGTACCTATACAAATATACACAATTCAGTTGATTATTCTTAAAATGAAAGATGTGCTTAAATAAAGTAAATTAGTATTTCTTAAGTATTTCGCTATTACAAAAAGTCGAGATGTAATTCATTCATTAGTAAAAAAAAAAAAAAAAAAAAAAAAAAAAAAAAAAATACTATTTTTTAACAAAAATTTTTAATAAATTATACTTAAACAAAAATAATTAATTCTCTGTATTATCGTAATAATTAAAAAGTAACATAGTTTATATAAATTTTTAACGCTTTTATGTAATTCCCCTTTAAAAGTCAATATTATATATATAAATAGCGCCAAAACCTCGCATATTTGGGAAATATGGCAACCTTTCCTTTTTCCTCTACGGCGCGGCGTAGAGAAGACAAATCCCCGCTCCGATTTGGAAGAAATGGGTTCGTCTTAGACTACGTCACGTATGATTGACAGGTCTCTTCTCGTCGTGGATCTATAATATTTGATTTCAGTCTCAGCAGTATGTTCTATATTTGTGCTATGTGAACTGTCTTGTACCCATTCTTAATTTTATCAATTTATAGAATACCATACATCAGCAATGAATAAATATTTCCTTTATTTTTTTTAAACTTCGAGTACCCTTTATATCTGACATGATTTTTCATTAACCCTTTAGTGCGCAGCTTGTGCAATCAACAGTGCTTTGAATTTAATAGATTTTTTTAATTTGTACATACCTAAATCACACCAGAAAATTAAAGTAGCAATATCTGCTTTAAATAATAACACACTTTCGCTTAAAAAATATAGCGAAATTAACCATTAAAACTTTCTGGTGTAATGTCAGATTCTCTGGACTACGTAATTTATAGAACGTATTCTATCATGAGAATTAAAGGATTAAAGTTTAAGCTTTATAAAATAAATAATTATATAAGATAAGGTATTTGGAGACATACTTCTTAAAGTATTTACTATTTGCAATATTTGAGCGTAAAATAGACACACGACAGTAGTTTTTACTTATATTGCAGAGGTGCAACAGAAGAAAAGCGTAACGTATTATATGAAAAATGTATCTCTAATTTTTTTTCATTATTTTTCCTGTGTCATAAACCTTTCAGAGAATCATATGTAACTTTTTCGAAACAAAATAAAATATCGCGCATTTAAGGGTTAAGCATAAAAAGACCGGGCTTAGGGTGCCCAAACATTTGGGGGATCTGAAAATAAGTTATTTTTATTATTTGATCCAATTACATAAGGGAATTGTCTATAGCGTTAGTAGTGTTTTTGTTACCCGTTCCGTGGGAGTCATTCTAATTGATCCTAACACGCATTTATGCAATCTAAAAATCCGAACATTTAGGCCGACGAGCGCGACATAGGTTTGCAATCGTGTCATATATAACGGGGGACGCAACACTCAAAAAATTAAAACAAATATTTATTTATCGTTAATGTATGGTATTTTATAAATTAATAAATTTAAACATGAGTTCATTATAGTTCGCACATTTTAAGAATATTTCGTAATGGGGGACTGAAATCGAATATAGCATTTTTTCGGACTTTTGACTAATGGTATCACATTTAAGGCGGTTCTCAAAAAAAAATATTTTTTTTTTCTCCGCTCAACAACGCGAAACTTTGTCACATATTAAAAAATAAAAGTGACATTTAAACATCATACTTACAGGCATGATTATTGGAAAGATTTTAAATCAAACAATTTTTTTAATTTTTGGATAAATGAATTAGATCTTGAGTTATAAGCTACTGTTGTCTCAGGACAGCCGTTTTTCTCTGTCCTTCGCTGTCGCGTCCGGAGATTTTGTGTCCTGTAGTATCAGTGGAGTGTTTGTTACGGAAGTTTTTCTGTATGTACAAACAACGCTAAAATACTTTACATAAGTAAGTTACACAGGACCGGCACAACGGTAAGCGGAGCCCTGAAAAAAAAAAAAAAAACACTTTGTGGAGCTCTACGTCCGTGATAGAAATCTTGAAGATCTTGACTAATAAGATTTATACATACAAAACTGATTTTAAACATTTCTCATTATCATTTGTGGTTATATTTAAAAAGAAAATAGTTTTACCTATTCGTTTTGTTTTCTACTGAAATGTATGAAAAACCCGCTTCACACTTCTTTTGCATTCATTGTACATAATTATGTTTATTATCTTCAGTGACTCCCATTCAGGGCCGAAAATAGCCTTTTTTGCACACGGGGCAAACATGGATTTTGGTGTCCCCCTCCTTCTCGCTCACAATAAACGTTATCGCCTGCAGGTGCCCTATACAAAAAAAAAGAGACAAAACATCCTTAGAAAATAAAAATCATTTAATAATCATTAAAATGCTAGCAAGCAATATGTAAACAACGCTCCCATTGGATTAACATTAGCTTAAGCATTAAGACTCTACACTAGTCACGCGAAGAAACTGGATCAATAATATTGAAACCTATGGAAGCGTTCTTTTTAAAATTTCTCACTTGCATATTTATAATTTTAAATGATTTTTTTTCTTGCTTAGAATAACTGAGATTAGATTCTAACCGGATTAGTGTTTACATTTTCGATTTTGGTTGCAGATTTTTGTTCTTTTATAGAGTTACTTTCGCTTTCACAAACTTGAGAAGAACGCTCGCATAGGTTTAGCATTAGCCTGCGAGTTTCTATGTATTTCATATATTTAGATACAATTTTGTATGAAACGACAAACAAAATCTTCATTTGGCCTCTTTCGTTCTAGCGCCCGGGGCACATTCCCTCTTTGCACCCCCCCCCCCCCTAGTTTTGGCCCTGCTTCCATTTAATAAAATATATAAGGGTCCGGCAGCCTGTTCAAATTAACATAAGTTTAGAATTGGAACAGTACCGATTAACCAGATTTCTCGCATAAACAAGTGTCTAATGACCAAGAATCCGCTGTTGTCTTATTTCTGCAGATTATAATTTGCAAATTTAAAACTTATAATCATATATATTATAAAGCAGTAAGCTCAAAATGTTCCGCTCGAGTGTTTTCAAAAACTACCCGGTGGATTTTTTTCCAAATTGTATCATTTGATAGGAAATATTCCCGGGGTGGTTTATGAGAAAATATACAGGGATAGCTATGATTTTTTATAATAAATTTCGTATTTTTACTGCTATTTTGAACGAAAAGGTTTCCAGTGATTATCTTTTGGCGAAAGGTTTGTTGATTAAAGAATTAAGATGACTATATCTGTTAGAAAATAATACAAACACCTCGCGAATAAATGAAAAAAATACTGATATTTAATTAAAAAAAAAAAAAAAGTTTTAATAAGACATAATATTATAAAACGAAAATATTTAATCTTAACATGGAATAAATATTTGTAATGCTTAAAGTATAAATTATTGTGAAATTTTACAATTAGTACAATATTCGGCGAATTATCGCTTGCGATAGGTTAAAAAAATGAATCTGACAATTTTGAATGGAAATTGTTTTTCTTTTTAGCTCTTTTATCGCATGCGCCAGGTTAATAAAACGTGTCTGAAAACTTGTTGAAATAAAATCTAGGTTACATTCTTTATTAGTCTTTTTCTTCTTTTTTTTTTCTTGTCAATTTAATAATTATTTTTATATAATTCTCCCATCATATGATTTACAGGAAAAAACTAGAAGTATTTGTAAAAATGGCTGTATTGAGTTACATGCTATTTATTTATTACCTTCGTCGCCAAAGAATGCAATTTTAAGCCAAATAAGACAAAAGTGTGAAATAAGACGAGAGAAGAGCATTTCGGAGTACATTTTTATATTCAACCGTAAATTATATAAAAAGCAGTTAATTAATTATGTAGTCAATCATTTAAATTTTAGTCTAAATGTCTTCTATATACACACATATTCTGAAATAATTTACTTTCGAAGATTTAAAATATTTTTACCATAGTATGGAATACCATTACTATGGAAACATACGTTTTGTTTTCCTCAAGCATGTGATTTTTATATCCTCGAACTCAGATCATTACTTATTAATTGAATATTGTGTATTATGTTATTTTTTTAACATGCCGAACATATTGTCGATTTCACTTATAGGAATATTCACTGCTTTAAAAGTTAGGATATAAGAATATTGTTAAGAAGATTTCTGCAATTATACGTTATTACTATAAAAAAAATGCAATTTAACAAATTACGACGACCATTTGGAAAATGACTTTTTCAAAGACTAAAATTTAAGACATAAACAGTCGCGCGATGTTGATCATACATTACGTACGCCATGGATTACATTTTTCGGTACTGTAATTTTTTTAACTTCTACGGAGCTGGTAATACATTACGTACGCCATGGATTAAAGATTAATATTTATAGACCAATTCTAAGTGAAATTTCATTCTTAAACTTCTAAACATCCCACAATATTACTTTTTACACAGTCGTATAGAGAAAAAAATGTACTTTTAAATGCAATTTTTTTTTTTTAAGCTGTATCTCAATTTGTTTCTGAGTTATTAATTTGTTTTTGTAGAAGTATTCATCTCTGTTGAAAGTAAAGGGAAAATACATATTACTGTATAGACCAATCAGAAAACAAATAAAATGCGGGATTCAACTAATAAAGCGCTTCAGATATGCTTTTGATTTCCTACCCTGACCGAGGACAATAACAATTTTTCCAAATGGTTAATAAATAAATAAATAAAATAAACATTTTGCAATAAATATTGCTTGCTAATATGTCATTTCTTTTTAGCTTTTTCTGCATAACTTTTTTTTGCTTAACCATTGTTTAAAAAATGTTTTATTCAACATATTGGGCTAAACTTACGGAATCGTGTCACCTGCCAACGAGCATGTTGCATGGCGTATCAAAATTCAAAAGATTAGACAGATTTTGAAATTAGCGATTACTAAATTATGGTTTTTCATAATGAAGCAAACAAACAAAAGAAGATTTATTATTACTTATTTATTACCTCAAATTATTTTACTCTCATAAAAAAAAACAATACTTTCAAAGTAGGGGGAAAAAATTTATGGTTCCAATTGTGGCAAATGGAATAATGCCCATTGACTTATCATTTCAGCCTAGATAGGATTAAATTACCTGGAATTTCGATCAGTATAAAGCGAATTGTCCTGACGCACACTCTAGCAGCTAAACACAGCAACAAATTAAGTGTTATTTTCATAATCTGGGTTATTTTCACAACAGACGGAAGATTATTTTACTCTTAAATATAAAGAAAATATCAGGCCTATTTGTTTGTCCGTGTTATTATGCTCTTTAGAAAAATGAAAAATAAATCTTCGGTTCAGGTGTTCAACAAAATGCATATTGTTTAGATTTTCGTATAACTAACTTTATTTATCATTGTCAGTTCTTAACCCTGGTACATGTGCAACAATATTGTTGCATCAGTTTTAATGTTTGACGTGAACCCTCACAACGACGTCGATTACGGATGATTATAAAGATTTTATTGGATGCATGAGGTTTATTTTGCTACAAGATTAAGTCATCGAGTTTTTTCCCGGGTTAACGGTTACATGATTTCAGCTGGTCTACAAAATGAAAAGACAGTGAAAATTACGTCATTTTTGATTTATTCAGGCAATTCAGCTTTAAAAACGCACATTTTTATGTTTCACTTTTCTTTTAAATATGAAAGTTAAACAATCTTCTTTGTCTGCAAATAATTTATTACTTTTTTGACAGCATTTACCCTGCTAGAATCCAAAGAGGGAAAAGAGTAGTAGCACAAGAGGGTATTTATTAAGAAATATAACTAACATCCAGTGAGATTGTATTTCAGCTACCAGAATCGCATATTGCGCGAGCTGAGAGGCCAGGAGATCAAGGACAAACAAACGAAAATACACCACCCGAGCATAATTCAAGTTCAATGGTAAATCTCTGCAATCATTGTAATGCATCTCTAATTTAATATTGTCAGATATGAGATATATTGTCATAACGGCCTCATTTCTGTACCAAAAGTGCACTGTGAATAATCAACTAAAAGAACTGCTTCTTAATAGCTAAATTTTGTCCAACGCATAAGGTAATATAATATCGCAATGACGTTCGCATCTTTTCAGCAACGCGGAAGGATATTCAAGCTTAGTCATTGTCCATTTAAAAAATATACAAGTTCGAATTCACCATTTCGCTTAATTCAAGGTTTATTTGGAAATACTGACCAGCGCAGCGTGCACAGCCAGCTAGTATTTATATAATATTAAAAAACATTATTGTACAAAAGCAGGAAAGTTGCAATGATTAAAAAGCTAACATTGTATACTTTATATCACAGATGAATGAATTTCAATTAGAGATAATAAAACTTATGTTACATATTTAGGAAACTGACTTATCAAAATTTTACAAGTTTCTCTTAAATATAAAAAAATATATAAATATTTTTTCCCTTTTAATTTATGAAATGTCAAGTATCTATATGCTTCTCGATAATTATAAACTCTAGTTCATACAAACTTTGTCACTGAAAAAAAAAAAAAAAAATCTCTTAAAATGCGAACTTAAATTATCAAAATAAAAGCAAAGTTATTATTTCTTTGTAGCGAGTAAAATAAATTTGCAATGTGCGAAAAGATGCGGGGTCCCTCAGAACCTCAACAGAACAAGTGCCTGGGCAATCGCCTCGTTTGCCTAAAAGTTCTGCTGGTCCTGAAGATAAGTTACCTCGCCCCCTCTCCACACACACACTATGCTATGCCCTCCTAACATACAAAGCTTTAAAATTCTTATTTTTTGAAAAAATTCTGCTGCATTTATTTCTTTATAATAAATAAACATTTCTTTAAACCCCCTACGTCACAGCACGCAGGTAATCTTAAAAATGCTTTTATATTTTTAAACTATTATTTCTTTTTATATTTATCATTACTATTTTGAGGCGGAATTAAATTGTCCTGTTTATTACTTGGTCGGAATAATAAATAAATAATCAAATCACAACTTCATGTAAAAGCGAAGGTTGTAGAAAATGATCAAAGTTTTCTTTTTCACTAGATATAATAATAATAAGCATTTTGTAAATATAATTTGTCAGATGAATAATATGAAGCAAAAATATGCTTTATAATTTGTAGCAATAGTACGTAACTTTTCTTAAAAAAAGAATTACTAAAATTCGTCACTCCTCATTCCCTCATTGAGATTTTCCATTTCCGAAGTCCTTGCTCAGTATATGCTGAACAATAACAATTCAAGTTACGCATTCAGTTTTACATTCTTTGTAATCTAATTATTTTCAAAGTACTTTAATTTTTTAGAATGATTTTAGTACAATAATTTATTTCTACAATGTACAATTACTGGAAAAAAGAAGAGAAACATCAGATAATCACATAAACAGCGCGTTACTGCATTCATTAACCGCCGAGTTCCACTAATTCCATTTATGATGTTTTCCGAAAACTGTATAGTTCTATTTATCATCCTGACAACAATAAAGTACCCACTCCCCTAACCTAACGTCTGACTTGTGACTTCTCATTGTCAGATTTAAGCAGCATACAGCAGGGATGCAAGCACTGCGCCACAAATGGCTGATTGCTACCACTAAATTTTTATAGTATTCCTCAGCTTATTTAATGACAGAATTTCCGATTTTTAATAATGCGAAGAATACTATTAAAAATTTAGTGGTGAAAATCAGCCATTTGTGGCGCAGCGCTTGCATCCCTGCATACAGCCATACAGCGAGGAAGGAAGCAGAAAGCCTAATCCATCCTAACTCAATTGTAGTTCTTGCGTTTTAACTCCTCACACACCTCACTTCATTTGAAGCATGACAAAAATGTTTTCTAGGTACCTCATACAAACGTCCGAAATTTCTCGTGTCCTACCCAACAGTAGTGGAAATGTACATCCCTACTTTTTAGAAAGAAATATTCTTTGACTGGGGTTTTAAATCGGCCACAGAGTTTCCAGCGACCGATTTGCATGAGATCTGTCAGTTATTTAATGATCTCGGTGCAACTAGCAAACTTTTATTTCAAATTATTATTTTCAAATGTTTGCGGTGTGAGTTTTACATTTAATATATCAATATTTTCTTATTCACAAATAAATGGTATGTGAACGAAATAAAAAAAATGGATGGTGTCCGCTCTGAACATACCAACAACAGATCAAAAAATTTTCATTGAAGATCATTTCTTTAAATGAATACAACTACTTATTATTATATTTTACCAAATACTTTTCATTTATCATTATATACAATAAACAACATTACTTTACTACATACAATATTATATTTAATTTTTATGATAATATCTGTGTTTTTCAAATTATGGTGATTTATATAAAGATTTAAAAGTTATTAATTAAACTTTATGTTTTTCCATTGGTTGCGTACAGCTTAAATATTATCTTTATCAATTATGACTGCCAAGAAAAATACTCCGAAGTAAAGTGCTGAAACCGACCGTGCAGCATTTTTTTTTTTTTTTTTTTTTTTTTTTTTTTTTTTTTTTTTATGTAATCGATTTAAAATCTTCACTCCTGACTAAATGAAACCATCTAGTCATTAAAATAAATAGCTAGTTTCCTGAAAATTCGAAAATTTTTGTGCTTAACATTAGATAAGTTGAATATCATTAATAAAAATAAAATGTTTGTCTGTATCTTCATCCAGTTCAACTCATTGGTAGAATAACGTTACTCTCGAAACAATGCCCACAACAGTTAGAGGTGTCATCTATAACCGTTACCACTTACCCGCATGCGCAGTGTAGAGTTACTTGATGCTTCCGATGTATCCGCATATCGTTTATAGATCAATGGAAAATTTTATTCAATATACACTTTATATTTTTTTGCGCTTTGTGAATTATTGATTGACTCCGATAAAGTACTTAAAGTTACTGTGAGAAGTTAGCTGCTATTTTCAAAATTTACAAATGGAAAATTTCATTTTGATTTATTTTTCACAGTTTGTATCCACATCATTTTCAATATTGCTTTCAAGGCGAATGGTGATTAAGGAATGGTTATCCATAATATCTATTATGTAGAAATTAGCTCAATAATTTTCTATTAAATAATTAACTATGATTTGCTAAACATATGTAAGGAAATAAACATAAAAATGTGTGGAGTTTAAAATTAAAATATTTTTCTGTTATTTCCTTTCTTTTGTGCGAAATATTTTTAAAAAGAAGCAAATTTTATTCCAATTAAAACTTTCTACATAAGTACAATTTAGCTCATTTTACCTCATTTACATTCAATTTACCGCATTTACATTCATGTACCTCATTTTTCGACGAATTCTAACTAAAATATCTCTTCAAAATGATCTGTTACTTCCTTTTAAACCTTTTCCAGAATTCAAAGTTGAATTATAATGAACAAGGATTTCTTTCTTTCTTTCTTTTTTTTTTTTTTTTTTTTTTTTTCAATGCCATTCAAAATATTATAAATAGTAAAAGCTTCGCGAAAAGCGAATGTTCTTCTTCTTCTACTCTGTAATTATTTTAGAAAACAGAAAAATATTCTGCTACGTAGCTTATAATATCCAACTTAGCATTCTAAAACTTACGTATTTTATTTATTTACTTACATTTGAAGCAAAAAGTACAATTCATAATAAAAGTTGTGGTAAGGAAAAATTGCATTTAGAATTTTGGATAACTGTATAGTAAGAGTATAAATGTCAGATTACACAGATAATAAAAAGTTTGATTATCTCAATTTAAAAATTGCATAACAAACTGAATTTGTCATTTTACTTCAAACTTTGTATGACACCAAGTCTGAAATTTCCATTTTGGCCCTTGCATGTTTCACAGACTTAAAAATAGCACTCTGTTACTAACTCAGAGTCAATCCTCAATGACAGGTACCAATTAAATACTTATTAAAAACAAAAGACAAAAAAACCCTTTCCACCAATTCGAAAGAGTAAAAGCAAAAAAAGGTTCCTCGCACCTTATTCTTCCATGTCTCAATCGCATTACATAATTTTGTTTTAGCATCATCAATCCTCATAACCTCTATAATTGAGACCATACTACACTTTGATTTTTGACTCCTACTGACACGTGACACCTACATTCATTCCTCCTGGAACACCTCTACGTTTAATTTAATTAACATTTTCAATATTGAATGGTGCATAAAAATTCTATTGATCATACACAGGATTACACAAAACAAATCGAAAACATTATTGTCTATGAGCGTCAATAAGCTAAGGTGGTTCCTAAAAAGGGATTTCCCCTATCTCTACAGCGCAAAACTTTTGACGCATTTAAAGGCTCATTTTTAAGCATAATACGTATATATATATTTTTTTTTACTGTTATATATATATATATATTATATTTTTACAGTATTTTATATATTATATTTGTACTATATTTTTATTATATATATATCATATTTTTACTGTTCAGCAGGCGTGAAGGCGTTATAAACTCCGCCTATTATTTTAAACTCAAATGTAATGTACAATTGGAAGGTTTCCTGTGATGAGTCATCGTTACATTAAACACAAAATAAATTGAAGTAGAAATTTTTTTGTTAACAATAATTAAATGACCAAAAACTATAAAAAAACAAAATGAAATAAAATGAAATATAGCAAACATAATAAACGTTTAGATATATTAAAGAATACAAAGGTACATTGCAAGCCAATGACCAACCCACTTTAAGTGGGTACAGGCGGAGTTTCAGAATAATAGCACCTTCTGAAATGACGCGCTTGCGAAAATAAATAAATAAATTTTAAAATATGTTAGAAAGTAGCCAGTTTGGATTTCAGAATATCTTTAAGAGTGGTTTTTAACAGTGGAGTGTCTTATCCAGTTTAATTATATTAAGTTCACAAAAAAATGTTTCCAGACTATAAATAAATTCATATACAGCGCTATGCAAAGAACTGGATACATCGCGGTTTATGGATGGTCATTTCTGGAAGTGCGTTTTTAGTTCTGTTATGTGACTTATAACTGAGTTAATTGTTTATATTACTATGTAGCTCGTATAAAAATCTGTAGATAACATACATGCCTCTACATACTTAACAAAAAGAAAGAAAAAAATAAAATCTAGTACATTTTCGCCTATTGATAGAAATTGCTGAGTGTGAATTTTCAACTTTGTTGTACGCTTTCTAGCTCAACTGAATTATGTAATATCTATACAAAACTTTTAATCGTATACAGGGATGGACACAGGGGCGGATCCAGAGAATCGTTTTGGGGGGGGGGGGGGGCGATACCGAGTGACATATAATCAACGTAGTCATACTTTCTGTTGCTCAAATCCTTCCTTGCAGTTAATTATTAAATGAATATGAAATTAATGCGATTTAATAATATTACAGACTCTCGATTATCCGACATCCGATTAACCGAAAAACTCGGTTATCCAGTACTCTTATTTTATAATCCGCCCTCTCCGCAAAATATCGTTTATTGTTACTTATTAGGTCGTAAAATTAAAAACGTTATAACAGAATTTATTTATTAAATGTCTTTTTTTTTCTTTTTCTGTTTACTCTTATACTATGGTAATTATTTATCTTATTTTTTGTTCTTTTAGTTATGGTAAACAACGTTAATATCACAACCCTGCGATGATTATCTTTTTAAACTTTTGATAATTGATTTTGATGTAAGACTTTTTAAAAATTTGCGATTTATGGAAAATCCTAACGTGATGACATGGTAAAAAATGAAGATCATTTTTGGATTCAGCACTAAAAAATACATAAGAACCAATTATCGAAAGCTGAAAAACATAACCATCACATCCATTTTTTAATATCAGATTTCTGAAAGAGGATAATCTGTGAAAAAGGATCCCCTTCAGAAATCTGACGAGCCTTTAACATACTAGAAAGTCAAAATGTGTCATCTAAGTGGTGTGTATACCTCTTCACTGGCGCGGATCCAAGGAAGGGGGGGGAGAGATCGCCCCCCCTTTGGATAAAAAAATATAAATCCACCGATTATCGCGAATTTCGACAAATGGTCGCCGAAAAAAATCAATTTCGTCAATCGTTCGCAAATTAAAAAAAACGCGAATTTCGTCAAAGGATCACGCAAAAAAAACCGCGAATTTCTTCTAAGGATCGAGCATAAACGTGAATTTCATTAAAGAAGCGCGGAAAAACGTGAATTTCGCCAAAATATCGGACATTTCATCAAAGGACACAAAAAAACGTAAATTTCGTAAAGGACCACGAAAAAAAACGCGAATTTCGTCAAAAGATCGCAGAAAAAACGCAAATTTCGTCAAAGGATCGCAGAAAAAACGCAAATTTCGCCAAAGGAACGCAGAAAAAAACGCTAATTTTGCCAAACAATTGCGAAAAAAACGCTAATTTCGCGAAAGAATTGCACAAAAAATGCGAATTTCGTCAAAGAATCGCGAAAAAAATACGCTAATTCCGTCATAGGTCCGTGGAAAAAACGCACAAGTAGCACCAAGAGGAGGTTCCCCTAGGTGCGCATCCACGGGGGGGGGGGGGGTCGATCGGGGCGGTCGCTCCCCCAAGATATAAATCCAATGTTTTTATCGGCAGTTTTCGCGGAACAGACAGACAAGCAAACGAAAATTCTTTTCAGGTGTCAATGGTAAACCTCACAGACGTTTCGGCAGTTAGTGAACAAAATAGGATTATATCCTGTCAAAAGGCATATGGCGCCATAATTTTTGACACTAATGGGTTGAGGTGGGGACGATGCCATTTCGTGTACCTTTTGTTGAATCTCTACAACAGAAATTGACAACGTTATGCGGATCCCTTTAAAGTGTTGAAACTTTTTCGTTCTTTCAAGGAAGCTGCAATTCTAATTTCTGTATAACGATATTTTTGAGGAGTGCTTTAATGTTTGAGAAAAGAATTGGATTCATAGCAATTTCCAAAGAAAGAAAGAAACAAGAAAAAGAAAGGTCCTTTGAAAAATTCAAGCATCTTAATGTTTTCTGAAGAAAACCAACAATGTGTTAAAAATATACTGTTATTTCCACCCACATTGGTAAATTTCAAGGGTATTTCATGAATGAAAAAAAAATGATTATGTCCTAATCCTAGTCAGTTAAAAGCTAAAATGAGTATGGTGTGTTGATTTCTTAAAAACCAACTAGGTAATTTAAATTAAAATAATAAAACTTTGTAAAAAATCACCATAAAATAAAAGCAAAACATAGGAGTTCGAGCACATAGGAGTTCAAACAAACGTTTCGAGCTAAAAATATAACAGCCCGTCATCAGCTACAGTAAACACGTGTCCGTAAGCGGACAAGGACAAAAATGAACTGAAAGAGAGAGAATGTTGCAAAAAATGCGATAGATGGCGCTAGCTGAAAGGGGAACATACACAAGAGAAAAGTGTTGCCAAAACAATAGAAGAGAAATTACTGTACTTTCTTTTTTCTTTCTTTTTTTTTTTTTTTCAATGCCATTCAAAATATTATAAATAGTAAAAGCTTCGCGAAAAGCGAATGTTCTTCTTCTACTCTGTAATTATTTTAGAAAACAGAAAAATATTCTGCTACGTAGCTTATAATATCCAACTTAGCATTCTAAAACTTACGTATTTTATTTATTTACTTACATTTGAAGCAAAAAGTACAATTCATAATAAAAGTTGTAGTAAGGAAAAATTGCATTTAGAATTTTGGATAACTGCATAGTAAGAGTATAAATGTCAGATTACACAGATAATAAAAAGTTTGATTATCTCAATTTAAAAATTGCATAACAAACTGAATTTGTCATTTTACTTCAAACTTTGTATGACACCAAGTCTGAAATTTCCATTTTGGCCCTTGCATGTTTCACAGACATAAAAATAGCACTCTGTCACTAACTCAGTGTCAATCCTCAATGACAGGTACCAATTAAATACTTATTAAAGACAAAAGACAAAAAAACACTTTCCACCAATTCGAAAGAGTAAAAGCAAAAAAAGGTTCCTCGCCCCTTATTCTTCCATGTCTCAATCGCATTACATAATTTTATTTTAGCATCATCAATCCTCATAACCTCTATAATTGAGACCATACTACACTTTGATTTTTGACTCCTACTGACACGTGACACCTACATTCATTCCTCCTGGAACACCTCTACGTTTAATTTAATTAACATTTTCAATATTGATTGGTGTATAAAAATTCTATTGATCATACACAGGATTACACAAAACAAATCGAAAACATTATTGTCTATGGGGGTCAATAAGCTAAGGTGGTTCCTAAAAAGGGATTTCCCCTATCTCTACAGCGCAAAACTTTTGACGCATTTAAAGGCTCATTTTTAAGCGTAATACGTATATATATATATATACATATATTACTGTTATATATATATATAGTATATTTTTACAGTATTTTATATATTATATTTGTACTATATTGTTATTATATATATATCATATATTTACTGTTCAGCAGGCGGGAAGGCGTTACAAACTCCGCCTATTATTTTAAACTCAAATGTAATGTACAATTGGAAGGTTTCCTGTGATGAGTCATCGTTACATTAAACACAAAATAAATAGAAGTAGAAATTTTTTAGTTAACAATAATTAAA
Source organism: Maratus speciosus (assembly GCA_963932465.1). Classification (NCBI taxonomy): domain Eukaryota; kingdom Metazoa; phylum Arthropoda; class Arachnida; order Araneae; family Salticidae; genus Maratus; species Maratus speciosus. The sequence continues at coordinate 23,796,498 of OZ010798.1, read as the reverse complement.
TGACCAAAAACTATAAAAAAAAAACAAAATGAAATAAAATGAAATATAGCAAACATAATAAACGTTTAGATATATTAAAGAATACAAAGGTACATTGCAAGCCAATGACCAACCCACTTTAAGTGGGTACAGGAGGAGTTTCAGAATAATAGCACCTTCTGAAATGACGCGCTTGCGAAAATAAATAAATAAATTTTAAAATATGTTAGAAAGTAACCAGTTTGGATTTCAGAATATCTTTAAGAGTGGTTTTTAACTGTGGAGTGTCTTATCCAGTTTAATTATATTAAGTTCACAAAAAATGTTTGCAGACTATAAATAAATTCATATACAGTGCTATGCAAAGAACTGGTTAAACTGCGGTTTATGGATGGTAATTTCTGGAAGTGCGTTTTTAGTTATATTATGTGTATTTTACCTGAATGAATTTTTTTATTACTATGTGGGGCGTATAAAAATCTGTAGATAACATGCATGGCTGTACATACTTAAGAAAATAAATAAATAAAATCTAGTGCATTTTCGCCTATTGATAGAAATTGCTGAATGTGAATTTTCAACTTTGTTGTACGCTTTCTAGCTTAACTGAATTATGTAATAGCTATACACAGCTTTTAATCATATACAGGGATGGACAAAGGAATTTTATTACACTTCTAACTAGAGAAGATAGCTGTTGAAATTTCTTTTACAAATATGTTATGTAAGTTCTAATTTGTTTGCTTATGGTATCTTTTTCATCTCCTTAAACGGTGAAGTTTTGTTACAATATTTTGGAAGTATTGGAAAGTGTTTTATGTTTCTTGACGCATGATTTTTCGTTCTTGTTTTAAAATTATTTTCAGGTTTACCTTCGAAAAATAATGTTGTTTATTTATACGTAGTTTTATGTGATAAAAAAATGCTGTAATGAAAAATTGTTTCATTCCGTGGATAGAAATTTAATAGTTGCTAAATGGCTCAACAGGTGGTTCCAAAGAGAAATAAAGAAAACAATGTAAGGAAAAAGGAATGATTATTGTTAGTAAAGCTCTATTGATTATGTTAAATACAGTAGAACCCCGCTAATACGAACTAATTGGGACTGGTGCCTGTTCGGATTACAAAAAATTCGGATTACACGAAATTCCGATAAAAATAGAAAAGAAAAAGTTGCTTGCTAAAAAAATGTAAGTACTCAGTAGTACAGTAAACATCTTCTAATACGGCATCCTAAGGTCCGGTTTGCTGGATAATCGGGAACAACTTTCGGAAAAGAATAGTATTCCTTGTGTTTATAATAACTCCTGATGTTTACAATAATCCAATGCAACCTCAGAATGAGGAATTACATAACAGCCTATTAAAAACGATTAAAAATCGGAATCTATAAATAACTCAGTCACCACGTCGACGAAGAAGGAAGAAAAATCATTTCTGTAGACAATTTGAGAAATCAAACCTTTGAAATGAAAAGTCAATTTTTATAATCTTAATTAAACATTTGAATTTACTTTTTAAATTTTAGAAAAGAATTTTATAGCGTATGACAAACAAACTGATATTCGAGATTTTTTTAAGATGGCTTCTACGAGTAGACCTACAGTGAGTGTTTTCATTTTATATTCCGGTACATACGTTGTACTTTTACATTATTGAGTTTTTTTTTTATTATTCTATTCAAAAAGTTTAAAGAATGAAAAACATGCTTTACTGCCATTTTTCGATTAATTCTAATTTCTAGACGTCTTTCCGAATATTCAATCTGTAATCCGGAAAATTTCATAATCCGGCATAATTCAAGTCCAGAACGAAAATAAACTTGAAATAAATGAAGTCGAAGATAAAATCGGTTCGGATTAAACGGAATTTCGGATTAGCGGAGTTAGGATTAGCGGGGTTCTTACTTCAATACCTTAAAAGTATTTTGTTTTCCTTTGTAAAATATTCTCCTTTTTTAAAAAAGTAATTGCGGGAAAAAATTATGAACATAAATATCCCACCATCAATGTCTTGCACAAGATAACACAGATAACAGATTAATATAAAAAGTAAAATTAAATAAGACGACATGTAATATTAATCACACAATTCAAGCAACATCGTTCTGTTCAAAATATTTAATAAAACAAATTCGAAATAGAACAATATTTTATGGCTGAACAATATTTTAACAATAGATAGAATTATATAGAACAATATTTTATCCAAAAGGCAACTTTATGAAGCAAATTTTAATTCATATTTGTTCGCAAACGCATGAAATGAACAAGTGCTGTTATTCAGAAACTATGTAATAGAAAGTCTTTTCCATTTTTTGATAAACGTAAAAGATCTTACAGAAAATACCGTCACATTTGGCGTTTTGAACCGAATTTCCGGACGAAAGGAGAAAAAAACAGCCAAACAGATGAGAAAAATTGGTTGCCACGTGACCAGAAAGACCAAAAGCGCTTAGAACTGGATAAGTACTTTTATGTCCGAAAACTCATTTCAATTCCAAATCGCTTCAATAGTCAGCCTTGACAGTTTTATGACTTTGCGTTTAAACTGATTTAGTAAATGTGTCAGAAAGTTTTGTGCATGTGCGCAATTCACTTGAGAACCGCCTTAAGGGGCAAAGGAACACGTTTGTCGCGTTGAATTTTTCCGACAGATGGCTCTGATTGCAACAGGGTATCCGAAGTTTGGCGAAATGAGATTTTTAACGAAGAAAAAAAGATAAAAAAATAAAGCACTCTCGCGCCAACATCTGGTAGTCTTATCACTCACTGGAGGCGGAGTTTATTCCCTACCAGCTGCATGACGTGCCTTATGATCTCCAATCATGAACATCTTGGAAGGAAAAAGATGCTTTGTTGATTTTTTTGGGAACGGTACAAATTACTGGAACGTGGATATTTTAAAGAAGTCTGATTTTTTAAATAAAATAGCAAGAGCACCTTTTTTTTGTATAAAATTTTCTTTTTCAGCAGAGAGGGGAGGGGGGGGGGAGAGGTCTGCAAGGGGCAGAATTTTCTGCCCCGTCCCGGCCCGAAAGAGAAATAATTAGGCCCAACTCGGCTGGTTTGTATTTTTTTTCATTTCACGGCCCGGCGCAAAAATAAAAGAAATCAGACTCCACTCAATTTCCACCAAAAACGCCGACTTTTCTTAACATACAATTGAAATTCTTTTCTGGAATACTGCATAAATATTCATGGAAAGTTTTAACAGTATATTTTAGAATTTAGATTACTATATGTTCGCGAGGTAGAATATACAGAATAGTAGCATTAATAAACACTTAGACTCATGAGACTTTTAAATTTAAGTTTAGATTTCTTAATATCATTAATATGTTCAGAATGAAAGAAAAAAGATGGTTAAAAACATTATAGCTTTTGAAGCTGTATATATATATATATATATATATATATATTAAGAGATTTTTGAAAATATTTTTCTATAATTTATTAAGGTATATTTCCAAATTTCCCGTTACCAAAAGTTGTTTATTACTACTAATCTTTTTTCAAAACAAATTACTTGCCCGAGGAGTCTACTTCAGTCATGTGAAAAGACCCGCTCGCTAATGTTAGTTCAATGGGAGAAATTTTTTTAAGAGGCTACTTCAGTCAAACGAATAGACTCGTTCGCTAATGATAATCTTATGGAAAAAATTATAAAGATATCTCTGTCGCATTTCAGTATTTTAAAGTGATTTTTTTTTTTCATAGGATAACCGAGATTGATTTGTATGCAGGCCGTTTTTTACTTTTTCGATTTTGATTGCAGATTTTTTTTTTTTTTATAAGGATGCTTTTACTTTCGAAACCGGTTTCGAAAATGAAAGTGTCCTCATTAAAAATACATGTAAACAAAATGGAAAAAGTAAACAACGGCCTTTATACAGATCGATCTTAACTATTCAATGCAAAAAAAAAAAAAAAAAAAAAAAAAAAAAAAAAAAAAACCATTTAAAATTATTGAAATGCGACCGAGATATCTTTATAAATGTCTTCCATAGGATTAGCATTAGTGAACGGGTCTTTTCGTTTGATTGATATGGCCTCTTAAGATATTTCTTTTGCATTGCAATATTTTTAACAGATTTTTTTTTTTTTTTTTTTTTTTTTTTGCATTGCATAGCTGGGTTCGATCTCTATACAGGCCTTTTTTGTTTTGTTTTGTTTTGTTTTACTTTTTCGATCTTGTTTGCAGATTTTCTTTATTTTCTTATTCTTTATTATTTTATTTCTATTTTATATTTTTCTTTCATGTTCTAAACCGGTTATCCTGATTAAAAACAACTGCAAACAAAATCGAAAAAGTACAAAACAGCCTTTGTTGAGATTTAACTCAGATATTCAATGCAAAAAAAATTGCGATTTAAGGATATTGAAATGCAAACGAGATATTTTTAAAAAATTCTCCCATAAGATTAACATTAACGAATGGGCGCCTTTCGCACGACTGAAGTAACTTCTTAAGTCTACTACTGGCCCTCGTATTTTATCGGCTTAATTTCTATATCTGGTAGATCGGCCATTTAAGATTTAATCTTTTTATGGGCATGGACCGGGGCCATAATTTTGGATTCTTCTCGATTTTTTTCTGCCGCCCGGTCCGTTAAAAAAATCGACTTCAATCTAACCGGCCCGTTAGAAATTTTGACTTTACTTTTCCGACCGGATACGGGCCCCGATCCCATGCAGATCTCTAGGAGGGGGCATTTCAAGAGTTTCCGTTGTGGGTCAAAGTTTTCTTTGAGCGGCAGGCTATGAAGTAACGTGCGGCATTGCGCGAACCATCCACAAAGTAGTAAAATCCCGTATAATAAGAAATGCTGTGCTCTACTTTACCTTCCTTAAATTTTTTCACGAATACTTTTTAATTTCCATGGAAGTGATATTTTTTTTTCTTTTGCGGAATTTCGTAAAGTTAATTCGTGACTTGTTCGCGGAAAAGACTGCGAATTTCTACAAACAATAATGGAAAAATACCGTGAATTTTGCCAAGATCACGGAAATAAATTTCTTCAATCGGTCGCAAAAAAAAAAAAAAAAAAAAAAAAAAAAAAAAAAAAAAAAAAATCGTCTACCAACTGCAGAGAAAATAAATTAAATAAAGTATAAAAATGCTAGTTTACAAAATCATTCCCTTTTTCTGATACAAAGTTTTAAGCAATCAATTAAAAGAATATACAATTAGATACCTTTGGTAGAGATAACAGAAACTTGCTTATCTAATTATCTGCACTATATATTTATTTACACTTCAACACTCGGCTAAAAACATACTAAAATAATTTTTCTGTATATAATCAAGACGTACTCAGACTTTGACTCCATTCTCTAAAAATTATGTTTCAGTCATTTTCCGCTTTTATGTAAAAGCGGAAAAATAGTTCGATTACAGTTTCTGAACAAGAGCACTTGCCAGTCTGATACGTTTACGAACAAAAATTTATCGGAAAGTAGCCAGTTTACATTTGAGTCTTTTTTTTTTCAATTTTATATAATTATATATTATATAATTATATATTATACAATTATACATTAATAAACAATTTAAAAAGACATAATGCTGTAAAATCCATTTTCAGCAATTGCTTAAGATTTCCATAAGTTACAAAAGTTAAGCAAAAGTATGTTGTAAAGATTTACATAAGTTTAAAAATGCATACCACTCAAAATTTGGTAACCTAATAAAGATGTGTAAGATGTAAAAATATATCCCACAGTGGAGAACTCACTTCCAGCAATTATGGATTTTAATCAGTTCCTGTGCCTGTAAGCAAATTTCGTGTCTCTCTGTAAAGGAACGGTAATTGCTATAGAATATAATATATAGAAAAATATTTTGTGTACTCCAGTAAATTTCATTATGTTTGATGTATCATAAAATTATTATAATGCAGCTCAAACGTTTTTTCCTCATAGCTCATAATGTAAAGGAATTCTTTTGTGTGTCTTTGTAAACGAACCACAAATTCTACACACTTCTTTTTTACTACCGAACATTCTGTAAAAAACCTCAATAACATAAAAATTTTATGGCAATCCGAGTTCTATCTTTACGAGAGTTTGAGCATGGCAGGCAGAGAAACCAAATTCATAAACACTTTTCAACTGTGTTTGGAAAGTTTTAAAATGCATACGTATTCAGAAATGTTTAAAAATCTGTCACAATTTAAGAATAATTTTTTATATGAGTATGATCTGTTTATTTATTATGCATTCATTTATTACACATGTAACAAGTCCAAGATATATACACTTGGAAGTTGTATTATTAACATTATTTAATATATTTAGATTATAATTTAGTTGTCGTTTTCACCAGCGCTATAAGGTTTAATGTCATCGGAATGTTGTTTCAATAGGTGAAAGTACCACAATATTCAAGTAAGTTATATAAAGCAGGTCAACTAATTAAAAATAAAAGTAAACAATTTATATATTGATATCTTTTCAAAACATTTTTAAAGCAAGCCCGTAGCTGGAGAAGGGGAAGGGGGGGGGGAGGCAGAAACAGTATTAGTCATTATTCGTGCTGGAAATGTTTTTAACCACCATAGCATGTTGACTCAAAATCATTTTTCTCAAAGAGAATACAGCCTTGGGCATTTCTTACATTGTGGAGATTCTGGGTCCCTATATTATAGTACGTCTTTGCTCCTCGCCAAGAAACCTGAAACTAATTAGTTTATATTACAGCAGGGATCACACACAGATACAGTTCCTCCCACAAAGGTTTCAGTTTCTTCTTCTCAACACCAGACCAGTTCCTTCCTATAGGTGTTTATACAATTGTACCACTGAAGTATATACTGCCTTTTTACTGTGAAAAGATATTCTTATCAGTAAAACGCTTTTTCATCTCTGATGACAAATACAGTAAACCTCCCTAAAGCGACCACGTTCCGTTCTAATAAACATTGGTCGCTTTGAGAGGTGGTCTCTTAACGGAGATCAAGTTTAAATCTAGATTTTAAATGTTGAAAATAAGTAACAATTAATGTTACTAAAATTTATTTTTCACATTAGGAAAAAATACGAAAATTTAAGTATCAAAACAAAAGTTATTTACATACGTTTTAATTACTGCAGAGTTTAAAAAATTAATACATTGACATTTGCTTTGATTTTACAGTTTTACCTTCTTCAACTTTTATTTCGAAGTTCAGTTAAATAAATGCATTTTATTTTATTTTATTTATTTATTTATTTTTATTTATTTATTTATTTATTTTCATTTATTTATTCATTTTTATTTATTTATTTATTTATTTTTATTTTATTTTTTTGACGGGAACAAATAATGAAGATTTTATAAATTTATCTATTTCTTTGAGGGTTTCCTCACAGAATAGGGCAGGGGAGTTTATTGACCGTCATCCTTAATTTTTCATTAGAGTTAAATTCATTGCCTAAAGAAGCACAAAGGGGTTTAAACAAAAGTTACTGGAATAAATAAAAATTCTAAGTTTGATGAGTAATGCGCTCTCCGGAATTATTCGCTGAAAAATTGCGTCTTTACCGAAAAACGAAAAAAAAAAAACCCAGTTCGTTCACATAGTTTTTGAATAAGAGCACTTGCTAATCTGATACGTTTGCAAACAAAAGTTATTTTTAAAATGTGCCAGAAAGTAACCAGTATAAACTTGAGAAGAAACTGCTGAAACTTTTTTTTCAATTTTAGTTTCTCATATAATGAAATGCGACATCTAAAAAAACAATTCAAAAAATTCATAATGTAGTAAAATTTATTTTCAGCAATTGATGACCATACTAATGTGTACGACTTCTTTTTTGCAGTCCTTATAGGATCTACAGAATTAATACACACCGCGTAACACACTAAAAATTTGATACGTTTAAGCTTGAATTTCACAGCTAAAAACGCAAATCCATAGCAATAATCGATTATAGTCAATCTTAAAACCGACTTTTTATGCGTAAAGGAATGATAAGTCATAAGTGTTATGCATTCCATAATCTAAAAAACGTTTGCAAACAAATAGTCCAGGCAATAGGGAATTTTACCTAGCAAAATTAATGGTAGTTCTGGAAATCGGTTTACTTCATGTTTTTTGGGTCGCTGAATCCGAATTTGTAACTGCCCACCAAAATTTCCCCCGGCAGCCCCGCCAAATTTTGGTAAAAAGACCCCCCCAAAAAGGTTTTTATTAAATAAATCAACTTTTTTATTCTTTTAGGGGAAAAGTATCTAGAAATTCAGAAAGTAGACAAAATTTGCAACAAATTAGATAGATGACATTATGACTTAGGATGAAGGGGAAGGGGGTATCTGCCTCGGAACATGCACGCGGTGCTGTATGAACTAAGTTGCGCAATTCCACTTAACCACTCACACGTTTACATTCGCCTTCCCATCTCCCCTCCGAACTTTCCTTATAAGGGTTTACTTTAAGTTTTTTGCGTCACTGAATCCGAATTTTTAACTTATCCCCAAAATCCCCCCCCCCCCCCCGAAACCCCCCAAAATGGTTGTTATTAACTTAAATTTCTTATTATTTTAGGGGAAAAGCATTACAAAATTCAGAAACTAGACGAAATTTGCAACAAATAGGATATACGACATTATGACGTAGGATAAACGGGGAGAGAGGGGGTTGCCTCGGAAATTCCCCGCGCTTTTCTCAAAAACCACATTTTTTCAAAAAATCAATTTTTGGGGGGGTTGCCGTGTGAAATTTTGTTGGGAAGTTACAAATTCAGATTCAGTGACCCAAAAAACATAAAGTGAGTCGAAATCCAGAACTAGTATTAATTTTGCCAGGTAACATCCCCTATTGCCTGGACATCATAACTTAGTGCACGTAGCGCCGCAGTGCATGTTCAGAGGCAGCCCTCCCCCTCCCGTTCATCCTACGTCATAATGTCATATATCGCATTTGTTGCAAATTTTGTCTAGTTTCTGAATTTCTTAATGCTTTTCCCCTAAAACAATAAGAAATTTAAGTTAAAAACAACTATTTGGGGGAGGGGCGGTCGGGGGGGGGAATTTTGGAGAGAAGTTAAAAATTCGGATTCAGCAACCCAAAAAAATTAAAGTAAACCTTATAGAGAATGTTCGGAAGGGAGATGGGAGGGCGAATGTAAACGTGTGAGTGGTTAAGTGGAATTGCGCAACTTAGTTCAAGCAGCACTGCGCGCATGTTCCGAGGCAGATCCCCCCTTCCCCTTCATCCTAAATCATAATGTCACATATCTGATTTGTTGCAAATTGTGTCTACTTTCTGAATTTCTAGATACTTTTTCCCTAAAACAATAAAAAAATTGATTTTTTTAATAAAAAGATTTTTTGGGGTGGGGGGGGATTTTATCAAAATTTGGGGGGTTGCCGGGGGAAATTTTGGTGGGAAGTTAAAAATTCGGATTCAGCGACCCAAAAAACATATAGTAAGCCTTTTTCCAGAACTACCATGAATTTTGCTAGGTAGAGCCCCTATACGGTCTCTATTGTCTGGACTAAAAAGTTATTTTTAAAATGTGTCAGAAAGTAACCAGTATAAACTTGAGAAGAAACTGCTGAAACTTTTTTTACAATTTTAGTTTCTCATAAAATGAAATGCGACGTCTAAAAAAACAATTCAAAAAATTCATAATGAAGTAAAATTTATTTTCAGCAATTGATGACCATATTAATGTGTACGATTTCTTTTTTGCAGTCCTTATACGATCTACAGAATTAATACACACCGTGTAACACACTAAAAATTTGATAAGTTTAAACATGCATTTCACAGCTAAAAACGCACATCCATAGCAATTATCGATTATAGCAATCTTGAAACCGATTTTTTATGCGCAAATGAATGATAAGTGTTATCCACTCCATAATCTAAAAAACGTTTGCAAACAAAAGTTATTTTTAAAATATGTCAGAAAGTAACCAGTATAAACTTGAGAAGAAACTGCTGAAACTTTTTTTTTCAATTTTAGTTTCTCATACAATGAAATGCGATACCTAAAAAAACAATTAAAAAAATTCATAATGTAGTAAAATTTATTTTCAGCAACTGATGACCATACTAATGTAATTCTTTTTTTCAGTCTTTATATGATCTACAGAATTAATACACACCGCGTAACACACTAAAAATTTGATAAGTTTAAACATGCATTTCACAGCTAAAAACGCACATCCAGCAATTATCAATTATAGTCAATTCTGAAACCGAAATGACGCTCCGGTAAAGTGTTAGGTGAAGACGAAAGAGCAGTCGTAAAAAGTTAGAACTCTGATTTTCTGGTCAGAATGGGGAAAAAATGGCCATTTTTTTTTTTTTATGTCCAATTTTTTTGCCATTCTGACCAGAAAATCAGAGTTCTAACTTCTTAGGACTGCTCTTTCATCTTCACCTAACACTTCATTTATAATGGCTGTTGCATAATAATGGAAGCCACCAGTCCATCAGAAGGAAATGATCCATTCCAAAGGTATAATCCTTCATTTGGTGACCCTTCCTTCTGCCGCCCGGGGCACATGCTCCCCCCCCCCCCTATTTTCGGCCGTGTGAGGAGGTATACACACCACTTAGATGGCACATTTTGACTTTCAAAAGGTTGTTAAGGCCCCTTCAGATTTCTGAAGGGGATCCTCTTTCAGAAATCTGATACTAAAAAATAGATGTGATGGTTATGTTTTTTAGCTTTCGATAATTGGTTCTTATTATTTTTTAGTGCTGAATCCAAAAATGATCTTCATTTTTTACCATACCATTATGTCAGGATTTTGCACAAATCGCAAATTTTTAAAAAGTCGAAATATTGCGAAAATCTGCTACTATAAAGAAGACGTAACTTTTTTTTTTCATAATACGTTATTCATATATTTCTTTATACTATGCATAATGTGTATTTAAAATCCTTACAATTTTATTCCATGTGTGGAAGTTTTTTTGAATCGCTCATGCTCTACTTCGCGCTTTTTCTTTTATCTTGTCTTTGGGGTTCATCTCGGTGTTTTATTTTGGAGGTTGGTAAGGCTGGGAAATTTATCGCAGATGTATTTAAAACATTTACCTGCTTTTGTTAAGACTTTGACAAATTGCTTTCAGATATTTTCGCTATTTTTTTTACTTTTTAACTTTGAAATTTATGATTTGCGAAAATTCCGACATGATAGTTAAAAATAAAGGTCATTTTCAGATTTAGCGGTATAAAATACATATAAATTAATTATCAAAAGGTAAAAAACACAACCATCGCATCTATTTTACAGTAGCAGATTTTCGCTATTTTTTTTCTTTTAATCTTTGAAATGTACAATTTGCGAATGATTCTGACGGGATGGTTACAAATAAAGGTCATTTTCGGGTTCAGCGCTAAAAAATGCGTAAAAATGAATTATCAAATGTTTAAAAATACAATCGTTGCAGGCTTTTGTTATTAACGTTGTTAAAACTTCACTAGAACTGAAAATAATAATAATAATAATAATTACCATAGTATATGAGTAAAAAGAAAAAGAAAAAAATAAGACATCTAATAAATAAATTCTGTTATACCGTTTTAAATTTTTAGACCTAATAAGTAACAACAAATCATATTTTGATGAGACGGGGGATTATATAATAAGACTGTTGGTTAACCCCAAGTGTTTCGGTTAATCGGACGTAGGAAAATAAGAGTCTATAATACTTTGAAATCGCATTAATTATAATTATTTCATATTCATTTAATAATTAACTGCAAGGAATGATTTGACCAACAGAAATTATGATTACATTGATCATATGTCATTCGGTATCGCAACCCCCCCCCCCTCACACACACACACACAAAAAAAAAACGATTCTCTGGATCCGCCCCTGGGTCGGGTTGACTTTCTTTATTTCGGATTGTCTTTTGACTTTTGCAGGCCGGGTTCAAGTTGATTGATTTTCAAGTAAATGTCCAAAATATTTTTTCAGGTGAAAATCTATATATAATAGGGTTTTCGAAAATTGGATATATTTATTGAACGCTTTTTCAATTACCAACACCTTTATAATTTTACGGTTTTCCCTCTGAATAATGGATACCACCAAATCTACGGACACATAACGTGTGTGTGTGCATAAGTTATTACTGATACTTTTTTTTTTATGTTGCATAAATAACGAAATGTTGGCAATATTTTTCATATTCCAAGAGAAGAAGAACAAGTTGGAAATTGTACGTCAAATGTGGCAAATGAGGTGCGTTCGTACTATAACTAGTTTTATAAATATTCAGATTTTGCTACATCAGTCGTTGCACTCTTATGCAAAAATGCCTGAATACAAAATTTATTACGATTCTATATATTTAATTCAGTAATACGGAAATAATATGACTATCTTAAATTGTCATCACCATGTCATCACCATGGCAACCTAGAATCATTACCTATCATTGGATATCATTGAAGTAATTGCATATGATAGCATTTAATAGAACGAAGAAAACTTTTAATAATCTCTTTAAGTTTTGATTCGATTTTCATAAGATTTAAAATGACTCGACAAAATTCTGGAACGATTATCTATATTATATTTCAATCCATTCGGTTGTGTAGTTTTTGTGCCGTTATATGCGAACAGACGGACGGACCAGACGACGGCTGTACGTGCTACGTATTTATATTAATTACATTTCCCCATAGATCATAATGCAATGGAATACTTTTGAGTGTCTCTGTAAATAAACTATGAACGCTACATACTTTATTTTTCAATACCGAACATGGCATAATAAATCTCAATAACATGTACCAATTACAGAAAAATTCAACTATATTAATATGCTTAACCACACTCATTAATCAGATACATGATTCAATCAGTGGAAATAGTGTCATAATTGAAAAAAAAAATTACAATGGATTTCATAAAATGTAAGCAAATTAAAAGGATTGCATTAAATTAGTCACTAATTTTGAAAGAACAGAATGCAGATGATTGTGAAAATAGTATTAAGTAAACTGTGTAAACAAAATAACAATAAGTACTGTATCTTAGAAATAAAATATATTATAATAAAAAATAAAATGTGAAAATAGCGCGCAGAGCATAATTTAAACGTACAGGTTTTGAAGGCTACGAAAAATACCAAATTCGAGCAAAATGAAACTTCTAAAAAAAGAACATTAGCCGCTCTAGGTCTACTATCTCGGATGGTTAGTAAGTAACTATAAAGAAAGATAACAGCTTAGCGCGAAATCCTTTGTGAATGAAAGAAAGGAGTGAAGTTCCTCCTCAGTCCTCAGTAGGGTTACTATTGCCTCAGGTCATATAAGAGGGGCTTTGTTACTGTAGTAGCCAGAAACTCACTCGTAGCTTAACTTTATCTACAGAGCAATAATTTACGGGCGTGTTTGTGTTACGCATTTTCCTGAATTTGTGAGTGAGCAATTTTCTCGTCATCAGGTTTTGGAAATCTTTTTTTTTTTTTAAATAAGTGTTGCCTGCTACAAAAAAAGTTTACAAAGCCAGGTCCTGATTTATTAGGATAAGCAATTGTAAATTTATTATTTTTGGAAGCTCCTGTTTCAGTATACCTGAGTAGAAGTACATAATACTATACTAATCAAAATATGAGCAAACATTAGGTGTCAGGTTGTAGTTTAGGCGAAATTAAATAAGCAGGGTCCAACTCAAACTATTTAAGGGTCCGGGGCAAGCAGGGCCGAAACTAGGGGGGAGGGGCAGGGAGGGCGTGTACTTCGGGCGCCAAATGAAGGATTATACCTTTGGAATGGATCATTTTCTTCTGATGGACTGCCGGCTTCCATTATTATGAAACAGCCGTTATAAATGAAGTGTTAAAAAAAATTATGGCCATTTTTTTTCCCATTCTGACCAGAGTTCTAACTTTTTACGGCTGCTCTTTCATTTTCACCTAACACTTCATTTATGACGGCTGTTTCATAATTATGGAAGCCGTCAGTCCGTCAGAAGAAAATAACTCGGTTAAAATTCTCTTTGTAAATATACTTTTCGGAAGAGGGGGGGCGCCAAAATCCATGTTTGCTCCCATGTTGCATGAATCCATGTTGCAAAAGGCTAGTTTCGGCCCTGGGTGAAAGCCTCATTCTGGGGCCCTCCTTCTATATATTCATAGAAATTGCTTGTGAATTATCCTTTAGTGACTAATAAAATTTTAGTTGTAATAAATTCATATGCATTGTATATACATAAATCTTTGATTTTTTTTTTTTTTTTTTTTTTTTTTTTTTTTTTTTTTATCAAAAAGGATTTGGATTACTTATGACCAGTTTTAATCATTTGACATCATCTTATCTATAATTCTGATTGATTTCATGGAGGCTCCTCAAATAAACCCGATCTGTGCAGTTCTCTAATTTTTCTCTCTCTCTGCAAATATATATATATATATATATATATATATGTGTGTGTGTGTGTGTGTCGCATTAAAAAAAAAAAATAACTACGTTAATTTTACTAGTTATCTTCAATTATATTCAAGCCGGAGTTACAATAAGTATAAAATGAAATAAAGTATTCTTATTGGAACTTATCAACTGAAAGATGTGTGATATAAATCAGTTGGACAGTTTGTATGGGGAAATAAATGCAAACATCTAAATAACAACAACAACAACAAAAGTAGGGAAAGTGGGAGAACGTAACACACAGTTAATTTCAACGCAGTTAATGTTAGCAAAATAAATTGTGCTACTTTATTAAAGAAACTAGTGAATTTGATTTTTTCATGATATAGTAATTAACAAAATATTTCTTTTATTTATTTATTTATTTATTTGTATTCTTAATACTTTCCAGCATTTTAAAAAGTTGTTTATAACTTTTCTGACAGATAATTATCGATGAACTGTCATAAATATGCTTGGATCCAAATGAAATAAGCATATCTCAAGTCAAAAGGATTAGCACGAATTTTCTCTAGCATGACCCCTATTGAAAACAAAGTGTGTATAATTTATATTTCGTTCACACATTTAGAGGGACACTGAAAAAAAATTGGAATATATATGGGAGATATATAGTATATGGGAGATAAATGTTTGAAGTATGTTATACTAATATTATACTAATTCAAATATTACGAAATTTATAAACACAGTAATATGTTTTCTGTAGGAATTGGTGCGCGTAGTACTATGCAGAAATTCTGGTATGATGGCAGGTGTTTTTCTTTTTTTTTTATATAAAAAAGGTGGTTTAGTTGGCAACACTGACTTTAAAGTAACTCTCAAAATGATTTGCAGTACAATTTATTTTACCTAATTTTATAGAATCCTTTAAAAATTAAATAAGTAATTTGAAACAATTGAAAAAAACAATACGGAATTTTCTCTCTATTTCTTTTCTTTTCTGTTTCTCCTTCTTTTTTTAAGTAACTCATTAGTTAGCATCTAATTCATGGCAAGCATTTCCCCCCACAGATCATAAAATAACGGAATTATTTGTGTCTCCCTGTAATTGCTCTATAAATATCTCACATTCTATTTTCAATAAAATATGCCATGTAACTTCAATAACATGCCAATTCAGTAAAAATACACGTACAGCCGTCATCCAGAAGCAATTTCTACGCACCGCAAAATTAAAATAAAGCTATTCGATTTCTAGAGACGAACAAATGGCAGACAGAAAACCGAAGTCATAAACACTTTTCAACTATGTTTAAAGTGTTAATAAAAATAAATAAATACCAACAGGATAATTAGCATTTATTACGCGACTCTTTGACAAAATTCCCCTTTTTGCGAACCTTTGACGAAATTAGTGTTTTTTTCCGCAACCGTTTCGCGAAATTTGCGCTTTTACGCTACCTTTTGATGAAATTCGTGTTTTTTCTAGCAGCCCCTTTACAAAATTAGAGGTTTTTTCCTCAGCCCTTTGACGAAATTCATGTATTTTTTAATATGCCCTTTGACAAAATTCATGTTTTTTCCCACAGCCCTTTGGCGAAATTCGCATTTCATCCGCGACCATTTGACAAAATTATCCTGTTTCCGCGATTCTTTGACGAAATTTGCGTTTTTTTTGCGGCCTTTTGACGAAATAAGTGTTTTTCCTGGCGGCAATTTGACAAAATTCGCATTTTTTCTCTGAGTATTTTGTCGAAATTCGCGTTTTTTTTTTTTTTTACTACTGTGTGACAAATTTTGGATTTCTTTTGCAGTCCTTTAGCGAAGTTCGAATTTCTTCCGCCACTCTTTGACGAAATTTGCGTTTTTGTGCGATCCTTTTACTAAATTTGCGTTTTTCTTCGAGATACTTTGACGAAATTAGCATTTTTAAGTAGCATTTTGATAAAATTCTTTTCTTTTTCCAAGATCTTCCACCGAAATTCACTTTTTTTTTCGAGATACCTTGACGAAATTAACGTTTTTAAAGCAACATTTTGATAAAATTCTTTTCTTTTTCCGCGATCTTCCGACGAAATTCGCGTTTTTTCGCGATCATCCGACGAAATTTGTGTTTTTTACGCTGCTTTTGACGAAAGTCGTGTTTTTGATAGTGGTCCTTTGTCAGAATTCGCGTTCTCGTTCCGAAGCCCTTTGGGAAAATTAACATTTCTTGCACGACCCTTTGACAAAAAATCTCTTGTTTCCGCGAACCTCTGACGAAATTTGCATTTTTTTCGCAGCCCTTTGACGAAATTCGCGATTTTCTGCGGCCTTTCGATGAAACTCGTTTACTTTTCGTGACCGTTTCGCGAACTTTGAGTTTCTATACTGCCTTTTGACGAAATTCGTGTTTTTTTTATAGCGGCCATTTGACAAAATTAACTTTTTTTCCGAAGCCCTTTGCGAAATTCTCATTTTTCGTGATCTGTTGACGAAATTCGCCTTTTTTGTACGGCCCTTTCACGAAATTCGCATTTTTCGCGGTGTTTTGAAAAAACTGCATTTTTTCTGAGGACATTTGACAAAGTTTGCGTTTTCCGCAGCCTTTTGACGAAATTCGCTATCTTTTCGTGATCTTTCGATAAATTGGCTTTTCTCCGCGGCCCTTCAATGAAATTCGCATTTTTATCTAGCGGCTCTTTGACGAAATTCGCATTTTCTCCTCAATACTTCGTCGAAAGCATAAGCATTTTTTAATATCGTTAAGATAGCATTTTTTAAGCAGCATTTTGACTAAAATATTTAGTTCACAATTCGCCGACAAAATTTCCGTTTTTTTCCGCGATCCTTCGACAAAATTCGCGTTTTATATCCGCGGCCGTTTGACGAAATTCGTGTTTTTCCTAGCGGCCTTTTCACAAAATTCACATTTTTTCTTCGCGGCCGTTTGGCGAAATATTTTTCTGAAACTCTCTATTTATTTAACTCTCGTTTTTCGAGGTCCTTTGACGAAATTTACGTTTTTTCCTTGGTCGTTTTACGAATTTTTCGTTTTTCCGCAGCCCTATTACGAATTCGAATTTTCCCGCGGCCCTTTCTAGAAATTTGCTACTTTTTCGTGATATTCGAAAATTTCACTTTTCCGCAATCCTTCGACGAAATTTGGTTTT
The DNA here is from genome assembly GCA_963932465.1 of Maratus speciosus. Classification (NCBI taxonomy): domain Eukaryota; kingdom Metazoa; phylum Arthropoda; class Arachnida; order Araneae; family Salticidae; genus Maratus; species Maratus speciosus. The sequence continues at coordinate 23,779,036 of OZ010798.1, read as the reverse complement.
CCCCGCGATATTTAGACGAAATTAGCGTTTTTAATTCAGCCTTTTGACGAAATTCGCTTTTTTTTCAGGATCTTTTGACGAAATTTACGGATTTTCTGCAATACTTTGATTAAATTTGCTTCTTTGCGATCTTTTGACGAAATTCTCGTTTCTTCCGAAATACCTTGACGAAATTAGCGTTTTCTAAGCATCCTTTTTATAAACTTCATTTTCTTCACGATTCTGCAACGAAATTCACATTATTTTCGCGATCCTTCGCTGAAATTCACGGACCTTTGATGAAATCCGTGTTTTTAATTTGTTTTTCTAGCGGCCCTTTGATAAAATTCCCGTATTTTCCCCGACTCCTTCGGCAAAATTCACTTTTTTCTGCGATCCTTAGACGAAATTGCTTTTTCTCTGCAATCTTCGACGAATTTTGCGTTTTTACCGCGATACTTCGACGAAGTTGCCGATTTTTTTCTTCGGACGATTAACAAAACTGATTTTTTTCAGCGACCATCTGTGGAAATTCGCGTCTTTTTTTATCCCAAATTTTCAGACTGATGATCGATTTTAAAGTGTTTTTGGAACCGAAAGCCGTAAATTTTCGGATGAATCTGAACAGAATCACCTTTGCACATACTGAACAAAATAAAATAATTACTTTTATTAAAAAAGACATATTTTGCTCTCTGTAAATAAAATCCGCTACTGAAGTAATGTTTTCAACCAATTTTCTTTGTTTCATTCATCAAATCTTGCAGGTAATTACCATCTAGATGGTATTCCAAGTGCTACTCGACTTTTAATTTTTTTTCGGTATCCATAAGAAGAAAATATTGGATACTTCGAATTTTTCAGCTACCAGTTTGGGATTTATTTATACAGAGGTGACTTTTATTATCCTTTAAACTGCTGATGAAATATTCTTCCAATTGTAAAAAAGCGTATAAATCAATCTTTTGTTTCATAAGGGGTTGTATATATATATATATTTAAATATGATTTTTTTTATATGGCCCCTGGGTCCTAATACCTTATATTTACAAAAATATTGTCCTACATCTAGGAAGGAAATTAAAAAAATCCCCACTTGCGGTATTATGACACTTTCAGTTTTATGAAATTTCAATGTTTTTACCTGCACTAAAAGTATTTCTTTCCTTTTTTAGTACCAGAAAACACTGAAATATATCGTTTTGAAGGGAAGGGGTGCCTAAAGAAATATAGCCTAGGGGTAAAAAGGTAGTTCAAGGGTGATTCTGAGTAAAAAGAAAAATTTTCTGAAATTCACAGCAAATTTTCTGAAAAGTTACAGCAGAGGGGGGTGGGGATGAGAAATCCACTCCCGGCACTAACTACGCGTTTTTCCGCGGCCCTTTGACGAAAATCGCGTTTTTTGTGATCCCTTGACGAATTTTGAGTCTTCGAGATCTTTTGACGAGATTTGCGGTTCTTTCGCGATTTTTTGAAGAAATTTTGGGGATTTTTTCGCGATTTTTTGAAGAAACTTGCGTTTTTCCGCGAATCTTTGACGAAATTTGTGTCTTTTACGCGATTCTTTGTTGAAATTCACGTTTTTTTTCTGCAAACAGTTGGCAAAATTAATTTTTCCGACGACCATTTTGGTCCCACCAGTGGCTGAGAGGTTCTGCTCTCGAAGCTGGTAGACGGGAGGTGCTGGGTTTGAACCCAATCGCGCCCGTCGGCCTAACCGTTTCGGAGTTTTCGTGGTTTTCTTCGAAACCGTGGTTCCCATGCGTAAATACGGGTTAGGTTCCCTTAGAAAGACCCCCACGAAGGGCACCCCCCCCAGGGCCTATATCCCACGTGTTGATAATTGGCCGTCATAAACACAAAACCAAAAACCAAACCGACGACCATTTGTCGAAATTTGCGATATTTTTTATGTCCGAATTTTTGGATTGATCGAATTTTATGAACTTTCGGAAATGAATGCCTTAAATTTTCGGAAAATTCAGAAAAGAATCGCAGCTAGGTAGTTTATCCCCCCCCCCGCCCACACAATATAATAATAAACAAATACAGAAAACCTCTGAATAACGGAAACCTCGGGAGAGTATAATTTGTCCACTATTCGGAAGTGCCCGCTATTGAGATGTAAAAATGCACAAATAATTGTTAGGGAGAGGGGGAAATGTACTCTTAATAAAGGTGTCCATTATCAGGGAGGAACTGTCATAGACGTTTAACTGTACTTACAGAAGTAGGGAACAAGTTCACTTGCTATAAAACCTTTGATTAAAAAATTAGAATTTTTTTTATTGTAATAGAAATTGCTGATTGATTATGAATTATAGTCATAGTCATGCTTTAAAAGAAATACCACCGAACTTTGCCTGGTTGGTAAAACCTTTGTTTTACACTCACATTAAAAATAAATAAACAAATAAATTCCCATTCAAATTGCAAACTTCAAATGATAATGGAATAAACTGAGTATCCACTTTCCTTGTCGCAGCAGTTCGAATATACATACATACATTCTATACAGAAATAGCACAGGAAAACATTAATCTTCCAACGCATCAATTGAAACCCCACCCTAACAAAGGGGTTGCCAAAAGAACTGGTAACATTAAATCGCCAACACACTCGCCAAAATGTAATCTCGTTGATATTATGATAAAACTCCGATAAATCGACTAAATTTCTTAAATATAATTGCTGTTCATAAAAGATATTGAAGCTTGGTACTAATCTGAATTTTCGAGACCCAAATTAAATTTTTTGTGGCTTATTTGCTAGTGTTTAAAATTAAAAATGTACGGAAAAGATGTTATATGGAATATTATTTTTACTTTTTAAAGGCAGATGGCAGCACTAGCAAACGCTAAATTCAATAATTCGGAAATGTTAACAGGATTGATTTTATTAGATCTAGCTAAAAAATTTGAAAATTATTAATTATTTGCTGAATATATAACAAAATAAAATATATTAAATGAAAATTTTGATATTATATTTCACTAAATGCCAGTTGTAAAGAATATGTATCAATCTTTTCATTACGAAGATAAGAAGTACAAATCCATAGTCAAAAACTGGAGGGTACACGTCCCCCTTAAAACCCTTTCCGGTACAGACAAATTTTGTTGTAAAATGATGAAATCATCGACTGCCACCTGAATTTACATACGACTTTTTTAGAAATTAAAAACTTGTTATTTTATACTTTCATTGTTAATGCAAAATTTTATTAAAATATTCTTGGTGCCGTTTGTAAGTTTGGAATTAAAATTAGGTATCCCGATCCGGGCACTGCTTCAGAAAGGGTTAACGAATGATTCAGAACTATGGTCATCATGGTTAGGAGTGTGAATGTAATGTAAAGAAAATAAATTTTAACAACTATATATATAACGATCTAAGGAAATACTGGCGTAATCTTACTTAGCCCAAAGCAATGGGAATACATTTTTTCATCCCCTAAATTAGTATATTTTTTTCAGACAGTTTAGTCAGTAAATAAAAGATAAATTTGATCGTCTGCTTTTGCTATTCGCCAAATGACGTCAGCATTATGCACAGATACGTTTATCAATTACAATATAGATAGAAAATTAAAGGAACAATGTGGCACCAGCTATTCCAATAATGCTAAAAAGAAAAAAACAAGTTGTAAAAAGCTCGTCAAACGTGGCAAATGAGGTGCGTTCGTACTATAACTAGTTTTATAATTATTTTTCGCACCCCATATTGTACTGAATATATATTATTTTGCACTTCATAAGTGCATAGTCTGTAACATCATTAAAATGCACTTGCAATAATTTTTTCCCATTCCCCGTAATGTTTTATTTGCGGTTGATTATTTAATTAACGTTTATTTGACTAAATAGTGAAAACATTATTGTTGTTTTCAAGAAAATTTCACGAAATACAAACTGACACATATTCAAGCATCGGGAATCCGTTTATTTTAGAAACACAAATTCGACTCTCGACTGGAATATTGAGATAAATTCTGTTGATGTCAAAAGAAAAAAAACATCCGACGTTATTTTCATTTAATTTAAAGTCGAAAAGTAGATTTTTCATCTATTCGCTTAAGATGGCTAATAAAACATTTCAGAAGCAGACATTAAAAATGAAATGTTTTAGCGAGAAAAAAAATAATTTTCTAAATATTTATTTTAATTCATAAATATAAAATGCTTCTGAATAAATTCTTCCAAACAAATTCATTTTTGTATAAGATGACCCAAATGACATCATTTCTACCAACTCCTAAATTCGAAGCAAAATCTTGGAAGAGCGAAAAGATCTAGGCAAATAAAGTTATAATATATGTGCATTTTTATTGGGAAAGCTTTTGACTTAAATTGTAAATATAACTTATTATTTGAAATATTGTGTTTAACAAAATTAATATTGTAATGGCTTTCTAAATTTACAATAAAGTTAAGATTTCATTTTTCGCAAAAATATCGATTGTCTCATGCAATTCAAAAGCAACACAACGGGTTGCTACGCAACTAGTATATATAACGATCTAAGGAAATACTGGCGTAATCTTACTTAACCCAAAGCAATGGGAATACATTTTTTCATCCCCTAAATTAGTATATTTTTTTCAGACAGTTTAGTCAGTAAATAAAAGATAAATTTGATCGTCTGCTTTTGCTATTCGCTAAATGACGTTAATAACCTTAGGAGTGACCAACGAGGCAACGAAGGGATACTGAAAAGGGGACGGTTTGACATTGCTTCCTCCTGCATTCATTTCTTCGCCTAGAATTTACTTTAGCTTGCGAACGAGGAGCAGGTAGAAGCTTACAGCTGCCGCTCGTTACTTTAATTATGTGTTTCCAGTGATTCTCTTGACTGGTTTTAAACTTACTTTCATTAACCAAAAACACCAACTTTAAATCTTTATGGTGTGAGTTGTTTAATAAAATAATATTGTTTTGTTTTATATTTACTGCATTTTTTTTTTTTTTTAATTAAAGAGAAAGCAATGATTATTTTCCTCTTTAATTCATGAAAGTTGCACCTCATTTGCCCATGCATCGTGACAATACCTCTTATTTCGGATGTGCTTCCAAAATTTTGTCACGTTTACCAGAAGATTTAAGATTTTATGCTTTTAATGGTCAAAAAGTGCAGTCCCCCCCCCCCCCCCCCCCCCGGAGCCACAGAAATCCATCCCGGGGAAAAAGGAATTCAACACTGGTTGTAACGTCATGAAACGTCGTAGGCAGTAGTCAAAACAAAGAAATAAAATTCTATTTGTCTAGGAGGCGTTGTTAGCGCTGACCAAAGTAAGAGTATTAAAGTTTTATAGTTCTATTTTATTTTATTTTATTTATTTATTTATTTTTGCCACAAGGTTTTGAATCTTTCATCTGTAATTTCAAATAAATGTGCAAAGTTGTATGGATATTCACGTATGTTTGAAAACAAATATGCGGTAAAATATAAAGCTTCTCTTGATAAAAACAAAAACATTGATTAAAATTTTTATGTTGCATTTATTTATTTAAAAAAATATTTTATTATTATAAAATTTAATAAAAACAAGGTTTTGCAAGCAGATTACATGTGTTTAACTTTTATTATTTTTATTTTTTTAATTACTCTTGTAAAATGTCATCTAGTGAGAACACTTATGTATAATGGTGTAAACCGGAGTCGAGGTATAAATCCACTTTATACTGTTTTTTTATGTGCACTTTTTTTGGAGGGAGGTGGCAACTATATAGGCTGAGGGGAGGGGTTCGGTAAGTAATTGCTAACGATTAATCATGCAAAAATTCGTATACACCTGAACTTTAATAAACGAAATTTATTTTTAAGCATCTTTTAATCTCTTATCCTATGGTCTGTATATTCTTCAGGAAAAAAGAATCCTAGCGAAGTCTACTGCACATGTGTAAAAAAACCTTTACATCCTCCATAAAATTTCATATATGCGCACTCTGTAACAAAATTATCTTAATTTAACTGTGACTGATCAAAAAAAATACTTTAATTATTGTTTAAAAATAAATGACAGTTGATGAAGTAAATTTGTATAACCTGTTATTAGTATATTCGTTAAAATAAATGACTTATATTAAAAAATCCTAAAACGAGTGAAATCTGCTGTTGCGTGTTAGTACTTTAATTTAAATTAGAGACTCAGTACAAGTTTTTCTACTCATACCAGTAAAGTTGTTTAATTATATTTTATATTATTTTAATCTCTTTTTTTCAGCCAAACATCGAAGGTCCTTCACAAAAACCAGAGAGCACCACTAGCGTCTCAGTGTACCTCCGCTCCCTATGGAGATCGTAGTAACTGGATTCAACTAAGTCCAATCGAAGCTAAATTAGGCGAAGTATTGCTAGTTTGGCGAAGAGTTGCTAGTTTCACGAAGCATAAATGCTATATCGAAAACAATTTACTAGAAATTTTGAACACAGATAGAACCTGAATAGTGATGATGCTTATTATATATTCCGATTTCGGAAATTTCAACTTGTGGATTACAAAGGATTTCGCCTCCCTCCCCTCCACCCCCCCCCCCTCACGGAAAAATAACATTTTTGATAATGTGTCTTCTAATTGTCATAAATACTTGCATTTTGTAGGCAGGCACATCTGAATAGAATCATACTTAAATTTGAAAAATTCTAAAAATATATATATACCTTTGTTTCAGAATTAAAACAGCCATAGACACTAGAAATTTTGAATGAACATATAACCTTAATAGTGATGCGAAAATACTCCAATTGAAATTTTAATGAGTGGGGTCCAAAGAATGTTTTCCCCCTCCCCTCCCCTGATAAAAAAAGTAACACTTTTGTTTATGACCCTTCAAATTTTCTTAGCATATATACTGTTAGGGATTTACCTGCATACAAAATTTAAAATACCTTTGATTATTCGAAGTCATACCACCAAAACATTTTTTTAATCAAGGAGGGGGGGGGGGGGGGCTTAGATTATCTTCCCTTAAAGTTTTCAATAAAGTAACACTTAAACAGGATTACTATTCAAAATGTACCTGCCTGCAAAATTCAGGTATCAATGTCAATCTAAAGAATAAAATTGCATTTTTTTTTTTGGTGGGGGGGAGGGGGGGGGGGTTGATATCCAAGAGCCTAAAATGCAGGCATCAAAGTGGGAAATAGGAAAAAGGAGGAAAATCTTTTCGGTCCATATGATGGCGCCAAACTTTTAAAATTTAGACACATTTTAACAGTTATTTATGGGATAAAATGAAATATAATTGTACGTTGTTATTTTCTTTTCATAGCTTAGAAAGCATTAAAAACAAATTTAAACTTTTAAATCAAAAGTGTTGCATAAATAGAAGAAAATATTCTATTCCAAAAAGAACATTATGAAACTTTCTTTTTCTTTTAAAGTCTAAAAAACTTTCACTCTGGAGAGATACTTTAATCAAATTTATTTACACGACTTTCATATGATTATAATATAAGATTCCCTTTGATTTGATAGATCTTTTGCACAGCAATTCAGAAAAAAAAAAAAAAACCCTCCAAGGATTTTAGTTAGACAAAATGTCTGATTATTAAATTTTCAAGATTCCCCCCCCCCCCCATCTTATATGCTTCAAATATTTTCTTTGCACTTTTGCATCAATCCAGAAAATGACCAAAATTATTTTTAAAAAGGTGGAATTCCACCTTTAGGAAAAACACTTTCATGCCTGAAAATGGTATCATTTTTGAGAATTGTTTTCTGTACCTTAATAGAAGAAATATGCGATTTTATTGAATTTTTATTTGTAGGTACCACGGTTCACATAATATTTTGAGAAAAATTTAAGAAAGAATTTTTCTAGTGTTTAATAATGCACAAGAAATTAAAATACTATCTTCCAACCTACAAAGATCATGCCGCATACAATTGTTTTTGCTTTTTATCTAAAAACATGCTAATTTGCCCTGTTTTAAAAAGATTACCCAATTACGGAAGATTAAATTAAGGAATTTTAACTATTTTTAACACAATCAACTGATTGATAAATAAATAATGAGAGTAGAATTCTAGTATAGAAATAGCAGAATGTGTAGAATTGTAGTAGTGAAAATTTGTGAGTATGAAATTATCGCTGTATTATCCGCCATCGCCATCTTTGCTCAAAAAAACATCTAACCTAAACAGACTTTTCAACGACAGCGCGAGCGAGCGCTTGTGCTTCGTCTGAAATACTGCAACCTCAAAAATAACTAGCGCCAATTCCTCAGCCAAGAGGTAGGAGAAAAATCACCATAGGGAGCGGAGCTACACCGAGACGCTAGTGAGAGCACCTCTACTGGTATTTAAGTTCTCCTCGCCAAAGCTGGAAGAAACTTTTTGGCGCACAATCAACAACAAACCTCGGGGATAAAAACTGGGAACAAAAGATATTATGTTTTAATTAGGCTCCTCCCACAGTGGAAAAGAATGCTGAAAGAATGCCAAAGAAATTCCTGACGAAGAAACGAAGGCAGGAGGAAACCATGATTGCGACATCTATTGCCAGAATTGTGCAAATTGGGATATTCGACACACAATATGTACCGCAAAGAAAGTTATCTTAAGGGACAATAATCGCATACGCGAAAAGGGTGCAACATACAGCTCTTTAAACTTTCAATGACGCTGCTTATCCGAGAAAATGAAAGGAACAAAAACTGCTGTAGTAACAAGAAAAAGAAATAAATTAGATCGATTTATGAAAGAATATTTAAGACAAGAAAATAAATTAATTTTTCATATTAAAAAATCAATTTTAAAGCAATTTACTACTTCATGACTCCACTACTTATACGTCTCTCACTTACGAGATATTATTTATTTATATACTCGTATTTAGTCGCTTATTAAACATTTGTCAAAGGCTCAATAAACATTAACAAGATTGATTTATTTCCATGTTCTCATACGATTAACTTTTCGCTGGCACTACAGAATTTTTTTTTTTTTTTAATTTTTACACCCATTTTCCCTCCTTTGAAAATTAAAAACTGGAAAATAATTCTGAAATTAGTATTATTATTATTTTAAATATTCTAGGCTAACTCAGATATGTGCTCTTTCTACGTTTTTTTTTCTTTTTCTTTTTTTTTTTTTTTTTAATAATTTCCCGTTATTGTTAGATGCAAGATATATATTTAATGGTGATACATTTAGTCAAGTGTTTAATTTTAGATTATTTTCATTTGTCATAAGGTTATTTTTTATCATTAATTATTATTTCCATTGCATTTATTTTTCACAACTAATTAAATTACTTAAAAATGATCTTAATTTTAAAAAATGTATTAGCAAAATGTTGTATTAAATTCTTCCCAATTTTTATATTTACTTAAATTTTTTTCTAAGCAATCTATTATTATCACGCTGCATTAAATATTAATTAAATTAATTTAATTTTAAATTATACGTCTTTCTTACACAGGTTTTGTTAGTTTGAACTAGATTAATAAAAATAATATAATATTTTGCAAAATTAAAACTGTCTATAAAACATGTAACTTTAACTGCTTATTCTATAAAAATTAAGGTCACACAAATTGACGATAATGAAACGTAAGATAATTAAAAACGCAAAAGAAGTTTATTTTAATGTATAAGTTGTTTGTAGGGTTTTAAAACGAAAAATTCTCAACATATTGAAAAGTTTCTTTTCTTGACAAATGCATAGCTGCCAAGTTGTACGGATTTTTCTCACCACTAAAATTTAATAGAAAATTTTATCGAAAACAATCGCCGAAATTTGACTTTTTCTAACGATGAAACAATACAAAAATTTCTGTTAAATTTTGGTGGTTACAAAAATCCGTACAAGTTGGCAGCTATGCAAATGGAATATTTAAAAAAAAAAAAAAAAAAAAAAAAAAAAAAAAAAAAAAGATATTAAACGAAAAATATTATCCTGAAATGTTCTGCAATTAACCTTTTCATTTAATTTTGCTTGTTCCCAAACATTGTAATGAAACATACTATATAATATATAATATATACTCTATCTCATGTATCTCTTAAATATCCACGTTTTAAATCAAAACTTTTATTAAGCTTTTGTAGAAAAGAATTAAAAAAGGGGGGCGGGGCAGAGAAAATAAAGAATATATATAAGATTGTTTCTTAAGGTTGTTGTAATATTTGTAGGTCAATATAAAAATTGTAAGTATATATTTTTCTGCACAAGCTCTCTCTCAAAAAAAGGGAAGTACATTTTTGTTGTATAGCAATAATTTATTTATTCTTTCAGTTGTGTATAGAACACAGTGGAAGAACGGAAGAGATCTCCGATTCAAGGTGGGGGAGGAGCTAAGCCCTAGGTTGATATTTTCTATCCTTGACGAGAGAAGTGAGATTTCGTGTCACTCGATGATGCTTTTTATTTTAATTTTGTATTTATACTAAAAATTTCCATTGAATTTTATGATAATATCATCTAAACCTTTTTATTGTATTTCACAACAGGAATTGCGCTTTTGCTTCTAACTTCTTAACTAAAGAATTTTTCTGTTCCAGTCGAAAAAGCTAAATAATAATTATAACATTAATGCTATTTTTTACCTGATTTAGAAATATGCATTTATCCGTTCTAGTAATGAAAAATGGACCTTGTTGATTGAAGCAGCTATTTCTAATTTAAATAATAATAATAATAATAATAAAATAAAAGCAATTTAACAAATTATAACGACCATTTGAAAAATGATTTTTTTCAAAGCGTAAAATCTAAGACATAAAAAATCGCACGGAATTGATCATAAATTACGTACGCCATGAATTAAACATTACTACTGTTATTACACGTAAAAATTGCAAGATTTCCTGAAACTTACGTATTATCCACCTGAAAGTTACGTATTATTCAAGTATTTCATAGGCTGTTTGGAAAAAGGCTTTTTCATCGTCCGATTTCCAAGAAATCTGACGACCCATTTTAAATGAAATTTCATTCTTAAACTTCTAAACATCCCACAATATTACTTTTTACACCGTCGTATAGAGAAAAAAAATGTACTTTTAAATGCAATTTGTTTGAAAGCTGTATCTCAATTTGTTTCTGAGTTATTATTATTTTTGGTACTTTTTATTACTTTTTTGTCATAGTGGCAACAGAAGTATACATCTCTGTTGAAAGTAAAGGGAAATACAGATTACTGTATAGACCAATCAGAAAACGAATAAAATGCGCATTAAACCAATAAAAACCTTCAGATATGCTTTTGATTTCCTACCCTGACGAGAACAATAACCATTTTTCTAAACAATTAAAAAAAAAAAAAAGGAAAAGAAAAAAAAAAACAGAAAAAGGAAGAAAGAAAAATAAGGGGAATATATTCCCCAGTGTAGCATACACGATTCTGCGGACCAGTACTTTTTGTTCATCTAGAATTGGCGACTTAGTAGTAATAAATTAAATCCAAGTTTCCGGACGAACTCACAAAGGAATTCACCGTGTAGTGTAACTTCACTTTATCGCTTATATTTTTGTGAAAAAAAAGTTTTACATTACGTCTACGAAAGTTTCACTTCTTTTTCCTCTACGTTCTTTGGCGAAACTTTACAAATTTTTTGATCGTGGTCACTGAGCTGCATATTAGTATGGATAGCTAACTAACCGGTCCACTGTCTACCGCAACTCCATCACATTTTCAATGGCCGCAAGTAATGAATCTTGAACTTTTCTTAATATTAGAAGCACCTTTTAAACATTTTTCGCATACTTTTTATCAATTTTGGTTATTTCTACACCTGTTTGATATTTTATGAGCAATACGTAACAAATTTTGCATTTATTTTTCTTGAGATTACATAAATTTTATTTTTAACACATATCAGTTTAAAAAATTGAGATGAAGTGAAATAAAATTTATTGTCGGGATAAAAAATATATATGGGTGAACATTGTTGCAACTTCGTGCTATTTTTAAAAGGAAATCCAGTTTTTAAATATCTGCCTCATACTACTCTATGGGAGAAAATCTATGTTTTGCCAACAATTTTCCGTCAGAAAATCTTTGCCATTGCATTCATGGGCGGTCCGCTTGATTCAATGAGTATCAGAATAGTGAGATAACCCTACGTACTATTGTGGAGCTCAGTAGTCGAAGTTTATTTAAAAAGTTAGAAAAGGGTTTATTAGGTAAAAATGGGTAAAGTGGTAAAAATATACTGTAAACACTGGTGTTAAATACTATAAGTAATTAAATAATTTCTCAAAACACCATAAAGCAAAACAAACTATAAAAAAAAGGTTTATAGTAATCTTATTAGTTAGAATGGAAAAATTATAGTATAAATCGTGACGAAATAACCAACACTAATTTCTATTTAGCTTCAATTACTTGAAATTAAAATACGTATTCAGGGTTCGTACTCTTCGACTTTCAAGGACCTTTTACCAAAATTTTCGTGTAAATTTATTTGCCTAATTTAATGAAACAAAATTCTTCCGATTTATCGACCAGTACTTTACGAAATTTCTGGTACTAAAACACCTAAAATCACACTAATCTCTGGATGCCCTTGGTATTTATACAAAATGCGATTGTAATATAAAAGAACACTTAAACAAAGAACTTCGGGGTTTTAAAAATAAAAACCAAGTTATTATAACCCTGATTAAAGATTTCTTACAGGAATTTATGTTCCAGGATCCATAGATGAAGAACAACATTTTAAGTATAATTTCTAATACATATGTATACTGTTCATAAAAATGAAAGGATAATGACGGAAATAAAACGTAACTGAGACTTAATGAAAAAATTATTAATAGAAACTTGTACAAAAGCATTAGATAACATAAATTACAATGTTTTGCTGTTGATTATGCCCAAAATATTGAAATTAAAACCAAATGTATTGAAACTGGAAAATGATGTAAAAATTAATTCACCTCATGTGGATTTTTTTTCTTTAATGTGGTGTATGGTCGCCTCAGACAGATATGCCTACCTCAGATCTTGATTTCATGCTTTACCAAAGTGTTGATCAAGTTCTGTGAAATTGCACGCCACTCTTCTAAAAGTGCACTTTTCAGTTCTTAGAGGGTCTTGAGAGGACCACCCTAAGGCATACGACACATGTTCAATCGGGTTCATGTCAGGTGAATAAAGTGGGTAATCCTCGAGTGATATCTTCTGTTTGCAAGTATTCTGACACCACATATGTTCGATGTGGCCGAGCCTTTTCATCCATTAGAAAAACTTCTGGGCCAACAGCACCCCTAAACAGTCTAACTTGGGGTTCGAATACCTCCTACACATATCTCCGAGCGGTTACATAACCTCCCTGAAAGATATGCAGCTCGATGCGGCCATTTGTTACGATCCCACCAAATCCATTAAACCGCGGTTGCGGAAACGGGATATTTCACGGACAAGGGAAGGCAAGTTAAGTGTTCTTTCCTCTCTCCAGATCAAAACACGTCTAGAATAAGTGTTCGGACTATGTTTGGACTCGTGAATAAACAATACTCCGTCCCAATCTTCTTGGCTCCATTGACCATGCCGACGGCACCAGTTTAAACCTTAAATGCCGGGTGTTGCCTTTTGGCAACATACCCAATTTAGGCTTATAAATACTATTCGAATAATATTGAAGCTATAATGCCTAATGTTGCCAATAAAATACATTCTGAAAATATTATTAAATCGATTTTCAACATTTAGATGGAAACACTTGTGCTGTTTATGAATAAATATAGATTTATTTTTTCAATTGTTAATACATGTTCTTTTTGTTTTGTTTGGAAGCTTGCGAAATACCCTATATTGTTCTGCAGTGAGCAAGTAAAATTTATTTCTTATCATAGTTCTCAAAATTCTTGTGTGTTTAATATTATAGAATTTTATCAAGGAAAATTATTTTTTCAATTAAATACCAGTTTTGCCGATTAGTAACAAACAGTTTTTTAGCCGTAAACCATACTTAAAACAAAATATGATTTTTTAAAGTATTTTTCCCATAATTTATTTAAAAAAAGAAAGCCGAAATTTTTTTTAAAAAATGATTTTTGAAAACTGAGGCTTTTAAGGGTTAAACGGGGCTCTTTAGAAGCTGGAGTAAGTGGGACACAAACTGTTGGTTTTCTCGCATATTTCAAGTTCCTGTGGCAGCCTGAATTTCTGAACCAAATCTATTGTAGTCGCTTCGCGGTTTCTTCCAGCCGACAACGACAGAAAATGGTCTCCTGATGCAGTTGTTCCTTTTGGTCCCTCATGATTAGGCTGTATATCAATTGAACCAGTGCTTAAAGATCGTCTCCAAGCTCTTAATATGACACTTTGAGGGATATTCAAATCCTGGGCGACCTCCATTTGTGTTTGACCTCCCTCGATCCTACCAATTTCTCGCCACTTTTGGCTTTCACTTAAATGATGCCTTTGGGTCATAAATAAGGAATACTGATCACTCTCAGACACCGCATTCACTTTAAACAACACTCCAGACAAAAATTCCAACATGCGTCCATGGAGCACAACATTGTAGATCACCGAATTTGGATATTTATGGCGCTAACGTGTGCGCGAAAATGTAATTTTATGTTCAATTGTATTTAATTAGCATAAATAATTGTAAAATTGGGGATTGGTTGCAATATTAACTTAGTGAGCATATTTTTTCTCATTATCCTTTAATTTTGATGACCAGTGTACATTATGTATAGGTATACTATAAATCATAACTAATAATAATACGTATTTAAAAATACAATGGTATAAAAAATACTTACATTAATCTGAAGATACTGGAAATTATAAAATTATGAATTTATAATATGTATTCTTTACATTGTAAAAGTACCCACAGGTAGAAATTTCAATTTTATTTTTAAAATCTTGTATTAATTTGAACTAAAATACTGACATTCACAATAACATGAATTAAAAGTTTATGAATTTATAATTTCAATACTGTATCTTTCAGATTTTAAACTCTATTTCTGTAGTCTAGTGTTGTTCAAACGATGAAAACAACTGTGACCATGACGTTTCTAGTGTGGGAGGAGTCTAACTGAAACTTATGCCAGAGCGTTGTGATATCTAGCGGAACGCTCCCAAGATTGGAGAAAGCCGTGACACAAAACTGCATACATATTCAGCGTACAACTTAATGCTGGAAACGGGCGTAAATAAACACAGCTGCGCCATCTTGTGGACGGGTTTGATAATCTACATACGCCGACTTTTAGTGTGACGTCATATATGACAGGATTGAGGCTAACCAGAAAGACAGGCTAAGACGGTGCATCCCACGTGTCTCATTTTGCAGACCGCTAGAGTAACGTGATGCTCTTTTCGCACACCTTCATTGGTGCATTCGAGCATCACGTGACTCCAGTGGTCTGTAAAGAAAGATACATGGAAGGCACCGCGGTAGCCTGTCTTTTTCTTTAGCCTCGTGACAGAATAGCTACCATCTGCCAATATTTTCTAAATCTTTAGTCACTGATAGAACACGAATCTTGTTTACCAGATTTATTGCAAAATAATGGCGTAGGGAGAAGGGGGTCAGGTCCGCACTTGAATCTACGAAGCCAACAGTTCGCCCTACCTAATCGGAGACTTTTCAGCTATTAATCAAGGTGAAAAAAACTTTTAAATTTTAGTGGTGTAAAGTAAGAAAACAGTTAGGCATCTTCCTATAGTTTAAACCCATCCGCTGCGTGGCGCGTGACCTTGATTGATGCGACCTCCTCTTTTATCTTGCGGTTACCTCTCCCATTTAAGACAGGACGCTTAATGTATGCAGTTTTGGCGTGACATGGTTTGTTGTGGACAAGTGTTAATTTATTTTCGTTCGGAAACTTTTGAAATTGGAAGAGATTCAGAAACTATGTAATAGAAAGACGTTTTCCTTTCATTGATAAAAGAAAAAGATCTTTTAGAAATACTGACAAAATTTAGCGTTATGAACCGAATTTCCAGTCGAAAGGAGAGAAAAAAAAATTCCCTAGAGAGAAGAAAACCGGTTGTCAGGTGATCAAAAGTGTTTAGATATTGATAAGTAGCTTATTTACTAAAAAACAGAAAACGCATTTGGATCCCAAATCATTTCAACTATCAGCCCTGCCAATTTTATGCCTTTACGTGTAAAAATGAGTTAGTAAATGTGTCAGAAAGTTTTGCCCTTGAGAATCGCCTTATCAAAAAACGTCCGGTCTGTAGACATTATGGTTACGAACAAAGTGTGCATGTAACGAAAACAAAATACAGTTTTAATAAATATGTGTGATGATCTAAGAAAATACTGGCGTGACCTTAGATAGTAAAAAGCAATGTGATTTTTTTTTTTATATAGCCTTAATTAATATTTTTTTCTACAGACAATTTACTCGTAAAAATTTAGTACCGTTTATTTATAGTGGCTTATATTATGCGTAACCTTTCCCTGTTTTTAAAATAAAGTTGCTCGATTGAACAACTGTAGTCGTGAACTGCACATGAGATAAGTAAGATGTCCATGGTGGTCAAATCAACATTTATTATTATTTTTATTTTTGTGATGTTTTCTTTCTGATGTGAAACTCAAATAAGAGAATTTTAATTGTGTTGTGTAAGTTTTCATCTTTCTATTTTACAAGGTCAAATAAAATGTACTGTCGCGATTATCACAGAATAACTAACATTGAATGGCCACCATATTTACTCAATTATACGGAGACCACTCAGCTCCACAATAGTACGGAGGGCTAACTCCCTATCCTGATACTTTGAATCCAGCAGTCCGTTCATTAATACAATACCAAAGATTTTCCGAGGAAAATTTTTGGCAAAACAAAGATTTCTTCCCAAAGGTAAATATTTTCAAATAGCATTTTTCTTTTCTTTGTTTTATTTATTTATTTTTTAATAAGACGAAGTTTCTACAATTTCCACTGATATATATTTTTTACTGGAAAAAACTATAGATTTTATTTAAATATATAGAAAACTTTTAATTTGATATTAGTTAAAAAGGAAATTTTCGGGTAGGCTCAACGAAAAAGAAAAGAAATATTTGTCAAGTATGTACTGAGAAAAAATATCAAAATGGTGAAAAAATAACCAAAAAAGACACAAAGTATGCGGAAAATTTTCAAAAAATACCTTTAACTCTTTAAGACCCAAGCCGGCTCATAACGGCCTTGCAACTTAACGCCTAGTTCGGCCGTTCTGGGCCAGATACAGAGAATTTAGGGGTGGAGGGAATGGAAAAAGGCGAGTTTCACCCCGTACGTAGGGATGTGTCTCTATTGCCGCCGTCTGCTTTGTTCGGATGACAGGGATTGAATATTCACTTGTGGTTTATATTTACCTTTTTTAGCAGTTAAAAGGATTCTACTGAGGGGACATTTTCTTTTTCTAAACCTTTTTACTTCAAGAGCATGATATTGTTACTTCTGAAAATGAATATTTGTCAGCGTTGTTATTTAATTATTTAATTACATTTAATTCAAAATGAATGAAAGTAAGGAAAAGGGGAAATACAATAAGAAATAGTTACAATATTATTTGGATCATGAGATTTAGAAAATGGAGATAATGGAAGTTAAAGAAGCAAAATGAAAATTGCTCTTTATTTACAGTAAAAATCCCCCCTCCCCCCCGCCGATATGCAAATTCCCACCAAGAGAAAAATGCCTAACTTCAAAACTGGTGACCAATCTTTTACTATCAAGTACGCCGTTAAATTAAGGATGGCCCTCAAAAAAAAAAAAAAAAAAGGTTAAGGCATCACACTTGCAAGCGATTAATTACAACTGAACTGATTTGCAGTGGAAAAGATTTTTTTCATTTACCAATGAATTAATTACAGCTTTATTTCTGAGCGATTATTGTCTCAGGACGATTATTATCAGTTCTGTCGCGTTGAAGTATTCGTTTAAAACGACAATTTAAAAAGCATTTTGCTTTTATATATATAAAAAATGTTTGATTATTTTTTTGCTTAAAATACTCATAAATAAAATTATTATTATTATTAGTAGTAGTAGTATTTTATTATGTTAAATGTTTGTATCTCAAATTAGATAATACTTCTAATCTTTAAAAAGAAATAAGTTTTTTTTTCTTTTTGACGAATGATTTAGCGATTAGTTTTGATGTAAAACAATTACAGCATTATAGAAACTGATGCTGCATTTATGTATTATATTTCTCATCAAATTAATGTTTAATTTGCAGATTTTTTTTTCTGAAATTGCACCTGACTACTTTTTGAAACATGTTTGTATTTCTGAATATAGGGAATTTGTTTATTCAGAATATGCTAGTTCTGATGCTAGCAAAACAAATATTCTGTCTTTTTTTTTTTCTATAACAGCAAGCGTCTTTTATAAAATGGTGTCAAATTTGGCGATTTAAGCCGCTTTTTAAGATATCAAAATCTGCGAAAGCTATACGCTGAAGAGCATACCACCGTATTTTATGGAAGAAACGCCGCACTCCTCAAAATTGGTCTCAGAAAGTTTAAAATATCGTAATCGCCGCACCTGGGGCAACGCTATTTTTGTCGACAGTGTCTCATTGGCGTAACTTTAATGAAAGTGTTCTAAACAATGTAAGGTGCCTCATTTTTAATAACTTAAGATTCTAAAATTTTATTTAAATATTTAAACCAGGTTTTAAATATTTTTGTCTAATTTTTAAATTATGGAGACGCCAATTAGGATTAAATTCATCCAGAGCGCGGGACACGGAGCACTCTCCTTTAGGCACTTCACATTTTCATAATTCGCCGGCGCAACTTAACTCTTTTTTTATGACGCTTTTTACGTGGCATTCACTTTAGTCCTTTTTTAGTTTCTATTCGCAGCCGTCAAATTCTGAGTGGAAAAGTTGTAAATTTTCTTTGTCCACCTGTATGATTTGCATAGCTGCCAACTTGTACGGATTTTTCTTACCACTAAAATTTAATAGAAATCTTGGACTTATTCGAACGTTAAAATTGCTTGAATTTCAGGGATACAATTAGCTAAAATTTACTATAAAATTTTAATGGTATGAAAAATCCGTACAAGTTGGCAGCTATGGATTTGGTATCATCATCGGAAATATCAAAGTTTTCATTATCGGCAATGTCAGAAATTTTCGCGTTGTTGAGCAAGGGACTTGAGAATAGTCTTAAGGAATTTTTACTTTATCCCAATTTTACGCGCACGGAAAAAAAAATCGTAAATGCCGCACATGGTGTAAACGCCGTACTTGACAAAAAAATTAACTTTCCATAAAATACGGTAATATAACTCAATATATTTATTTTTATCCTGAACTTTTATTAAAATGTGAAAAACGCTTTTCGATTCCAATTCACTACAATAGTTATACTTGCAGTTTTCATGCTTTTATGTATAAAAATAATTTCGCATATACTGTAAAAAAAAAAAAATCTGTAAAGTTACTAAAGTTTTTCTAGGAAACTGGGATTCAGGTTTCATTTTAACAAGTTTTCGTGTATTATTGATTAATAAAACCATTTTACGTAATTTTTAAAACAACATTTTTCCTGAATTTATTCTGCTGATAAAACACATTTAAAAAACATTGACATATTATAATCAATTTGTTATTTATGATAAATATTTTATTTTTTTGGAGAAAAAAAAATCTTCAATATTTCTACTCTTTTGGGGACGAGCGACCGGTATACGTGCTACGTAAGGTGCTTAGTATCCGTGATTATTCTCACCAGTAAATATTTATTGTAAATTTTGCCTTATTTAATCCGAAAATTTTCCCGATTCAATTAGGCAAATATTTCTGTTTTGAAAAACCGGTAATAAGAGGTTAAACATTCTGTAAAATACGCTCGTCCCGAAGGAGTTAAATTAAGAATCTACAGTTTACTTCTGGGTGTAATTTTCAAATTTTTGCAAGCTGCTTTTATACTTTCTCTTTGTAAAAAGAATTTTTAATAATTCTTATAATTTATAAAGGGATCTTTCCGATAAAACATATAGAATGCGGATGGTCTATAAATATTGTTTCCTAGAGGTAAAAAAGAATAAATGAAATTTGTTTATTTATTTATTTTTTTTTGGAATTAACAACTGAAAAAAGTTAAAGGGATTACTTTTTTAAAGAGTTGTAACTTCAGGAGTTTCTGAAAACAAAGAACTATGTAGTATGCCGACTATGTGACGGGGAGTAAACATATACATCAAGATGACATTTCTATCACGCCTCAACATTTAAGAGTGTAAGCAATGTCAAAAGCGGGGAATGGACGAGTCGATTTTTTAACATTCTCCCGTTCAAGGATTAGGCTTTAAGGGTAATAGAATTCTCAGCTTTCTCAATGTTAAAGGGTTAATATTGAGAAAAGTTCAGGACTCATTCCTTGGGCGCTGTTTAAGTGTGGTACGGTCGCCACAAGAACTTGGAATCCTTCTCCCACTTATACTAAAGAATATCTAATATTTTACGAGAAGCTTATGCAAATAGCTGCTCACTCGCTGTTTGAAGCATATTTTGTTGTAATGTTGATCTCCTTGATTTATGTTTTAAGCACAAATAAAACTATGTTTTATTATGTATGGTGTGAGTTGTTTAATAGAATAATTTATTTATTTTTTAAGTTTACTCTCTCTTTTTAATATCAAATAAAAGGCAACAATTATTTTCCTTTTTAATTAATACAAGATGCACCTCAATTGTCCATGCATTGTAACACTTTGTTGCAATAACTCTTATTTTGGATTAGACGTGCTTCCAAAATGTTTTCACGTTTGCCTCAATTTCAGGCGATAAAAACTATTTCAGAAGGAACAAATAAATATATCTGCAAGTGTATTAACTGGGAGTGCAATGTAATCTGGTGAAGATAGAGAATAATGAGGATATTAACACAAATTTTCACGTAGTATTTGAAGAAGTGGTGCAAAGAGCAATTTTTCTTTTATGCTTTTAATAAGTAATTACTTGGTACCTGTGAATCGATGAATATTATTGCTACGTCTGTGTAAGTGTGAAAATGAAAATTTTAGATTTGATGTTGTTTCAAATTAAAATTAAAATTACAAATTAAAATTGTAATTTAATTTTTATCTAGAGTTATTTCATATTTTTTATGTTCTTTGAGCTTTGATAAATAGCCTTATTGTACATTTATTCAAAATACTACATAATATTTTCTCTGTCACAGTCTTTTATTGCGGAATACAAATTTTACCTTAAAAAATGAATGAATAAAAAACATGTAAAAGTCTTAAAATAATATGTTGTTTTCTATCAGCAATACAGAAACATTGATTTTTGTTTTTATAAGAAATTACAGAAAAGCATATATATTTTAATTTAGATATTTTTATTATTCTCTCTTTTTTTCGCTCTTCGAAAAGCTTTTCTTTATTATTATATTTTGCCACTCTTAAAACTAACTGCTTAATATTGAATTACGATCTTAAAAAGAAAAAAAAAAGTTAAGAAAAAGGTTTTTTTTTTTTTTTTTTTTTTTTTTTTTTTTTTTTTTTTTTTACTGTTAGTGTAGCAAAATTAATATATGTATTCAGATTTTCTGATTAAGATGTTATTAAATGATTTCCTCTGATTACGATTTCAGAATTTCTTTACTTCTTATTTTAAGGTGGAACCGATGATAGCATATTCAGAAACTTTAGCGATACATACACAAAACATAACACAGCTTACAAATTAGAAAAGCGTAAATAATTCGCATGAAAATTGCGTGGAAAAGAAAAAATTCTTGAAAATCCCTTTACAAAAGGACCCGGCAAATAAATTTTTTATGAAAAAAGAAACCAAAACCAAAAGAAAAAAATAAGGCATATTAATATAATATTTTACGGCCATTTTGCCTTTTTTAATACATTTTAAATAAAGCAATGCACGCTAGTGAATTTTGTATTTTCAACACACATACCTAGAAATTGTAAAAATTGTAGCAAAACCGAACAAGAAAGGAGATTAATAAATAAATAAAGTTTTTTTATTAAAATATTGAACACAACATGAAAAAATTCTCAGAAACAAAGCATTTTCATGCAGAAAAAAAGGCACATAAATTAATACATTCCTTGTTTTAAGAAAAAAAATAAATGAACAAATAAATAAGGAATGTATGCAAGAAAATTCCTTGCTCAAGAACTCATAAATAACTAATAGATTTACGAAATCATTTTATATGTAAAAGCAAGAAATTTTCAGGCATGAAAACTCAAATATTTTGTAATGGAACATCGTTTTTCTTTTTTTGTTTTATAAATGCGTTGCACCTTTAATTAAAGGAAATGGATTGACCTTAATGGAGGAGAATCGATATCATTTCGCCACATATCCGCTTTTCTTAAAATTTCAATCCCCCACCTTCCCCCTTGAAATTTCTACTTACCCTTTTATCCCATATCTGCTTTTACTTATAATTTTATTTACCTCCGCTTCTTCCCCCCACCCCTGAAAGTCCTACTTATCCTTTTATCCCTTATATCCCATATATCCGCTTTTCTTAAAATTTCATTTAAATTCTCCCCCCCCCCCTCCTGAAATTCCTACTCAACCTTTTACCCCTTTTATCCCATATTTCCGCTTTTCTTAAAATATAAACCTCCCCCCTCTCCCCCTTTGAAATTCCTTCTTACTTTTTACCCGTTTTATCTCAAATGTTCCCTTTTCTTAAAATTCAATTTACCTCTCCTTTCTTTTTTCTCTGACACTCCTACTTACCCCTTTACCCCTTTTATCTCATATCTCCGCTTTACTTAAAAGTTAAATTACCTCCCCTCTACACCCCCCCCCTGAAATTCCTACTTACCTTTCACTCTTTTCATAACATATTTTCGCTTTTCTTAGAATTTCTTTTACCTCCTCTTTCTTTCCTCTAAATTTCCTACATAACACTTTTTTGCACCATAAAAAATTAAAATTCTATAAAGCTTTAATTATAAAAAAAAATGCTCTGTTTTCAATTTTGGTGCGTATTTGTATAAAATTGTAATTCTTAGTTGTCCATAAAAGAATAGTTCTTAGCATTTATAACATTTTAGTACTGAAATTAATTTACAGATGATGTCCTTTTGAAATATTCTGACAGAATCATTTTGCTGTCATATCTAAAATTTTGAACATATTACTTATTATGTGAAAATTACATTTTCAAGTGACTGTATATCAGTGGTTCCCAACGTGGGGCGCAGGTCCCACCGGGGGGGACATTTGATTCTTTAGGGGGGCAATTTCAAATTTGTAACTCACACATTCCTCCTTTTTTTATTAAGCTTTTTTGTTGATTTTTAAAAAAGCTTAAAATCAAAATGTTAAAATGGAAATCACACCAGAATAATTATATGAACATTTTTTTAAATATTTTAGCATCACCTTCTTCCTTTTTGTTATAATTAAAAATTCCTATAATTTTTCTGGTTACTAATATATTTTACAATTTTTCTCAATTATTTATGGAATCATCTATTTTGATCTATTCATTCATTCTGCTGTATGTAACATAAAGAAACTTCTGCACTTGAAGTTACTTAAGAGTATACCTAAATCTTATTATCTTTAACATATTTAACCTAAAAAAATATTTGAAATAACTAAATATGGTACTAACAACTTTATAAAGTTTTTAAATTTTTAATAGCATTAACCTTTAACTGATGTCACAGAAATTGTCACATAACTAGTGTGAAGCGGTCTGTGAGACCGCTCCATCGAAACATGAATAAAAGACGCGATTAACTCATAGGATGGTGTTTTTGAACTAAACCTTTTGCACAGGACTGTTATAATTAAAATTCATCAATTCAAAAGTCTCTGGTGATAGTACTAAAGTTCCAAATGGAACAAAATTTCGGTAGTGTTTGTAGTTAAACTGAAAATTGCAAGTTAAACTATAAAATTTGAAAAAAGTCGCGGTCTGAGAGACCGGTAACATCAGTTAAAGGTTAAATAAGGAAATGGATAAATTGTAAATAACTATGGCTGTAGTGCAGGCCTCCTATCCGGTGAATGAATGTATAACATGTAAATTTAAATTTCAAAATGCGATAGTACATGGAAGTTAATTAACGATAATTGGGGATGGAAAAAGATAAATGTGTTTTGATGGGGAATAACGGCTACGGACTTGATAAAGGTCATAACCTTGAAATGCTTCTTTTGTACTTTGTTATCCATATAAAGGAAATTTGGTCTCCAAAGATTTCCCAGCAACTCTCAATAAGTTACTAAAATTCAATGTAAAATGTGTCATCATTTTCAATTTTAATACTAAATATGAGTGTCTTTTGTCATTTTGGTACAATACAATTACAGGCATGTAACACTTCTGTTAAACATTCACGTAAGTTGAAGGCACAACAAATCTATTTTGGCATAAGTTGCTTGTGTCTTAAAAATATTCTATTTATTAATTTATAATTTTTACTCTGTAGGAGAAAATTGTTTTTGTAAATATAGTCAAATAAAATTTATTTACAATAATTAAAAAGTTTACATATTTCAAGAATTTGAATTCAGACAATTATGTTTAATACCTTCAAAATAAAAAATACAAAAGATAATAGAAATGAGAAAGAAATTAAACAAAGTATTATTTTGTATTTCCTTTTTTTTTCTTTTCTCTTCTATTCAAATGAATTGCAATAAATAAATATTTGAGCATTGTTAAATGATATGTGAACCAAATAATAAAAAATGAAAGGTGCCCATTCTGAACATACCAACAACAGATCAGAAAATGTTCATTGAAGATAACTTCTTTAACCCCTTAATTCTCACTTCCGTCCATATCACGGGCTGAGGTGTCGTTCGTTATTTCTCGTGCCCGTCCTATTTCCGGGCTGGAGATTTATTGCTGGACAAATCTTCTCAAACTAGAAAAATTTAAGTGGCATTGCCGTGTGAAGTCTTTGAATATTAGCGTTTGAGTTTAGTTTTTGGCGCTGATTGTGATGATGGACTTTGTACTGCGCATTTCGAAATATATCACACTCAAAAAATTATTATTAATCAAAACTTAATGTATATTATATTACTTCAAATATTATTTGTAAAAATTTGTTTGATGATGATAAATAAAGATCTAAGATGAGAAAAATAAAGATATTATTCGCATTAATTTTATGGTGTAAAATATATTGGGTTGGCAACTAAGTTACCGCAGTTTGTTTTAAGACACTTATTCTACCGAAATCTATATTATGTTTTTTTGATCGAGTTAATTTATGTTAAATTTCTGACCGTTAAAATGTAATGTCAGCTATAAAATACCAACTGGGTAGGCAACTAAGTTCCCGCCGTGTTTTTAAATGCATTTTTTTTTCTGCCGAATCTACGTTTTTTTTTTGATCGAGTTAAATTTCCTATCATTAACTCTTTGCATTCGTATGTCCAGACTGACAGGACATCGTCTTTCTTTGCAGAATTTGTTTTTGGCACAAGTAATAAAGGAAAATAAAATTTTCCTTATTTAATTACAGCATTTTTGAAATTGTGTACTTGAAGGAAACTTCTTTTTAAAAGTGGTGTAAACCGAATAGAATTGGTGTAAGAGACGCCCCAGTCGAAAGGGTTTAAGGGTGTATTCCGATCCAAACTGCTTATTTTCTGATTCATTTTAAAATTCATTTTTGCTCTCAAACGCATCAAACTGGGAAATTCTCTTATTTAGAAACTATATAATGTGCCGTGCTTCTTAATTTTTTGATAAATGCAGAAAATACTGTAAAAAACGCTGTCAAAGTTGGCGTTTTGAACCGAATTTTCCGAAGCGGGCGATCTGGGAATGAAAAAAATGGTCATACTGAGAAAATAATTGTTTAAAAACCAAATTCTAATTAATTGAGCTGAAAATGAAATCACACGGCATGTTAAACATGTCTTTAGAAATCACCCCAGCAAGTTTCATGATTTTACTTTTAAAAATGAGTCTGAAAATGTATCAGAAAATTTCAAGCTGTTGAAGGTGGAAAAATATTTTTTCGAATACACCCTTAAATGGAATGTCAACTATGGAATTCCAACTGGGTTGGCAACTAAGTTTACGCCTTTTTTTTATTATTTAAAAGTTTATTTTTCAATAAAATTTAACAAATAATTAATCAACAATGTATTCTCCCTTGTTGCTTACAACTTCTTCCCAACGTTCAACAACATTTTCAATACCTCGTTGGTAGAATTCCCCCGGTTTTGACTCGAAAAATTCATCCAACCAAGCTCTCAATTCTGCATTACTATTGAAAGAAACTCCGCGCATGGCATTTGATAGAGTTCGAAAGAGGTGGAAATCCGTTGGTGCCAAATCGGGAGAGTTCGGCCAATGCGGCAGCACTTTCCAGCCCTGCGTTTGAATGGCTTCTTTGGTCATAGTGGCGATATGGGGGCGGGCGTTGTCATGCAGCAAAAGGACTCCATGCTGCCGATTAGGTCTTTTCTCTTGAATAGCCGTGTTGAGTCGTTCCATTTGTCGAACATAGAGTTCCGCGTTGACTGTTTGGTTCCGTTCAAGCAATTCGTAATGGATAATTCATCCCCAGTCCCACCATACGCACAACATCGTTTTACGTGGATGAAGATCTTGTTTCACGCGCTTTGTTTGTAATTTACCGGGGCTAAGCCATTCCTTGCGTTGCTTCATATTAATGTACAGGCACCATTTTTCGTCGCCTGTAACGATTCGGTAAAGAAATCGTTGCTTGTTTCCATCAGTCGAGAGGTGACGAGCAAGCAAGCCAGCGGAGATTGTGGCTCGTTGATTTTTGATTTTGTCATTTAAAGTACGCGGAACCCATGCTCCAAACTTCTGAACCTTTCCCATCGAGTGAAGATGCTTCTGTATAGCAGTGTGGGAGAATTTCATTTTCTCTGCAAGTTCTCTTGTCGTTTGATGCGAATTTTCGTGCAAAAGTTGGTTTAATCGCTCCTCATCGAATTCAACTGGACGGCCAGAACGATGGCCAGTCTTTGATGTCAAAGTTTCCATTTTTCAACTTGGCATACCAATCATGTGTGGTTCTTTCAGCTATGGAACCCTCGCCATACACAGCACAAAGTCGCGAGCAGCGTTTGCGGCCTCACAACATTGATTAAAAGCAAAGAGGAAGAGATGTCGAAAATGCTCCTTTTTCTCAACTTGACACTCCATTTTATTGATCGGAATTTTAACAAAAATTAACTCTATCCAAAAAACAAAATATAAATTCCGGTAGAAAACTTCTATTTAAAAAAACTGCGGGAAGTTAGTTGCCAACCTAATACGTTAAAACACAGAATTCTCGCATGATGGCTTTTCCACAAATGTGAATTTGTTCTATAACATCTTTTTTTTTTCGCCTAAAAAAAAAAACTAATTCCATATTTTATGTAGTAACCTTATAATTATTCAATTTCTGTAATAAAAAATAGGTACTTTTTTATGGTTTTTCCGAATATTAAGCGACCATTAAGGGGTTAAATGAATACAATTACTTATTAATATATTTTAGCAAAAACTTTTCATTTATCATTATAATACAATAAATAGTATTACTTTATTATATACAATATCATTATATTTAAGTTTTATGATATATATCTGTGTTTTTTCATAATATGGTGATTATTATAAAGATTAAAAAGTTATTAATTAAACTTTACAGATGGGTGACTAAATAATACGAACAC